>OU343224.1:55579456-55755945 GCA_910596185.1 Chrysanthemum makinoi
CCTTGGTGAGTACGTAGGTAATTAGACAAGTACCTAAGACAATGACCTAGGATCTCCATTTATACAACAAGGAGTCCTTTACAAGATAAGTATAAAGCTAACATTATAGAATATACACAAGATCTATTCTATACTTATCTAGACGCTGTAAACTAAACATAATCTAATAGCAGTGGTAATAATGTACCAAACAGTGGTAATACGCTTCCAATCGCTAGTGTTAATCCGAGCAATGTAAACCACAACTATCCGTGGTAACGGATTATTCCCAACAATCCTCCCCTAAACTTATGATTTCTCGGCAAATCAATAAGTTTCTTCAATATGCATTATCTTCAAGGATTTGGGGAATTCAATCAAATACTTCACTCTTCTTCTTAACTTCGTGGTGGCTCTTGAACATTGATCTTGAAGCCTATGTAACAATGCTCTAACTTTCTCATTGTCTTCATGAACTCTTATTGTTTGCAATATAACATCACTGGTGAGAGTTCCAACTCGAGTGGATATTCTTTTCTCAGCAAGCATAAATGCATCAACTCCATTTGTTGTAGAGACATGATGAACTTTCATGAATCATATAGTAAAACCATTTAGTACCGGACATGTGCATGAGAACTTCCGTAAATCATTAACATTAGGTTCATAGAGCCTTCTACGATTCACCCATAACTGCATCTCCTTCATGTCTTTGAGATCTTGAGCATTAAACCTTTCTTGAACTAACCTCCATAATGTATCAGGTCATCTCTGCCAAAAGCTTTATAAGATCTTCAAATTGAATGGATGATGAAGTTTCACCACCTAGCCTTGTGATCTTCCATG
Organism: Chrysanthemum makinoi; assembly: GCA_910596185.1. Classification (NCBI taxonomy): domain Eukaryota; kingdom Viridiplantae; phylum Streptophyta; class Magnoliopsida; order Asterales; family Asteraceae; genus Chrysanthemum; species Chrysanthemum makinoi. The sequence continues at coordinate 55,580,282 of OU343224.1, forward strand.
TTGGAGCAAAATTGCTAGCAATGTAAACTTCCCAATCAATGATAGGATGTCTTACTTGCAATGGTTCTGGATAAAAATCTTCTTCTACAATCACAATCATTCTAGTCAATTGTTCTTCGATTTCTCAGAGGGGAATTCTTGTTCTTCGGCAACCTTAGTCTTCTTAACAGTTTGAGAATCACTTCTTTGGCCTTTCTCTTCAATTCAAACTTTCTTGCTTCTTCTTCGTGAGCCCATTGGAGTAAAAGCTTTATCTTTTTTTTGAACTCTGTAGTAAGCCTTTTCAACTTGATCATCAACCATTCCTTTGAATTGATGCTTCTTCCAACCACCAACATGACAACAATAAGTCTTCACATATGAAAGAATTTGTGCTTTGGTTGGTTGTCTTGATTTCTTTTGGCCCTTTTGACTATTAATCACATCTTCAAGTGCTTGATTATTCTTCATTTGAATGAAATCCTTTAACCGAGCGTTCTTTGTTCTCAATAAGGATGCACGCCTACCAGTCAATTGCCTTTTTTCTTGATTATTTGATTATTAGCAATCAAGAACTCAATATCATCTTCAGAAGGAACATAACTAAACTCTAGAGTCTTCTCTCTAAGAATTGTAGGTTGAATAGTGAATTGGATTTTCCAATCTATCAAGCCTTTTAGCCTCCAAAAGCTTGCAACTTCCAATTCTTCAAGCTTTTTCTTTTTAGCAACTTGTTCTTCATTAAACTTTTCAACAATTTCTCTATCAAGAGCAATCACACAGGCTTGTTGTTTCTTTGAAATCTTTCTTCCAGTTTGCTCTACACTTTCCATAATTTCTTTACCTTTGTCTTTCTTTAGTTTATCAAATTCTTCACTTGCATTGCAATATTTGGCTCGCAGTGGAAATGGAATCGCGGTAAAATCATTGCAAAGATAGAAAATGTCTTGATCATCAAGTTGCTCTCCTTGAGTATTAGCTTCCTTTGCTCTTTATTAGAATCTCCTTCATCTTCAAAATCAATTTTCCTCCCCTCGATGTCGTGCGACCGCTTTCTCCCCCGTTTGGGAGAATTTCCCAAATCATGATCATGAATCACCATCGCGAGGTGAGGATGAAGATGAAATCACCAACTTTGGATCTTTCATGCTTTTTCAACTTCGCAACTCTTCCTTCAAAGTCTCAATCTCTTTTAAGTGTAACATCCGCATGTTGCTTCTTGACATGTGCCAAATCCTTACGGAGAGATTCAACCCGCTTGGCTAACTTTGTACACAAAACCATCAATTCCAATTGTTGCCCTTTGCCTTCACTTCCAACCGTGGTAATTGGTTGGGAGAGGTGAATCATGGGGCAAAGGCTCAGATTGCTCCCTAGTTGGACTAGTTTGAAGTCTAGAACCACCACTTCTTGTTCCTAGACCAAAGGTTCGGAAACTTGTTGTGTTGTCATGAGAGGAGTTGTTTAGACCTTCTCTCATAGGTGTTTGAAACTGGTGGAGTATAATCAATGTTTGGAACATTAATTATGGGTGTGTTTTGTTCAGTTGTAATCTTAGCAAGCATTTGAGGAAGGAGAGGTGTAAAAATCAAATTGCCATCTTTGTTCAAATTTTGAAAAACTTTAGGTTTTAGGCAACTGATTTGATAAAGATTAGTATGGGGTTGCAGTTGAAACTCATTTAGCACTGCTTGCACAAACCTTGGATACATTAAAATTTTTGTTTTACTCTGGACATTGCCTTTCATACTTGTAAAAATATAGTTTGACCAGTTAAAAATCTTATCAGTGACTAGACAAACCAAAGGATAAGCTGATGAGTGTCGAAATACTCATCATTTTTGTACCATTTAAACTGCAAAAACATCTGAAAACACTCAGAAATGCATCAGAATGATTAAAATATCACAAATTAGTGTTTTATGTATTTTAAATGCAAAAATATCAAAATCTGGTGAAAAAAATTATCAAATTTGCATAATTGGCGTTTAGTCCCCCAAGTTTCAAAGTTGTCAAAAAGTCCCCTGGTAAAACCAAATAAAGAAAAATGTTATTCAAGGTCCCTGAAATATTCTAAATTGTCAAAATGGTCCTTGAATAAATCTTTTGTTAAATGGCAGAAAAGGTCCCTGAACTTTCATAAAATGTCAAAACTGGTCCCCTGTAATATTGAACTTGTCAATATTGGTCCCTTGTAACAACTTTGGAAAATTACTGATTGGTCCCTCAAGATTTCAGATTTGCAAATAAGCCCTTGTCATTTAATAAACCTAAGCCTAGCCTTTTGACCCCTTTACCTATTTTGATCCCCTGCCACTTAGCCCATTGTGACCCCTTGACCTCCCTTGAACCCCAAGCAAAATCTTTTCCTTTGCCCCACACCTCAGGTCCACTTTGTACCTGTCTTCCCCAACTTGCTTGCCTGCAATACAGGCCCTCTCCCATCAACTTTTCACCTTTTCCACCACCCCCTCATCATCACAAACCCCCCACAATAAATGCCACCCCCCCCTAGTGATAAAACACAGACCTACTAGTCAAATCCCTTTTCCCGCCAAAATGATAAAAATGGCCAAATTGCTCAAAAAATCATCCATTAGTCAAATTGAGAGGTGGGAATGGCTCGAAGACACGGAGAGTCAATGGAAGTATAAAAAAGAGGAAGAGAAGAGAGAAGCGTTACTTAGTCTTTAAATTTTTGTATGTCGTGATTTTATTTTCATGTTTTAATTAAGCTCTTAAATTGTAATCCTCTGTTTCATTAAACCAAATTCAAGTATTACTATCATTTTCATGTGTTTTTAATTAGTAATTCAAGACTGTGTTAAGATTTTAAGTTTTCAAGTTTACTTACAATCTTAAATCATATAAACCAAGCTTCAATAAGCTTATTTAATAGTCAAATGTGCTTATTCAATCTTAATATAGCTTTTAGTAAGCCTTGTTATTTCAAGCAAAATATTAAACTGGTCAACAAAAGTCAACTATGGAGAAGAAATTGGTTTAAGCAGTTTGGAGATGGATATGGGTGTTGCAGAGATGGATTTGGGTTGATTTTGGATTAGTATAGTGTAGTAATAGTTCTGTTTAAGCTACATCATAGCTGACACACTTGTGAGCCTTTTCTTTCATTTCCATTTTTTATGCAGTTTGTGCTTACATTTGTAGTTGTGATCATTAAATCTTTTAAACCTGTTAAAATAGTAGTAATTAGGTTAACTTAAGTCATATTAAGTAATGGTTTGTGCTAGTTCGCTGGTTTGCTCAACTTAGCATCAAAACAGTTGTTAAAAGTGGTGTTTGGATAAGTGGATTACAAGAGCTTAAGCTCTTGTTTATGCTTGTAACTTGTCTATGCAGTCTTAATATAAGTTTCTTGAATCACTTTAGTCAGTCATTTGGTCACTAGAACAACCAAAGTCAAAATTTCATTCCAACCGTCTTAAATACTCAATGTTGAAGTTATGGAAAAAAAAAATCTTGTTTCATGTTTGGAAATCAGTAGCATAGCCTAATATAGTTCCATTTCATCATATATCATCACAATCAGTCCATAAATTAGCTTTAAATCTCATAAAAGTCAACTATCTCATAACTTGTCAAAAGTCAAAAATATTGAAAAATGGTTTTAGTCCAACTAGCAAGATTTTTCACAGGTTCATTACTAGGCCAAATCAAGTAAAACTTTGGGTGTTAAAAGTTCAACCGTCTCATTGCTTTTACCATTTTTATAGAATTTTTCAAATTTTTTTAAAAAGCTTCAAATGAGCTAATCCTCGTGCAATGTTTTCAAAGATTGGACCGAGTGTGCATGTGTGATTTGCTAGCCTTGCACGTAGGGCTCACCTTAGCTCTCTCATGGTCTGGTTTTTGGTTTAAGCATAGTCAACCGTGTCTAGTTTAGGTCTCCACATTTGGTTTTTTATTTCTAGCTTATTTGAGTGCTTATTTTCAGTCGCAAAGTAGGCCTCAGAACCTGTTTTTAGCTTATAATCTCACAACATCAAATCTGTTAATCTTGCAATCCAGAGGTTGAAGCCTGTTGTAATTTGTTGCTTTTTAGTTCTTATAGCATATTATAGCTTCTGATAACTTGGTAGCTTGTGGTGATCATTTGCTTATTCAAGTGCTTATTACATAAGCACTGTATTGCTGATTCAATTTCCTCCACACAGCACCATGTTTTTCTATTTTTCCTAGATCCATAATATCATTTTAGAGTTTTCCTGAATTTTTCATATTTTTCCAAGTCAGCCATATTTTCTTAATTTAAAGCAGCTTTTAGGATTATTTAATTAGCTTTTAATACAATTAATTAAGAAAAAGTTCAAAAAAATAATTTTTCATTTTCCTTAGGTTTAGATAAATATAAAAAGTAAAAAGTAATTTTCCAGATTTTTCATAGTTTATTTTGTAATTTTTAGCATTTTAATTAGTTTTAAATAGTTTAAAATTCATAAAAATAGAAAAATAATCAGAAAAATATAAAAAATAGTTTTGAAAATTCTCTTTTGATATTTTAGATTTTTCCAAGTCATAATTTTATTTTTCTAGCTTTATTTCCTATTTTCTTGTAATTTAGGTTATTATTTAATAGTTAAAAATAGTTTTAATTAATAATACTAGATAAATAGTTATAAAAAAATTTTTTTTTCTATAAATTTTCTTTTATCTTTAGGTTTGTAAAAATGTCATTTTCATATTTTTAGGTCTTTTATTTCTTAGATCTCTCACTTTTATTTTGTACGCTAATGCAAGTTTTATTTAAACATAAGTTTTAAGTTTTAAACGTTCATCATTTTGCAAATAGTGATAGCGTTTATTTAATATTTTTTATCTTTTTAATTTTCTTTAATTTGCATTTAAGCCCTGTAGTTTATGGGCTTTCTCTTTAGGAGGTATAAATCAACCACTATCCTTCCCTTTCAAACTCTCTCCCGATCACTTTACGCTGACTATTCCGCACTTTGGGACTTTAACGACCGGGAAACACTATACTCTCCGATCTTTCATTTCATTCGTGCTTAAACTGTTTTAAGTTTGTTACGGTCGGCCATTCACAAGTGGCAGCTTGAGTGATAAAACTTGACGGTTTTGCACGGATCATAAGCCATGGTTGAACTAAATTGCTCATAAGATGCTTTTGACTGAGACAATGCAGCAGAGTATGAATCAAAATCTCCATTGGGGACAAAACCACTCTTTTGAAAGTAGCCTTTTGTCGGTATCATACCCCATGGATGATAAAGTATCATGAATTTCGCACATAGGTAATGTGAGGACCATTGAGATCACCCAATTGAAGTATTCTCCACAATGATGCCTCAGTAACATCAATAGTTACCCCATCCATAGTGGCTCTTAGAACATCCATTGTTTCATGTGTATTCCAATCTTAAGTGTTATGGACTTAGAAGTCCAAAATGTTTGATTTGAGAGATATAGATTGTGGGTTTTAAAAGCAAAGCATACCTTATATGTGTGGTATGGAGAAAGTCCACAATCTGATGAAAAACAGGGCCACTCTTCTCGTTAGACTTTTGTAGGTAGGCCACTAGGTTGTGCTCATATACAAAGTTTAAAGGTGCCATAGAAACTTTTGATGAAAAACAATATTATGTCAGTAAGAATTGAAGTAATAACTAGCCAATTGCACAAGAAATATTATCTTTAGTAAGTATTTATCTTTAGAGAATAAATAATAATATGGAAAGAAGATAATTTCCTTATAATTTTAACCCTATATATATATGGCAATCATAGGGTTACTTTCAACGGCTAGTAAAAATAAGTTATGACATAATCCGGTTGTAACACTAGAACAACAGTGGTAAAATAACACTGTCGCTGAAACCTGTGAACTAGCAGTGGTAATTTTTCACAAAAAATTTCAAAGAGCAGTGGTAAATAAAATCATTTGTAAACTAGATCGCTTCTTCTCATAGTTTTTAACAAACTACCAGCTATCAATGGATTTGATATGTCTTTACCATGAGCCGTTTGCTATGAACTAGCCAACTCTTAATCATAAAGAATATGGTGAGTTGATAACCATATAGTTTTTGGTAAACTATCAACCATAAACGGATTTGTCAAGTCTTTACCAGTAGTCGTTTTCTCTGGACTAGTTGATTCTTATGTGGATAAGACATGGTGAATCAATAACCATTTGTTGTGTATATCAGATATACACCTTTTAAATTCAATCTCCCATCTAAGCTTGGTTATGTATCTGAAGATAAGAATAACCAACTTGTTATTAACCAAAGTTACCTTTAACCAAACCATTACCCAAGTAAAATATCTTCCAAAGTCAACCCGATAACATCTATATTTACTCCTTAACCTACCAAAATAGGAAAAAATAAATATACTCATTAATGAACCCTTTCAACCGACCTATATAAGGAGGCTTGGATTTTTGTAATCTTCATCAAAACACAATCAAATACAATATCCATAAAAATAATCATGAGCAATCCTTCCAACACCATATCTCCTCCGACCAAAGAAGAATATGTAATCGAGCGAGACTTCCTCGAGGTATCAGGATGGTTTGGATACTTTCCACCGTGGCACTTCTTCCAAAAGTATACCAAAGAAACCGCTAAGCGTCCTGCAGCAAAACCTGCAAAATCTCTTGAGTTCTACTCAGCTCATCGATGATGATGAGGAGAATGATGAAACCTATTCCATGGCCAAATATTTGCCAAAATCTCTTTCATAGCACTGGAAAAGCTATCTCCAATATGAAGTAGATATCCATCCCCAACAAAGTATGCAATGCTACCAGCCTCCTCCACAGTTCTTAGTCTTCCATGTCCAAGAATGCAATCCACCTTTGAGAACAAAAGGAAGAGGGACACGAAAAAATAAACATGACTATGTGGGCAAAGGCAAGAAGCCAATGGAGGCTGAAGTTAGTGTGTAGGATGTGCTAGGTTGCAGTCTTTTGTGTTTTGATGATTAGAAGTACTCTCACTTTGGTTGTAATGAATCATGTTTTATTAATGAAATGAAGTTCCTTTGTTTTCCTTTTTCAACTGTAAAAGCAAGCTTGTTACCACTGGTTGAAATATAGTTCCCAATCGTTAAAATAATTTATGCATAAACATCAGTGGACAACTAGAAAGTCAAACACCAAAGAGTAACCATTCAATGTAAACAAAGAATCCTTCAAATCTGCAAATCACAAATATAAACCAAACACTGGAATCACTGTTAACGATAGCAATGGTTAGTGTAATTCAAGGAATGAACATAGGAGTGGCTATACTCAATTAAGTCAACTCATAGACACTAATACACTTTCCAAGGCCACAGGACTCCATTTACTTCTCAACTACTTACACCTTCCCCTCATTAACTTCTTGTTACAACATAACCTCTATTAAAGTGCATCTTACTCACATATCTCATATATTACTACCACATAAACACTTTTCTCTTGAAAGATTTCCAAAAGATCACCATGAGCAGGTCCAATCCAATCAATCTTTCCTCAGAAAATTCATTTTCGACAAAGTGCATGGGATGACTTTGTATTGACCAACCCAAGCAGAGTAGAGAAAGAAGAGTTTGAAGAAGTGTCATCCAGAAAAAGATCTCATATGACTATGAGTATCACCCCATCATTTGATGATCCATTAAATCAAGCAATACCTCAAGATGCTTTGACCAAGGGAAATAGTTCAATAAGTTCATATATTTGTCCCTATGAGGACATGATGATGAGACTTCCACAAGAGCCTTGAGTGTGCCTCCCCTTGCTCCAATACTCCCTAATGAAGAGCTTCAAGCACCACGCATAGCTAGCCTGAGAGACCACCACCACCTGGTCCTTCATCATCCTCTCCACCAGTCAGAGAAGTGGTGAGGGGGTTAGCCTGCCCTAGAGTGTATGAGTGGATTGACATGCGTGGAGCTCCTAAGGTGATGCCAAAGTGGGGCTTCCCAAAGAAAACATAAATGATAGATGGTGGTTAGGTTGGAAATGGGTTATGAAGCTTGTGTCTGGGTAGGTAGTTGTTTAGTTGTTTTCAGTTGATGTAATGATGCTTGTTATCTGAACTCCATGGATGTATCTACTGCACTCTGTATGCAGTTTTGTGAAATAATAATAATGATCCATGTTTTCCTTTATCATTTGTGTTCCTGCATCATGCATATTGTTCCACTAACTTCATTATCAAAACTGACATACTGTCCATTATATGCTCCAAATATGAAAGATAGGACTTGTTGCCAGTCATGTGCCTTGAACACCCACTATCTGTATATCCTTGATCTCGATCTTTTGTTCTTGGATGTTCCTGCACATAAGAGTAAAGAGTTAGTTTCTTTTGGGGACCCAAGCCATGATTGACTTGGATCCTGCCTCGTATCAATATAGTTAATCTATCAAAGGTCATTGATACACCATTGGGATTGGTTGTAGAGGTATTTCCTTTAGGTTTCCATTCCCAACGTGCTGAGGCCTTCACAGCATTGCCCATGTCCCCCCTTTTCTTGTTTACAACCCTAGCAGTGGTAACTTTTGAATGAGCAGTGGAAACTACTGGCTTCTTTTTAGGCACCCACTGTTGGTTATAGTTAACCTTTTTAGCTTGAAAAGTTCCTTTCCTCGTTTGTGCTGATTTTGCAAAAGTTGTTTTGGAGTTTGCACTTTTAACAGTGACTTAGGTGAGCAGCGTTAACAGCTTTTGCACAAATGTTTTGAGCCACTTCTTAGTTGAACTGCTCTTGGGACCATTTTGCAATTAGAATTAGGATGTACATTATTTTGAAACATGTTAGAATTCACCCTTTTATTCCCTTGGACTTCCCTTCTCCCAACATGATAGTCACAATAAGCATATAAATGATCAAAACTACCACAAATATAGCATGCCTTATTGTACATTACAAAATCACTACCTAGTTGTTGAGATTTAACATGATTCCAACTCCTCTGGTTACCCCTAGAGCTGTAGGCTTGTTCCTATACATCTCACATACCTACAGTTGATCTAGGTTTATTAAGCTGGTTTCCTAGGTTCCTCTCAGAACAAAGATAACAACTTTTGGGATAGAAGCCTCTACATTCTTTTAACATTCTCCAACAACAGATGAGTCACTAGCACTCTCAAAAACATCATTATCATACTTAACCTCATTCTCACGCGTTGTGTCCTTTAAAGGGCCATATTCTCTTTCAAGATCCTTAAACTCTTCTAGTCTTGTATGAGCTAAATCTATACTTGAGGTGATGGAACACCTCTATGTGGTGGAGGCAATTATTTATAACCCATACCGCACTTAGCTTTATTAATGATTTGAGCATTCCAAATTTTATCAATTGACTTTGAATGATAATACAAAGTGTCAACAGATAAATTAACATTCTCAGTTTTCTCTTTAAGCTTTTCAAACTCTTTTTGGTATGCTTCATTTACATCTTTTGTATGTTCTACCTCTCTTCTAAGAAGAATCATATCATCATTGTATTTTGACTCATTATCTTGATAGTGTTTTAGTTGAGTTTCCAATCACACTATGGCTCTCCTAAGGTTAGCGATACGGTATAATTAGCGTGATACAACTCTTGTCTTTCATTAGAATATAAACCATTAAGTCTTTCAACTTCTCTAGCAGCCCTACATGTTTTAGAACAACTTTCAAAGTTTTGTACCTCGGAGTCAGAGAAAGCCATAAGAGCAAATTCAAGAGTAACAAGAGCGATTCAATGTTCTTCTTGATCATCAGCAATGAAACTCCAATCATAGCTTACACCATCAATAGCCAACATTGCCTTTTGGTTCTTCCACGCTTGGTTCCTTCTTTTCCTTGTACCAAGTTGACCTGTTGTCCTTGGTCTTTGGTCTTCTACATTCTCTAGCAAAATGTCCAAACTTGTGGCGGTTAAAGCACTCCACTTTCTTCTTATCAAAACCTATAGTTTCACTCCCATTGATGTGAATAGGCTTGCCAGTCTTCTTGTAGAATTTCATAGCCCTCATGCTAAGAAGAGCTATCTCCGCCTCTTTAATATCCATCTCTTCCTAGTCATCTTCATCAATTTGCTCTATGTCTTCATGAGTTAAGACAGAGCCATCTACTTGAGTAGAGATGAAAGCATAAAAGGTAGGATCTCCAATACTAGCAACCTTCTTCTTTGATCTGCAAAGTGGTAACATTAACATTACCGTGGAAACTTTAGAACCAAAGAATCGCAACATCATCATCACTTGTCATTCGGATCATCACTGCCACAGAGGTTGACAACAATGCCAAGCTACTAGAGCTTGAACTAAGTTTTCCTGCCTTCTTCAACCTTTGCTCTATAAGTTTGAAGTTGTTGTAAAGGTCATTGAGCTTCATTATTTCTATGTCTGATTTGTTTTCCCGCATGTAACATTAGTTTGAACTCTAAAGGCAAACTTCTTAGAAACTTCAAATTGAGGTCTTCCTTTTCTACCTCAATGCCAAACACTGGTGTGTAACAATCTTCGAAGTTTGGTAAAGATGCTATCAAGTGAGTCATTGCTTGAAGCGAGAAGTTTTATAACTTTGCTTCAACAATGTCTTTGTACTTCTTTGTAGCATCATTACCACCGCATAACGAGCAAATGTCTTCAAACAAATTCTTTAGCATTCTTGTGCTTGCTGAATGCAATGATCCGATCTCTAGGAAGAAAGAACAAACTTCTAGCCTTAAGATCATTCTTCCTACAAGCTTTTTCAATACTAGATTCGAGCACGAAACTTTCACAACATCTGTTTCACCAACCTTCACAGCATCAGTCACGCATGAAAGAATCACCAGTTTGAATGATCTCCCAAAGAGCATAGTCCTTAATGAGAAAGTATTGCTCAATCAGTATCCTCCACATCTCAAACTCATTAAGTTTGAGCTTAGGTAGCCTTGGTGTAGAAGAGTTGGACTGGTTGTTTTCAATCTCCATTGAATTGAGTGAGTAGGTTAAGCTTATTCCTTGGATCTTCTAAAACAAAAATATCGAACCTTTGCTCTGATACCACTTGATGGATCCGGACACACCTTGTGTCAATGATATTTTGTATGATATTATTAGCACGCCACAATTTACTTAGTAATACTTTAGAAGATGGATTTGTATGATGTATTGTATGTAAACACAGATTAAACACAAAACTTAAGCTCCAATATTATTAATGAATAATAGGAGTGATCTTGCTTATCACTAGGGTTACACCTAGAAGCCTTTGTGAGTAATACGTAGGTAATTAGACAAGTACCTAAGACAATGACCTAGGACCTCCTTTTATACAACAAGGAGTCCTTTACAAGATAAGTATAAAGCTAACATTATAGAATATACACAAGATCTATTCTATACTTATCTAGACGCGTTAAACTAAACATAATCTAATAGCAGTGGTAATAATGTACCAGCAGTGGTAATACGTTTCCACTGCTAGTGTTAATCCGAGCAGTGTAAACCACAACTATCCGTGGTAACGGATTATTCCTAACAAAATCTCTTATTGAGGTAAATATAAAATACCTTAGATCTTCCATTAACTTCTCCCCGGCAGTGCCACCAAAAAGCTGAGGTGCTATTTCATCCTGCTTTTAATATTTATAAAACTTAGACAACTTAGGATAAACACATACTAACGGGTAGAGAACCCGATCGGATATAGTAAAGCCTTAGGTAAATCCGAGTATCATCCCAAGAGAGCTGTGACCTTGAAAGAACTAAGATGATTAGAAATGATATTGATAATATAAGATTTTGATAATTCATCGACATGCTATAATTATTCCAAACACACAGATACCAGAATTTTAGGATAAAGAGATAGATAAACGAAGCTTAACGAAGAACACAAATATGAATTGTTTCTCGATATAAAGGTTCAATATAGTGGTTAATTATCACCGGACTCCCTTTGGTCAATTCGTCATGGCCTATAGTTCTTAGATTCCTCACCTGATGATGTTGTCACGGGATCATTCGCAACCTAATATCAATCATTAAGGGCCAAATCTACTAGATCTAGTCTGTGGAAACCCGACCGTTAGGAACTTAGATTTCCCTTAACCTCTTAAATACCTCCACTTGATAGATGATCATTTGGTCGGCCGCTAATTTCTAACGAAGAGTATGGTAATTATGGCCATTCCTTCCATACTCGCAACCTATTAGGATCGAGGTCAATTGGTCATATCTCCCAGCCCTTTAGATACTAACAAGCTTATAATATTACCAAGAATAGCGATCTATGATAAGACTAGTAAATGTCTATAAAGAAATAAAGAGAAGATCAATAACACAAATGCAAACTTCAATTAATAACATGAATTCATAGTATAAGTCCTAGAAAAATATAAAAGGAATTCAAAATCAGATACAACATAAATCGTAGGCGATAACTTCGTTATTCAGTGCTCCTAAGCCATGCAATCGAAAGTTTGATCTCCCCAAACCCTAGAAGGTTTGGGAAAGGAGAGATGATTAAAACTTGTTAGGAATTGCAAATTCCATAAGTAAAGTATCGGTCACCCCAAATGTTATCTAGCATAAGTTAGCTCGTAGACTTGCAGTTATTTACATTATGTAGTAGTTAATTAGTTAGTTTGTAGCGTAGTTTAGTTTAGAGCAACACCGTGGAGGAAGGACGGTCTTTACCAATGTGATACCATCCACAAAATGATAGAGGTCATTTTTGTAACTATAAATACTCCTTCCATCCATGGAAGGGGTGGTGCTTTTCAATCTAACATTCCATAATTTGTTCATCAAGTCTCTACCAAGAAAACACCCAACTCTCTAACTTTCTCTCTCTAATGGCTAACATGTATTTTGATCATCCAAGACCACCCGAATCATCAACACAATAAATATATCGATCCTACAAATGGTATCAAGAGCCAAGGTTATTGTGTTGTGTTGATTTGTGTGGTTTCGTACCATGGTTATTGTGTTTTATTGATGTATGTTGGTTCGTTATTATGTTTAAGCTGTTGTCACACCGGTTTTTATTGTCCTGAATTTTTATTCATTGTATTGTGGTCTAACTATTTTGACTGTTTTATTGTACCTTTTTTTTGGTTCAAAATGTCATGGAGTATTTTGTACACATCTGTTTTTCTGTGTCTAAATCTTATGTCCAAACTGTCTTTCATGACTTTTGTTACCAATATCTGAAGGTCACTTGTGGTCAATCTAGTCATTGTCTTGGTCAAACTGGGCAAACATTTATTTCATAGCAGTTTTCTGGGCTTTTATGTACATATGGTCGGAAAAGTAGTCAAAAACTCATCAGAAAAGGTTTTTCATCCTAGCGAGTTGTACTATCATGATAGCGACTTACTCTCAAAACTGTCCAAATGAAATGAATCTTTGTAGCGACTTGTTTTTATGGTAGCGACTTGCCTGAGTCTTTACTCATGGCGACTTGGTACAAACCTTTGATCTAGAGACTTTGACCTAGCGACTTGTTATTTAACAAGTCATAGCGATTTGCTTTGAAAAAGTAGGTAGCAACTTGGTTTGTAAAAACTTTGGTTAGCGACTTCATGCTAAACTAAGCTAGCGACTTGAATGTTAAAAACAAAGAAGATTACGACCACTTGACCACAACACAAAAGAGACCTCAGTTTCAATTACATCACTGGTCTATGTTAGATCTATCACACAAAAAGCATAACATCTTATGTTTCAACTAATGTCTCAAATCTCTACACAATAACCTATATCCTATATCATGACTCATACTCAAATGAATAATTCAATCATCAATCTCAGATTTGTTCGTGTTTGATAATGAAAAATCAAGACCTTGGAGGCCCTTCACACGAACTTCACATTATCACCTATCTTGATTCGGACAACAAGCCAAAAGATTCTAACAATCATATAAATGGTGAAAGAAACGTTTATGTGATCTCAGTTTGTTTTTTATTCGTGGTTCTCAAAAGAAACCTCATAGACTATCAAGAGTCTTGAACACGAATCAATATATACATCATAGATTAAAAAGGGATTTTCATTATTTACGATCTAGAGGAGATGATTATAACAAGTATGTTACCTCATCTCCTTGTGTCGTGATAATTAAAAAAAAAAAAAAAAAAAAGAATTCGAATGCAGTTTTTTTTTCTCTTTACCTACCTTGGTTTAACGTTGAACCCATGGCCGCCTCTTATTAATCCTGTCATCCCTGTGGCTATCGCTATTCCCTCGAGCCAATCCTATGGCGAGGTTAAGTGCGTGAACACTTCTGATGATCTCCTTGAGAAGCTGTCTTGTAAGAAATGTACAAATTACAAGGGGGCGGATTATTTTTTTTATGTGTTAGGGTTACTTTGGAGATGTATGAGTTAAAGAGGTAGGCGGATAATAAGGAGGATTAGGGTTTGTTGATGAGTTGTGATAGCAGAGTCAGTTTTGGGTAGCGAGTTGGTTGAGAGAAAATAAAGAGGCGAAAATGTTTAATATGTGAGATTAGGGTCAGATTAGGGTATCACTACTGTCTTTATACTCATGCATTATTAGGGTTAAGATCTTTTGATTTCAGTGTGTGTCATGGGACTTTGAGATGTGGTAACATGCTTGGGCCTAATCTACTGGATATTTCGTGATCAATGGTTGGACATGGACTGAATGAGTATGATTGAACTTGGGCCCGGACTTTAGTGTTAATGGGTTTGGTTTATTGCTTATGGGCGGGCTTATTGGATCAAAAGCTAATTTTAATAAATCGAAGATTTTTTGTGTGCATTACTCGGCTATGTGACAATACTTCTCATTATAATGTGTTATATGAGGCTTGGACTAATTGGTCTATGATTGAAACCGGATATGAGCTTAAAGTGTTATGTGTGGATTTTATTTGTGCGGCTTGACTTCAATTGAAACTTGTGTATGTAATGGATGTGATTGTGAAATGGGCATTTCAATCAGTAATTATGATGAGTTAAATGATACCAAAATTTTGAATGCAAGATTGGATTTTTTGTCAAATCGGGTACACAACCTAAAACGGGCTTGAGTGATATTAGAATATGACGAAATGGATCGGGGTTATTATTTATATTAGTTGGGCTGCGTGTGATTCCCTATTGGACTTGAGCTAATACTTTGGACCAGAGGTGGCATTAATAATTTTCATCATGGGATGCAAGTCGTGATTTTTGAGATGTGCAATTTGGTTGAAGAGATTTGTCAATGAGATTTATTGAAGAAATTTGATGATGAGTATTGGTATGATGATAAGATTTGTTGTGGTATGGGGATTGTTATTTGGATTTATGCATGTTCACTGAGCTTATTATGTCTCGGCTTGAATTGCTTATTGAACAAGATTGACTATGGGGTTGTTTGTTCGGTATGTCGTATTGGAATTTGAAGTGAGGTTTTCCGGGGGTGTTTACTTATTTTCGTCTTCTTTCTTTCTACCCTTCAGCGAAGATGACTTGTTTGGGCATATACAGAGTGTGATAAAGACTTGGCTATTTAATTACGGTTGTGATTCTTTCTAGCTTAACCCACAACGTAATTATCACTTGATGTCTCATGGTTGAGAATACGTCAAGAGGTTTTTATACATTGAGTACACTGTTTCTTCTTCACAAGGATTAGTACAAGTTTAAGTAACAAATCTGGGGAAGTTCACTTCACGATCAAGTTTGATATATCGGGTTTACTTCACCATGTGGTCACAGCAACAGCCGACAGAATATGTGGATGATGTGTTTACCAAAGTATTAATTGGATGGTTGATGATATTGATGATGTTGGATAATGAACCGTTGATGAACCGCTGCATGTTCCGCTAAAACAGATATTCACTGAAACCAAAGTTGTCTTAACTCATTCAAGCTGACATTGTTTACGGTTTTGTCTTGATTTTGTAAAATCCCGAAAAAAATCTATTTCTCGGTTTAAATCATAGACTTGTAAAATCCCGTGACAATGGAAACATCGGTTATTGTAAAGTGCATTTTAGGATCTATCTTACGGTTTATTCTTGGTTTTGTAAAATCCCGCGAAAGAATCTATTTCTCGGTTTAAACCATAGAATTGTAAAATCCCGTAATGATGGAACCATCTTGGAGAAGAGAAAGTGTAATTCGGATCTTCTTGATCTTTGGTGCTACGGTTTCTGCTTCGAAGAAGGGATAAAAGAGTGTACTTCATGAATTGGGCATGTGTTTGGGTTGTCTTCATGGCATTTTGGTTATTACATGGTTTTACGGGGTTACGTGCTTTTAACCATGGTCGGGATGAAACCATTATCATAGTTCACTTATAACGTCAAAAAAGGCTAGATTTGAGCTTTTAATCAGAAGATGTGACAAGGGGGTTAATTCACTATTATTTATTTGAGGTTGAAGTGAAATATCACGGGCAAGTGTACTTAGTATCGGAAGGTATCGGGGATGGATGGATGAAGATTCTTCAAGATCCTTGTTCAAGCTTATTATTAAAAACGAAGACTTGGAAATCTAGTTATTGTTGGGTGTCTTTTACCTTTTCTTTTACCACTTGGGGGAATTGGGCTCTTACCACCTCAAAATAACTATCACTTTAAGGAGTTACGTTGTAGTGCTCAGTGTCACATTCAATTGTGGATTTTCAAGAGGTAATGTACATCTATTACTTGATGGTTGGTTGGTTGAAAAGTATAGAGTACTTAGATATTCAATGGAGGATGAAGTCTCGGCACAACTCGTTGTTACATATGTGTAAGTTTAAGTCACGAGTTTTGGTTAGTTTACTTCAGGGTCAAATTCATCATATTGGTTTTTCTCCATCAGCTACCACTACAAAGAGCCTACTGAATGATAATGGTGATTGATTACATGTTTTGCCAAGAGATGATGAAAAGAGAGAGATTATGACGTATGAACACAACTGTTCATGCCTCGTACTCTAAAGAAAAGAAATGTGTACATTTCAGTGCGCATTATCTTCCGAAGAAGAGAAATCTTCTTATGACGTATGAACACAACAGTTCATGCCTCGTACTCTAAAGAAAAGAAAAGTGTACGTGTCAGTGTGCTTTATCTTCTAAAGAAGAGAAATCTTCTTATTATGACCATTCTCATCAACATGCTTCATACTTTTCCATGCGCTTTCAGTCATCAAGTGAACCGAGCTACCAGCGATTGTTTTCTCATTCCACTTGCTCGATTATAATGAAGATGGCGACATCATGTGCTCGATTTTGGGAGAAAGTGTGAATAGAACATTCAGATGATTTCACTTATTTAGTCAAGAATGGCATCTCCGTATGCAATTCTTGAGGGAAGAAGAAATGTGAATTTTTTGCATTGTTGATTGATATTTGAGAATATAAATGGTCATATGGCTCTAAACTCATGTAAGAACCGAGCTTCTTCTTATCGGGTCATCTTCACATGGAGTTTTCTCTTCTAAGAGTCGTTGGTTGACATCTTCACAAGCTGATATGAGTTTATTGACAAAGTGCTTCCGGTTAATGCTTCACGTGCACATCAACATGATGATTCCGAACAATCTTCTGTTCTTGTTTGATGTGATTGTTTGCTTGGTGTTACCATTTGTGTGTTTTTGCGGCCTGATTGCTTATTTCCTTGATGAACATCTTTCTGTTCTTGTTTGATTGGGAGAGATTTTAGTTAAGGGGACTTGCAAGATGTAAAGTTAATTGGGATGCTTTTTGGTGATGTTCTTGTCTTTTTTTGGTGTAAGTTGAAGATGTTAACTATCTATTCCCCAACTGGACAATCTAGAAGAAGGTCGAGTCTACAGTCGGTTCTACATTTTCTGCTGTATGTTAGAAGACTAAAAGACGAGTTGCATTTGATTATCAAAAGACTTCTTCTTATTCAGGCATTTATCAAAGCAGATTGTTTAGTTTAGGGAGAGCACTAATTGGAGGAGATTGAAATGCCAAATTTAATCCCTAATTAGACTTGCTCACGTTATTCTTGACAAGTTGATTCTCATACATCTGTCCTAATGATGTTCTTCTCAAAATATTTCTATTTTACGGACTTACAAAGAGTTGTTGATTACGAAGTGTCAAAAACCGGCAAAGGGTAAGGAAACAAGCACCTAAACGCGAGTAAACTTGATGAACTAAACACTTCTAAGTAATTGAAGATACCCCGGGAAGACAAATGTTATTACATGAGAGAAACTCAAGGTTAGACTCATGGCGAGTAAACTTGATGAACTTAATTCTTCTAAGTGATTGAAGATATCTCGGAAAACAAATGTCATGAGAAACTCAAGGTTTTACTCATCAAGGCGTTTAGTGTTAGTATTTCAACTATGTGGGGGAAGTGATGTTAGAGAAAGTTTCTGAAGATAAAAGAGGTACACTAGTGTGTGGTGATTTTGATGGTATCGCAATGATCGAGGTGAGATTGTGTACATTGGGGATGCTCGGTTTTGTTTCACTTGAGTGCTTAATCGATTGATTCGAGAGATATAATCACTTATTCGGAGTTGACATCCGCGAGATTGTCATCCTCGAGAATGTCGGTGACTTGGCATGCTCTTCAATGTTATTAGTTTTTCCTTCCTTGGGTATTGGTATACTTCGGATACTTGAGCTTCATACATCATCATCAGGGGAAGAAAAATGTGAACATGGGGAGGTGTTTTCATTCCCTCATGATGTGTATTCGGGAGAGCTCTTGGGTATTGGTGTACTTCGGGTTCTTGAGCTTCATACATGATCATCCGGGAAGAAAAATGTTAACATAGGAAGGTGTTTTCATTCCCCTCATGATGTGTGTTCGAGAGAGTTCTTGAGCATTATACAAAGAAACTAACTACATCATTTCAACTACTTGGGGAAATTGTTCTCTTGACACCTTTTGGAACAGATTGCTTCAGACTTAAGTGGAAATGAAATTTGAGAAGATTATTTATGAGTGGGATGATACGTTGCTGTTCTTCTTCTTGATGATATAACCCCGAATGGAGATCCTCGATTATCGTTCTTAAAAGGAGCAGCGGGATTTATGATAATGGTGTGCTTATGGTGCACTGGCTAAGAAAGCTTGAAATAGAGCTTGAATCGCTCATCACTAAGGATTTTTGGTTTGGGGAAAGCTGCCAAAGTCTCACTTTCTCAAGGCTCATGTTCTTTCTTCTTCATTCGAGCCTCGGAAGCTTTTGTGGTGAATGTTTAAGAGATGATGACTTCTATCTTCTACAACGGGGTTGCTCGATATCCTTATCCCGGTACTCGTATCATCATCTTCTTTAACTATATCATCTAATCTATCTTTGTAAATATTTATCAAAAAAAAAACAAAACAAAACAAATACAAAAATATAAAACCTTCAAAATCCCATAAAAATCAGAAAATTTTAAAAAAAATACCAAAAATATGTTTTCTCAAGACATGTCTTTCGGTATCGATAACATCTACGGTCTTAGAAATGTCATTCAATAATGGCACGGGACCATAGATGAAGTTCGAAGAGAGGTGTAAATATTCTTTTCATAACATGTCATAAATCAAATGGCTTCTGATTATTTCGGTAACCGGGCTTCAAATGATGGCTACGGTTATTTGGTTGTAACCGATGCTTTAAATTATGGTTTGCTATTATTTCGATATCAACCGCTCTTCAAAGAGGAAAGTCTTTGCGCTAAACCATTTTCAAATATTTCATGCACTTATCCTAAAACAAATTGAGGAAAGTATGTCGAAGGGCTGCTGTTCCTACACAAATGTTTTTCCGTCTAAAATTCTTCAGAAAAATATTTGTTGTTTTCAAAAATGGTGGAAAATGAGTTGCTTTAAAACAATCAGATTCAGAGTTTTTGTAAAATTGAAAACTCAATCAATGACTTCAGCGCTTTTAAACTTTTCATAAAATGAGTCATGGATTGAGGGGATAATGTTTTCAAATCTATATCATCTAACGGGCTTTCTTAATTATCCTATATGCTTAATTAAAAATGATGTTAACCTATGTTGAAGGACTAGGTGCCTAGGATATGATTGCTAGGATTAGATGATTAGAGTTTGATGAACACATTATTCCCATACATTTATATGATCTGATTGATATGTTGCATTGACTTTTATTAGTCGATTGTTGTTTGGGTGATGTCGACCACCATATATTTGTATGTGTGTTCACTAGCATATGCAGGTATATTGGTATAAAAGAATGTTCCCGATCCGGATCCCACAATTGAAGATGATTGGATGCGGAAAGGAAAGGGTAACTATATCTTGGGTTGACAAATGAAGAAACGGAGCTTAATTGGACTTCTATGGAGTTGGCATAAATGCAGCGTAAGAGGTCTCAACTGCATCGGCGATGGTTTTCTTCTATGTAATTGAAGAAACAGAGCTTAATTTGACCTCAGTTGGCATTCAAAATGCAACGTAAGAAGAAGTCTCACTTTGCGCATCAGGCGATGGTTTTCTTCCAAACCCTACAAAGGCAACAACAACGGAAGCTTCTCAACCACCTAGCGTATCTTGTGCGAGAAAAAGTAGTGATGATACCATTTTTCTAAAACTTTGAATAATATTGTTTTGAAAATGGAAAAATATTGTTTTGAAAATTAATCGGATTCAAAGTTTTGAAATCAACCGGACTCTTATTTTGTCAAATCTTAAGTGATTTCAAATTAAATATTTTCAAACGATATTTCATCTATCAAGTCCGTTTGTACAAATTAAAGTGGTGATCTAAAGATTTAATGTTATGTCATGGTATGATTTTCTTTAGAATCAAGATCTTTCAAAATGAAATTTTTTTGTTCTTGTTTGATTGTGAAATTGTTTTATTTTACCTAAAGATCTCTTAAAACTATCATACCTGACACTAACAATCTTTAATGTCTTAAAATGGTCCTTATCTCTCATTTTTCAAAATTAAATCAAGCCACGTCTTTCCCCAAAATCTTTTAAATGATTTAAATCAATTGGGATCACAAATCTCAAAAGGTTTGAAATTTTGATCGGGGTAGAGATCGTGATTTAAATCTCTTATCTGTTTAAATGGAATTGGTTTTAGTCCTTTTAAGGCACTCCTGCCTCCATGTGCCAAGCGATTTCAAATACACAATGCACATGTTGAGGAGGAGGATTTATCCAAAAACCGAATGAGTATTTAAACCATGCCACATTTTCTCCAATGTTTTCTAAACCTAATTAAATCACTTGGGATCTAAAATCTCAAAGGGTTTGATATTTTTGATCGGGGAGAATTTGTGATTTAATAATGAAATTTGATAAAAGGTGATCGTTTTGATTCAAATTTGCATGCTTGCTCTCTCTTATTGTGTGCTAAACGCTTTCGAATCTCGAAGCACATATTGAGGGGAGCATTTTAAAGAAAATAAACTATTGAGGTACAAAAGCTTTTATGTTTTAACATAAAGTACCTTGATTGAGTTTTCAAATGGTTTTCTAAATGGCTTTTGTGATTAGTGGATGTGCTTCAAAAGAACTCTTGCCTCTATGTGTTAAAATGATTTCTCTTATCCTATGCACATATTGAGGGGAGAATTTTACCAAGAAAATCAAATGGCTTTTTCTATGGAAATTGTGATCAAGAAATTAATTATTTCAAAGAACTCTTGCCTCCATGTGTTAAACGATTTCAAAATCATATGCACATGTTGAGGGGAAGCTTTTCTAAATGATCAAAACTATTAAGGTACAAAATGCTTTGATCTCGTATCACAAGTACCTTGATTGTTTTTCCAAATGATTTTTCAATTGGTTTGAGAAGGAATGAACTATACCAAAAGACCGACCATTTTACTTTATGCATGGAGTTATAAGGATGGTTAGGTTAGGTATTTGTTCCCACGATCCTTGAGAGCGGAGGGATCTACCCAGGGATAATCCACTAGATAGTGTAGAGTCCTTAGGTATATTGAAAAAAGAAGAAAAGTGAGATATGGGAAGAGTCTTGGTGAGACAGAGCTAGTACTTGAATAAACCCAACAAGGTTCTAGTTATGAAGTCTCGGTAAGCACTGAAGGGGTTGAAGAATGAAAAAGAATTGAATGTGAAAAGGGGTGAAAAGAAATAGCCCTCCAATAATTCAACCTTAGGGCAGAAACAGGGTTCAATACATATGCTACTGGTGGTTACTTAGGTAACTCCGGTATTGAAGACAAGACGTCATGGACCCAGTGACGCACTGCACTACAACTTCCCAAAACACTCAAGTTCCTCTTAAAAGGGCTTGTTTCATTCTCACGGGAAACCTACATAACCTATCGACTTTATCTTAGAGATTGTTGATATTGAAGAAGGAGACCCTCTCCCTAGTCTCCGGCATAGGAACCAAATGTGCACGATTGAGTCTAGAGCCAAGAGATCATCCACAATATCTCATTAGGACACAAAATTAATGAAGACTTGTTGTTTCACACAATGTGGAAAGTAAGAATATATTAAGAGTCCTACGCATTATCCTTGTGGTATTGTTAGAACATCCGAGTGATATGTAAATATTCACGATGAAGATGGAAAGCCTTCTAGAGCCAACATCAAACAAGCTCTTGGTAGGTGGCATGTGAGATCTTTTATAAAGATCAAGCTTGTGACAACTGGATAGAAACAATAGGGCGATTCAATCTTGAATCAACCTTGGTCCCGGAAATGAATTGACGAATACTTTTGGAAAAACCATTCGATGTGCAAACCTTCTTTTCTCTAGCACGTCGAATGTGTACTTATGTTTTCAAACACAAAAAGTATTTCTGATTGAAAAAATACTTTTGGAAAAACCGTTCGATGTGCAAATCTTCTTTTCTCTAGCACGTCGAATGTGTACTCTTTAAATACAAAAGGTATTTTGATTAAAAATTGATCTTTCTCATAAAACCTTCGTCGTATTGCAAAACTCTTTCTTCTAAGCAATACGCGATTGTTTTCAAATCATTTTTCATCAATCGGTGAATCTCAATTATTTGGTTCACTCACTCCGTGTTGTCTTCTTTGAGGCGTTCGGTTTGAGAACGCTTAGAGCATTTGCGAAACCCTGTCAAGGAGATTCTTAGGAATCCTACGATCACAGGCGTACTTATCTGATCAGCGGGAACCGTGGGCGTGTACCTCAATTCAACGAAAGTGATCAAAGACACTTTCGTGTGTTTTATTGCTAAGTGTTGTTTGCGGTACATTTGGGCGGTTGCGGTGATCGAGAATTGAGGAGTCATACCAAAGCCGCATGCTCACAGCATCCACACTTAATTTGAAGAAATCATGATTGGTGCATATCTACATAACACGGCTCGATATTTCATACTATGCTTCGCTGCTGCAAATATCATGAACCAGTAAGGCTTCCGCTGCTCTGATGGAAAGATGTCATGATTCAAAAGTGTGAGCATGTCGGTCCGAAAGGCAACACAACTATGGATGATCCAGAGAGATTTGATGTGGCTGATGATCTTAATGAAAGCTCAAAGATCATCAAAGATGTGGATCAGTTAAAGGCCTCCACTGAAAGTACAAAGCACTCGAACTATGAAGAGTCACTGCTAAAGCACAAAGATGCAGAAGTTCAAGAATTCAAGTCTACAAGCTCAAGAACAAAAGTCAAAAATAGAATGCTAGGATTCGAAATGTAAATCATGGGGTGACCTCCCTTAGGGGGAGATTGTTAGGAATTGCAAATTCCATAAGTAAAGTATCGGTCACCCCAAATGTTATCTAGCATAAGTTAGCTCGTAGACTTCTAGTTATTTACGTTATGTAGTAGTTAATTAGTTAGTTTGTAGCGTAGTTTAGTTTAGAGCAACACCGTGGAGGAAGGACGGGTCTTTACCCACTGTATACCTGATCCACAGGCTGATAGGAGGTCGTATTTCTTGTAACTATAAATACCCCTTCCATCCATGGAAGGGGTGGTGCTTTTCAATCTAACATTCCATAATTTGTTCATCAAGTCTCTACCAAGAAAACACCCAACTCTCTAACTTTCTCTCTCTAATGGCTAACATGTATTTTGATCATCCAAGACCACCCGAATCATCAACACAATAAATATATCGATCCTACAAAACTGATGAAATCTTCGACTATTTATAGGCTCGGATACTAGTTACGACGTAACATTTATTAAGTAGTTACGCCGTAACTCTTAAATCTTATGCTTATCCATGGTTACGGCGTAACCTGAGCTGAGGGTTACGCCGTATCTCTTGTCAAGTAAGTTGCATAATGTTCATGTTACGGCGTAATTATATTCCTTTGTTACGCCGTAATCTTCATAATCATTATTACGCCGTAACTTCATCACTTGGTTACGCCGTAGTTGAGAGAAAAGTCGTCCTTTGGGCTTGGAAATGTCCATTCACTGCTTCCTTGCATAAAATAGGTCTTGAAATGAAATAATAAGGAATAAAGATGTTTTCACTAGCATTTTAATCATAATGTGATGATAAAGGGGGAAATTAACGCTTAGAATATCAGGACTATTTCATGGTATCACATGTCGTTACCCTTAACCTTAGTGTTTCAAAACTCAACCTCTAACTTCTTAACTTCATTCCTAGGATAGTAAGTCTTGATCAGAAGAGCCTTAAACTGGGTCCAAGTCATGCTATAGGCTATCTCACTTCCTACTGATCTGTGATAGTTGTTCCACCAAGTCAACGCTTCGTCCTTCAGGGTGAACATTGCATACTTAACCTTAGAATCCTCATCACAGTTACTAATGGTAAATACATACTCAGTTTTCTCCATCCACCTTGTTAGGTAAACTACTCGCTCGGTTCCTCCGAACTCGATGGGACCGCATAATCAGAACTCTTTGTAGGTACAACCTCGAGCTCGATTAAGCGGTGGGGTTCCACCAGAGGTGTTAGACTGATTAGACTCAGCTAGCAGTTCAGCTACACTTGTTGTGTCATGAGTGAGTCGATGTGGGCTTGATTCAAAGGCGGAGGGTTCGGTGGGACAGGACCATTCTCAACACGGTCATTAACATTCAGGTTCCCAACAGCGGGGTTATCAGTGTTTTGGTTCTCAACAGGTGGAATGGTCGGGGTCGGACGACGACCTCGATGGACAGGATTAACCACAACATCAGAAGCTGCTCGGTTGGTCCTAGACGGGTTTCGTCTTGGTGCCATTGATCTGAAGGTTAAAACAACAGTTTCATAAGTTCACAATTCACGCTCTATAAGAATGGGTTTGGTTCCACGGATTATTGAATCACGCACGAATACATAATCAAGGCTAACAAGGATAATACTACATCATAACGAAATAACTATAGACCGAATCGAAACTAGAGGATGCACTTTCTAATAATCATAACTCATAGGTTTCGAAGTGGAATACATGAAAGGGTACAGAGTAATCAAAAACGATCCTAACAACGACACTAATAAGATAACTAGGATAGATCTACATCTCGAACTAGAGGCTACTCAGTTTCAAAATGGTACAATGCTATGAATCTAACACAATCTAGCCATGATCACGAACACTCCTAACTGATCTCCTAACATCGTCAACCTCCCTCCATAGAGATGAAAGCTCAACACACTGAGTGTCACGATCACTCTTCAGATCTACGACCCCCCTCTCCAACTCGCCTACCTTGCGCCATAGCGCTCGGTCTACCTCTCGGGCTGTCACGAACCCTCTCAGCAGGTACCCTACCTTCTCATAGAGCTCCGACATGCCCTCTCTCAGAATCGTATTCCTCCTAACTACATAACCCATATCTACTCTCAAATCCTCCACACTAGCCCTCGATACTCCAACTAGTCGATATGTCAACTGAGTAAGCCTAACACCCTGAGATGTAATCCTCTCCCAAATCAAACCCGTCTCCCCATACTCCTCGGGCTCTGAAGCAATCTCTGATGGTATATCTAAACCTAGTGGGCTACCTATCCCAGGTGAGTAAGGAGGTGAGCCAAAGTCAAAAGGCTGCCCAGGAGAATCAGGCTCAGGCAAAGGTAATGGTGGAGTACCCCCATCTGAGATATCC
Source organism: Chrysanthemum makinoi (assembly GCA_910596185.1). NCBI lineage: Eukaryota > Viridiplantae > Streptophyta > Magnoliopsida > Asterales > Asteraceae > Chrysanthemum > Chrysanthemum makinoi. The sequence goes on from OU343224.1 coordinate 55,606,219, forward strand.
TCATCATCCTCCTCCTGAGGATCCACATCCTCCTCTACATACTCCTACTCGTCCTCATACTCCTCCTCATCCTCATCTACAAAGGGGGAGTCCATGAGTCGGCGTCTCTGTAAAGGTGAATCCTGAGGTGGTACAGTAAGGGATCTAGGTCTTCTAAGACATGGTGATCTTTGGTGGTGATGATAGGAGAGAGTGAGATGACAGGTGAATAAGTGATGATGGTGGTCGTACAGACATACGAGCAGTACTACGAGTAAGTCTAAGAGTCTCGGCTCGTGCTAAGACCTGATGCAATGTGAGCTGCCTAGATGAGCTAGGGCGATCAGATGATGATGAAATGGAACTAGAATGTCGAGCAATCACATAGGGATCACTCTGCGCAATAGTCATCAGAGTCCCTGCTGGGGAAGTAGTAACAGCAAGGACATCCTCAGATACATCATACGCTAGTGAAGGCATGGTCTGTGACAAAGGCATAGGGTATGTATAAGTGTTCGAAAACGACTAGTTCTAATAAGCGCATCAACTCAACCAAAACATATATCACATAATGAAAGCTTTAAAATAGAGGTACCGCATTACACAAAATATGCATTTAAACAAAATGCATAAGTTCCATTCTATCACATAATCCACGCATCATATAATCCCAAGTCACATCAATCATATAATCAAGCTCATAATCTCCCAAAATCAATAATCATATCCCAAAACATAACATCTCAATAATCAATTCACAATTCATCATATCTCATCAATCAAATCGCAGTTCATACCATACTCAAATAAAGAAGCTTCGGCTTGGCAGGCTGGCATGCGTCGGTCGAGGATCAATTTTTCTAAAAAGTTGTTACAGTTTAGGTTTTATTGATTACCTAGTTCTCTATAACCTTGGCTATGATACCAATCTGTAACACACAAGTATAGCAAATAATATAATCATATTATAGTTCAAAAACCAATCCCAAATTTAATTATCCAAATACAATAATCCCAAAATAGTTAAATGTAAGGCCGAACATGATTTATAAAATAGGTCTGCATAATATTATCAGAGTTTAAATATGATCCTTCAACCATGCCTCATTACCAAGCTTCCACAGAACAAGCATTCCAAACATCACTTAGATACCTGAGAAAAACATGCTAAAAGGTCAGCTAACACTGGTGAGTTCATAGGTTTAAGTTCAAATTCAATAGTGGACCTGTAAGAGTTTATTTGATATACGAGACTAAGATAGATACACAAAAACACATCATTCTCATACCAATACCACAATCAATAACGCCATCAATAACATAACTGATGTCATAGTAGGGCCCTAAGCGACTCTAGCCAGCGTAGTCGTAGCCAAATGCTACCCTGGACTAGGTCTAGGTAGAAGTCTATACTTAGCTAGGAAAGTGTCATAGCAACATGATTGCTACCCCCAGATTAAGGCAACAACTACCACATATCTATCAAAACAATCAACACATAAGCAAATCAAAAGTTTAAAAGGTCCAAAAGAGTAGCATGATTTAAACCTAAATTAGTTAAAAACAAAGATAAAAGTGGGGCTATGAAACTCACCTCAAGCAAGCAACGCACAAACAAACACTAGCAATGAAGATAAAAAATTCAGAGCTATTCGGACAGGCAAAGAGGAGATCGACGGTCGGATCACAAACCCCGTAGTTAGTATACCCTCTACTACCCAGCAAGGATGGATGGAGCACCTAGGAACGATTATCAGAGAAATAATTACAGGAATGATAACCATCCTATATACCTAACTCTTCTCACAAAACCTTCAAAGGAGATACTGGCAACCGAGCTTCAGCTAAAACTACCGCCTCCCCCACCGTTAAAAGGAACACCAAGACGAGAAAACTTGGACAAGTTTTGTGATTATCACGGCGAGAAGGGTCACCTCACCAATGATTGTTATCACCTGAAAGAACAACTGAAAATAGCTTTAGAAACAGGAAAGCTAGACCATCTCTTGAAGGACGTGAGGCAAAGGGGAAGAAACGCCCCAAAAGACAACTAACCTTGTAGGGGAAGGGTCATCAACATGGTGTACGGCATAGGAAAAGACCGAAAGAGAAAGATCATAGATCAAGATGAAGATTGGATGAGCACTCCCATAGCGTTCCCTTCGATGCTTCTGGAGGACGTATCCGAGGAACCATTAATAGTTGAAGCAGACATTGAAGGGTATATGGTTCGAAGAATTTATGTTGACCAGGGAGCGGCAGTGGAAGTAATGTATGAACATTGTTTTCAAAACTTATGTCCCTCGATCAGCGAAAAACTGAGAGAAACAAACACACCACTGGTGGGTTTCTCGGGAGAAGCTATCAGACCCATAGGAAAAATTGAGTTGAACATTTGTTTTGGAAATGATGGTTTATTTCGACGGACGACGATGATGTTCGCGGTAATAAGATCCCATTCTCCCTACAACATCATACTAGTTGAGGGGAAATCCCCTCTACAATACACTCTATGATGAAATTCCCTACGCCGAGGGGAAATGCGACACTCGTCAAAAGGTTGGTCATCGTGTCGGAATGTAAAAGGTTGGAGAAGAAATTTTTGAATGAAGGAGCGAAAGGTAAGGAACCGGAGCAAGTCGTGGAAACAGAGTAACCCCCCGGAAAAATCGAAGAAGTTATGATCAATCCTGAATTCCCACAACAGCTGGTTACTAGTGGATGCAATTTTTCCATGGAATGCAAAAGACAACATATCGAGATGTTAAAAAATAACAGAGATATGTTTCTGTGGCGTACCAACCGACATGACTGGGGTTCCCAGGAGAATAATCGAACATAAGCTAAATGTCAATGAGCAAGATATGCCGATTGCCCAGAAGAATAGGACTTTCTCAGCGGAGAAAAATCAAGCGATAACACCGAAGTGGGGGAATGGTTGAAGGCAGGCATAGTCCGATCGGTTAAGTATCCGACGTGGGTTTCCAACCCGGTGCTAGTCAAAAAACCAGATAGAACATGGAGGATGTGTGGTATGTGCTAAAACACATACCTTTTCATTATCAAAACTGACCCAAAATAACCAAGAAAAAGCCGTTTATTGCTAATATTTGATGGTTTCTTGAGTTTATGCATGTGCAGGTACGGATATGTAAAAACACACAAAAAGGAACCAAATCAGACGTAAATCCGAGCACGAGAGATTAAGAGAGCTTAAGCCGAGCCGAAAGATCAAAATTGAGCATTTATGAAGATTTTATTCTCCGAGGATGATTTTTGGAAGATATAATCAAGTTTGAAGCAATTGTCAAAAATGGCCCCTCAACTTTGAGCATTTGGCAAAAGTGGCCCTTGAAGATTCAAAAGTTTCAAATTGGCCCTTGGTTTATTTGAAGATTGTCAAAAACAATCCTTGGAAGATATTTTCAGAATTACATGTTTGGTCCTTGGATTTTCAGCATTTGCACTAATGGTCCCTTAATAGCCAAATGGATCCAAAGCTAGTCCAAGATATATCCTAAGTCCAATATCCACGGCCCAAACATCACTTACCCGGTCCATTAACCCAATACCCGGCCACCCTTTAATACCTTATACCCGTTTACCCTCTTGGACCCCAGTCAACAACCTAACAACCCGGTCAACTCCTTTGAAATACAATAAACAATTCCAAACGCGCCCAATTATCCCCTGTCTTCCCCAAATCCAAACGCCACCAATTACTCATCCCAAGCACCCAACCTCGTACTAGAATCTTTCTAGAATTCTTATCTGGAAGCTGACATGTCAGGATAAGCTTCACACGTGGCCCTTTCAAGCTCTCTCATTGGACGCGACACCTCATAAGGTGATTTGGAGCATTTTGATTGGTGGTGATGACAGAGGAAAGGTTTTGTGGTTGTGGATAGACTTCTAGCATCTTCTAAAGAAAGGATCCCAAGCTTGAATTCCAGCTATAAATAGGACATCCTTGTATCACATTTAGCTTGTCTAATTTTGGTGTCTTTTCTTAGTGTCTTATTTTGTAGTCGTATTAGTAGCTTTTCTATATTTATGCTTATTGTAATTCAGAATCCTCTCCTGTATTTTTAGTCATTTCATTAATAAAAAGTTGATTTCTTTTTAATTCTTATGCTTATGTTTGCATCTCAAAATGGTGGATTAGTGTCTATTTTCATTCCCATAAGCTCATTTAAAATGTTTCATAGCTTATTGGTGAGTTTGTAGTTTCATTTACATAAGTACTCTAAATCTTGCATAAAAATATATATAAAAAATCAAAAGTCAAAAAAAAAAGTCAAAATACTTATTTGCTTATTGCTTTTGCTTATTCACTTTTAAAAACAGCTTTTTCTCTTATAAAATGAGGTGTCTACATTTCTGTCTCTTAAGAATCCAAGCTTAAAGGTCTTCTTTAGACCAAATCTGTCAAACATCCTTGATAAAGGGGTGTTTGGCACTGTGGGTTGTTCACCACTCTTGGGCATTCTTTTGAGTTGAATAAGCTCTCATTAGGTTTCATTTGCAGTGATTAAGTTATTTTAATCATTTCTTTCTAGTTTCAAGTAGTACAAGTCGTTTCCACCGCTTTGACTTGAGCGGGTGGAGAAGAATTAACCTTAGCGGTCTTAATCTTAACCAAAGCCTGGATCATATCCGTAAGCTTATCAATCTTAGCATCGGTGCTAGACGTATTTTCGTAAGACGAGGACGATGGTGTAACACCCACTCGGGCAGCAACCGATTTGCTACGTGAGGTACGAACTTTAGATTTGTTCTCAATAATCAACAAGGCATCTCTCGTTGATCGGGTCAACAAATTACCACCCACGGCAGCATTGAGAGAGTCTTGATCAGTCTCATTCAAACCGTTATAGAATGTATCAAGTTGGTGTAACTCCGTAAAACCATGATGGGGACATTGCCTAAGCAAATCTTTGAATCGGTCCCATGCCTCACTAAATGATTCATCAAATCTTTGTGTGAATTTTGTTATTTCATTTTTAAGCTTGTTGTTTTAGACGGTGGGAAGAATTCGTTCACGAATTTTGACACTAAATTCTCCCATGTGGTTATCGATCGAGGGGTAGTTTCTCGAGCCAAATCCGGGCGGCCCCCTCAAGTGAAAACGGGAAGAGTAGAAGCTTGATAGCCTCTTCCGAAACGTTACGGTACTTGATCGTAGACGTGAGCTTGTTGAATCGTCGGATATGAGAGTGAGGATCGTCTCTCTCAAATCCGTAAAATTGGCTTGACGAAACCAAATTTATCAATCCGTGTTTAAGCTCAAAGTTATCTAACGATTACCGGACGACAATGGCTTCTCCATAACCCTCGGTGGGTGCTTGGAGTTGCTCTAGCATGGATCGGTTGTCCTCCGCCATTTCGATGATGGGCGGGGTTTGATTAGTTCGAATCTCGGGTTGACTAATGGAGCACGTCTATTTCGCCTTCGCGGAATTGTAGCGGTTTCACGACGGTCTCAGTAAGTTATTAGAACGAAAGTGCGCATGCACTTTCCAAAACCAAGGCAATTAAAACGAACGGTATTCGAAAACACAGTGAACTTAACCAATAATCCCAAGTGAATAAATCACCTCTATAAGACAAACGCAAGCGCGGAGAAGCTTTTAGGTCGTGCGAAGCTTATTAAAACCCGCTTCTTTTCACCGCAATTTAATGTCGTCCGTCCTTATACCCACCACACAGTTTGTTTTTCAAATAGAAATAAATCGACTCACAAGCGACACAAAGGCAAGTTTTTGATCTTTAGTTCGGGAACTTATTAATGATAACACCTCCGTTGAGAATGTTATATAATTGGTGTATTCTATTTATTAGCAAAAACACAAGAGAAAATCTTTTTGTATTTTTAATATGATATATATATATACAAAAGAAAAAGGAAAATATTTTTTTACTTTTTTAATTTATAGAAAAATAGTAACTTCACGAATGAAGGATCTCGAGTCACTAATCGTCAAACCTCAAACGATATTGTCGTGACACAACCTCCCCGGCAGCGGCGCCAAAATTTGATTTCAAGTTTGAGGAACGAGTTTCAATCTTCGTTAACTAGACAAAGCAATGAGTTTAGGAATGAGATTCGACTTCAGAACAACAAATTGGAGGCTTCACAGAATAAACTCGAAAACATGTTGAATGCTGTTTTGTGTAAGGTCAGTCAGCCCTCAACTTCGGGATCTCTTCCGAGTGATACCATTCCCAACCCGAAGGGTGAGTTGAAAGCTATAACCACACGGAGTGGTAAGGCTTATGATGGACCCTCATCTCCTACTCCGTTGGTGAGAGAAGAGGAAGGAGACACCGAGGTTATTGAAGAAAATGTGCAACCCGCACCACCACCTCCGGCGTTCGACTCGATTCCGGAACCCGCTGTTCCGAAGACTACTCTTAAACCTTCACTTCCTTATCCTTCAAGACTTCATGATCAAAAGCTTCGTGATAAAACCGAAAACCAGATGGAGAAATTTGTTGAAATCGTTCAATCCTTGAATTTTAACATCAGTTTCACCGATGCTTTACTCCTCATGCCGAAATTTGCTGCTATGATCAAGAATTTAGTAAGTAATAAGGAAAAGTTGGCGAAATAGCAAAACACCGTTGAATGAGAATTGCTCGGCGGTGCTCCTCAAGAAACTTCCCAAAAAGTTAGGAGACCCCGGCAAATTTCTAATACCTTGTGAGTTTCCGGGAATTGTGAAATGCTCCGCCTTGGCCGATCTTGGTGCGAGTATTAACTTAATGCCTCTTTCGATTTATAACAAGCTTTCTCTCCCGGAGCTCACTCCTACTAAGATGACTCTTGAACTCGCGGACCGTTCAACCTCTATTCCGAGAGGAATTGCCGAGGACGTCTATGTGAAAGTAGGACCACTTCATTTTCCCGCCGACTTCTTTGTCGTTGACTTTGATGCTGACCCCCGAGTACCTCTTATTCTCGGGAGGCCTTTCCTAAGAACGGTTCGTGCGATGATTGATGTTTATGAAGGAGAAATCACTTTACGATCTAACAAGGAAACCGTCTCGTTTAATATTAACCATCCTTCGAGATACTCCTCCAACTATGATGATGCTTCTATTAATCGAATCGACGTTCTCGATATTGCTACGGAGGAGTATGCTCAAGAGCTTCTTGATTTTATGGGTGGCAATCCCACCATTCCTTCTAAAAATATTGAACCATCTTCTGAGCCTATTATTGCCGATTCTTCCCCCTCTCTCACTCCATTCGAGGGAGGTGATTTCGTTTGGGAAGAGATCGATGAGTTTCTTGCTGATGATGAATCGATTCCACCGGGAATTGATGATGGTGTTTATGATTCGGGGGAGATATCCGTTATCTTGAGAAATTGTTAAATGAAGATCCATTACCGTCACTCCCTCCGAAAGAGATCACGATCGAAGATCTCAAAGAAGTACAAACGTCTGATGAAAATCCTCCGGAGCCCGAGCTCAAGGATTTACCTCCTCATCTTGAATACGCTTTTCTTGAAAAACCGAACAAATTTCCCGTCATTATTGCTAAAAATTTAAAAGATGAGGAGAAAACCGCACTTTTGGATGTCCTACGAAAACATAAAAATGCAATCGCTTGGCAAATTTCTGACATCAAAGGAATCAATCCTCGTTTCTGTACCCACAAAATTCTGATGGAGGATGATTGTAAACCCGTGATTCAACAACAACGTAGGGTTAACCCAAAAATTCATGATGTTATCAAAAAGGAAGTTCTGAAACTCCTCGACGCCGGAATCATTTACCCAATCTCCGATAGCTCATGGGTTAGCCCTATCCATTGTGTTCCAAAGAAAGGTGGCATGACCGTCGTTGCCAATGACAATAATGAGTTGATTTCCACACGCCTCATCACCGGATGGAGGGTGTGTATTGATTATCGAAAATTGAACGATGTTACTCGTAAGGACCATTTCCCGCTACCTTTTATGGATCAGATGCTCGAACGTTTAGCGGGAAATGAGTTCTATTGCTTTCTCGATGGTTTCTCTGGTTATTTTCAAATCCCGATCGATCTGAAGGATCAGGAGAAAACCACTTTCACATGCCCTTATGGAACTTTTGCTTACCGACGAATGCCATTTGGCTTATGCAATGCTCCCGGTACGTTCCAAAGGTGCATGATGGCTATTTTTCATGACATGATCGAGAAGTCTATGGAAGTTTTTATGGACGATTTCTCGGTTTATGGAGATTCTTTCACTTCTTTCCTCTCTCATCTAGACCACATGCTCAAACGGTGTGAAGACACCAACTTGGTCTTGAATTGGGAGAAGTGCCATTTCATGGTTCGAGAGGGCATTGTCCTCGGCCATAAGATTTCAAAATCTGGGATTGAGGTCGACCGAGCTAAAGTCGACGTTATAGCTAAACTCCCTCATCCCACTACCGTCAAAGGTATTCGGAGTTTTTTAGGTCATGCCAGTTTCTATCGCCGTTTCATCCAAGATTTCTCTAAGATAGCCCGCCTCTCGACCCATCTCCTTGAAAAGGATGCTACGTTTATCTTCACCAACGAATGTGTTGAAGCGTTTAATATTCTTAAAAAGAAATTAACTGAGGCACCGATCTTAGTTGCCCCGACCGGATTTGCCCTTTGAACTAATGTGTGATGCAAGTGATTATGCAATTGGGGCAGTCTTGGGGCAACGTAAGTCGAAACATTTTCAACCCATACACTATGCGAGTAAGACATTTTCTGAGGCCCAACACAATTACACGACTACTGAAAAGGAATTATTGGCCGTTGTTTATGCTTTTGAGAAATTTCAACCCTACCTTGTCTTGTCGAAGACCATAGTGTATACCGACCATTCTGCCCTTAAGTATCTTTTGGCAAAGCAAGATGCTAAGCCATGATTACTTCGGTGGGTTCTCCTCCTTCAAGAGTTTGATGTTACTATTCTTGACAAAAAAGGAGCGGAGAACCTGGCTGCCGATCACCTTTCTAGACTTGAGAATCCCCATCAAAGTGTGCTCGAGAAAAAGGAGATTACGGAAACATTTCCTCTTGAGACACTTGGGATGATTGCTAAGAAAGACCCAAATGCCCCATGGTTTGCCGACTTTGCAAATTACCATGCGGGCAATTTCGTAGTAAAAGGGATGTCGTCCCAACATAAGAAAAAGTTTTTCAAAGATGTTAAGCATTATTTCTGGGACGATCCCTACTTGTTTAAGATTTGGGCGGATCTAGTAATCCGACGGTGTGTTCATGGCCAAGAGGCTCTGGATATTCTCAATGCTTGCCATAACGGACCCACTGGTGGCCATCATGGTGCAAGCTACACCGCTAAGAAGGTTTTTGATTCCGGATTCTATTGGCCTACCATATATCGAGATGCTCATGATTTAGTCAAATCTTGTGATTCTTGCCAACGTCAAGGGAAAATTTCTCAAAAAGATGAAATGCCACAAAATGCTATTCAAGTTTGCGAGATTTTTGACGTGTGGGGCATCGATTTTATGGGGCCATTTCCATCATCTAGGGGTAATAAGTATATCCTCGTGGCCGTCGACTACTTGTCTAAATGGGTTGAAGCGAAGGCGCTCCCCACCAATAACGCCCGAGTGGTTGTTAAGTTCTTAAAGAATTTGTTTTCCCGATTCGGAGCACCTCGTGCTATCATCACTGATCGCGGTACCCATTTCTGTAATGAACAATTTGCTAAAGTTATGGCTAAATATGGAGTTACCCATCGTCTTTCTACAGCGTATCACCCGCAAATGAGCGGACAAGTTGAGGTCTCGAATCGTGGTTTGAAAAGAATTTTAGAAAGGACCGTAGGAGAAAATCGAGCTTCATGGGCTGATAAGTTAGATGATGCATTATGGGCTTTCCGCACCGCATACAAGACACCCATCGGGTGCACCCCATTTAAGTTGGTGTATGGAAAAGCTTGTCACTTGCCCATCGAGCTCGAACATAAGGCATTCGGGGCCTTGAAACATGCTAACTTTGATCTTAAGACCGCGGGTGATCACCGAAAAGTTCAATTGAATGAATTACATGAGCTTAGGGATCAGGCTTACGAGAATTCTTTGATTTTCAAAGAGAAGACTAAGAGGATTCATGATGCTAAAATCAAAAACCGCGTTTTCAACGTTGGTGATCAAGTTCTCCTCTTTAACTCTCGCTGGAAGATATTCTCGGGCAAACTCAAAACCCGTTGGTCCGGACCATTCACCGTTGCTCAGGTTTTCCGTATGGAACGGTGGGGCTCTCTCAACCCGATGGCCCAAATTTCAAGGTGAATGGTCATCGTGTGAAACATTATTTTGGAGGGGACATCCCATCTATGGTTGTCCCGGATCTCCAAACTTTCCCTAAGGACAACTGAATTCGGGAATCGAGTCAAGCTAGCGACTCGGTGACCAAAAACAGGAGCGCTTCGTGGGAGGCACCCCATGCTTATCTCTATCTTCTTTCTATTTTCTAATAAGTGACGCAAAGGGGTCGCTCTTGATTTCTCGTGTTTGGTTGTTTGTGATGTTATGTTTAGGATGTTCCCGATATGAAGACTCTCGTGCTCGAAGTTTGTCATTTTCTCCACTCGAGTTTCATGATCGATGCTGATGGAAATCCGATATCCTAATCTTATCGACTAACGTTTATCTTCTAGCATACTTAATAAACGGCTTTTAGATTTTCGTTGATGCCCTTGTTTTTAAACATTGAGGACAATGTTTCGTTCTAGTCTGGGGTAGGGTAATCTTCGATTTGATTTGACCGCACTTGCTTGTTTTTTGTCATGTACTCTCGCAACCCCGTTTTTCCTTAGAAAATAAAAAATTGTGCCAAAAATGTGAAAATTTAAAAATTTTTAAGCTTTTGTTAAGTCTTTTTGATTGAAAAGTTTGCTAGTCTCTTAGATAAGAAGCTATAAAAAGCGAATTCTAGCTCACAAGGCCAAGAATTTGCAAGTTTCCCTGAGTGACTTTAAATATGCATAACTTGATTTCATTAGACGAAGCATTTGCTAAATTAATATATGTTTTGACACCTTGTTGACTTTCCGCTGGAGAGAGTAGGAATAGAATTCTGACTTGACGGGCGTGTTGAGCCCTAGCTTGTTCCCTTAACCATAGATAATCTAAAAATTATCGGCTAAGCATCCGCGGATCTCATTATTTGGGATTTTAAATTTGCGGAGATCGAGAAATGATAGAGTTACTTATGAGTTTAGATGCTAAGCGCGGAGTAGTTGGTTCTCTTTAGAGCCCATTGAAGGTACTTATGGCTTTTTGTTCCCACAAAATTGTTTCACCCCATATCTGTCTAATAATAATTAGAGATGTTGAGTTTTTGGCGATAGTTAGTTCTTTATCTTCTTAAAAGAATCTTTGTTTTAAAAATCGGGTACACATCAAGGATCCGTAATAAATAAATAAATAAGAAATCAGTGATAAGTGATAAATTAATAAGTAAAGTTGTGAGCTGCGGTGTCGAGATCGGACCCTTGGATCTTTAGCCGGGATTGAGTGAGGTCTTAGCCTAGCCAGCCGGGATCCTCATTTCATGAAGCCTATAGTCTTGGAATTACCCCGTGAAGCTCCGTAGTTCATAGCTCATATAAGTAAAAGTATAAGTGCAAAAAAATATATATATATATATATATATATGTATGAAAAAAATTTGATGTTGAAAAATGATGAAAAAAATAAAAAGTATAAATGAATAAAAATTCCTTGATGTGGACCTCATTTTTACGACAATGGTTCTTGAGAGAAGACAGATAACTAATTATCGACTTAGCTTTGTATCTTTATCGGAATAAAAGTTATCGAAACGAGAAGTTGAAGAAATTCATTTCTCACAAAAATAAAAAAAATCTATAGAAAAATAGGAAAATGGGAACAAAAGGTATTTACACAAGTAACTTCCATGGGTAGTGTTAGCATCTAGAGTCGTATGTAACAATGATTTCGGTTTTACGCTTAGTTTGGGACTTGTGAAAAATCAGGGACGATGTATTCTATCCGTATGGTCACTTCACGCTGTGTTGTGTTTTCTACTCCGTGATCCTAACGTGTTGTTTGAAAAATGTTGGAGTTATTGATCGACATGAAAGTTCAGCAAACCGTCATTCATAATCAGAATGTGCTTAATCGTAATATCTATACATGTGAATTTAAAAGGTAAACGGGGCGTTTTTAGAATTAAGGCTTTCTTAATCTCTTTTGAGGAATCTTTGCTACTTCTTCATAGGTTTAGTAGAAAGAGATTGAAATCCTTGGTTTTAGAAGCGTGAGTTGATTGCATTGCGTGGGGACACGACAATAGTCTCGTCTGGGGTATTTTGGTATGTGCTAAAACACATACCTTTTCATTATCAAAACTGACCCAAAATAACCAAGAAAAAGCCGTTTATTGCTAATATTTGATGGTTTCTTGAGTTTATGCATGTGCAGGTACGGATATGTAAAAACACACAAAAAGGAACCAAATCAGACGTAAATCCGAGCACGAGAGATTAAGAGAGCTTAAGCCGAGCCGGAAGATCAAAATTGAGCATTTATGAAGATTTTATTCTCCGAGGATGATTTTTGGAAGATATAATCAAGTTTGAAGCAATTGGCAAAAATGGCCCCTCAACTTTGAGCATTTGGCAAAAGTGGCCCTTGAAGATTCAAAAGTTGCAAATTGGCCCTTGGTTTATTTGAAGATTGTCAAAATCAGTCCTTGGAAGATATTTTCAGAATTACATGTTTGGTCCCTGGATTTTCAGCATTTGCACTAATGGTCCCTTAATAGCCAAATGGATCCAAAGCTAGTCCAAGATATATCCTAAGTCCAAAACCCACGGCCCAAACATCACTTACCCGGTCCATTAACCCAATACCCGGCCACCCTTTAATACCTTATACCCGTTTACCCTCTTGGACCCCAGTCAACAACCCAACAACCCGGTCAACTCCTTTGAAATACAATAAACAATTCCAAACGCGCCCAATTATCCCCTGTCTTCCCCAAATCCAAACGCCACCAATTACCCATCCCAAGCACCCAACCTCGTACTAGAATCTTTCTAGAATTCTTATCCGAAGCCGACATGTAGGATAAGCTTCACACGTGGCCCTTTCAAGCTCTCTCATTGGACGCGACACCTCATAAGGTGATTTGGAGCATTTTGATTGGTGGTGATGACAGAGGAAAGGTTTTGTGGCTGTGGATAGACTTCTAGCATCTTCTGAAAAGGATCCCAAGCTTGAATTCTAGCTATAAATAGGACACCCTTGTATCACATTTAGCTTGTCTAATTTTGGTGTCTTTTCTTAGTGTCTTATTTTGTAGTCGTATTAGTAGCTTTTTCTATATTTATGCTTATTGTAATTCAGAATCCTCTTCTATATTTTCAGTCATTTCATTAATAAAAAGTTGATTTCTTTTTAATTCTTATGCTTATGTTTGCATCTCAAAATGGTGGACTAGTGTCTATTTTCATTCCCATAAGCTCATTTAAGCTGTTTCATAGCTTATTGGTGAGTTTGTAGTTTCATTTACATAAGTACTCTAAATCTTGCATAAAAAAAATATATATAAAAAATCAAAAGTCAAAAAAAAAAAAAAGTCAAAATACTTATTTGCTTATTGCTTTTGCTTATTCACTTTTAAAAACAGATTTTTCTCTTATAAAATGAGGTGTCTACATTTCTGTCTCTTAAGAATCCAAGCTTAAAGGTCTTCTTTAGACCAAATCTGTCAAACATCCTTGATAAAGGGGTGTTTGGCACTGTGGGTTGTTCACCACTCTTGGGCATTCTTTTGAGTTGAATAAGCTCTCATTAGGTTTCATTTGCAGTGATTAAGTTATTTTAACCATTTCTTTCTAGTTTCAAGTGGTACAAGTCATTTTCAGAGTTTTGAGTTCAATAAGCTGTCAAAACAGCTATTAGTTGAAACAGTAGTGTAAGATCTTATTTGAGTTTGTTTTTGAGTCACTTTGGTCCTATTTAGTCTGTCTTTAAGTTCTAAGTCAGTGTCAAAATGAGTTAAAAGCCTTTGGGTCAGTTTGGTTAAATTGGTGATTGTCAAAGAAGCTTCTGTCAAAACAGTCCTTAGGGTCATTTTCTCAAGCAATTTTTATGGTCTTAATCTTTTTAAAAATACAAAAAAAATTAGTTTTCTATAGAATTTAGTGGGTAAGGTTAGCTTATAAGCAATTTTTACAAACATCCAACAGCTTTTGGATAATCAAATCTGGTCTTAGTTTCTGTCCAAATCCAACATCAGCACAACTGTCATCAAAATGTCCCTTTGTATCAGATCTGTGTAATCCTTTATTTTGGCTTCAAAAGTGATAAAATTTGTTTTTTTGTAGTCTTAGGCACATGGTTTAGATCTGATTCAGTTCATTTTGGAAATTTAAGCTGGTTTGCTAGCTTATTAATAAGCTCAAAGTACCCCCCTTTGCTGACCTTAACTGTTGGAATTTCAGAGTTCAAAATAAGCTTCCAGAGCTTATTAGACTTTAGGTAAAGCTTAAGTCACTCCTAGATAACTTAGGATAGGTAGCTTATTAGGACTCCCCTTCCCAATAGCTTATTTGTATGTTCACTTTAGCTAATTAGCTTATTATCTAGTAATCCTTATTTTAGCTTAATCCTCCTTTGTTCCTTAGTTAATTGCATGCTCCCATAGTTCAAATACTGTTACTTTAAGGTTTCTTTAAGCTGCCTTTAGCTAGAATTCAGTTTAGAAGCTTATTGCTTAATTAAGTGCTTATTTAGACTCCATTTACACTGCAGCTCTAATATCTTACACATAATCATCATATTTCTTATTTTTCATAGATTTAGATTAATATTTTAGAATTTTCCTGAGTTTTTCATAATTTTTGGTCTTTGTTTGCTATTTTTCTTGATTTAAACTAGTTTTTATTATCTTTTTTAAATAGCTTTTATTGCAATTAAATCAGAAAAAGTTCCAAAAAAAATATTTTTCAATTTTCACAGATTAAGATAAATACAAAAAGCGAAAAAATAATTTTTCTAGATTTTTCCTAGCTTATTTTGTAATTTTTAGCCATTTAATTAGATTTAAATAGTTTTAAATTTGTAGAAAATAGAAAAATAATCAGAAAAAAAAAAAAAAAAAATATATAGTTTTGAAAATTCTCTTATGGTATTTTAGATTTTATAAAAATAGTTTCATATTTTTCCCTTTGATTTTCATAATTTTTAGTATTTTAAATTAGTTTTAATAGTTAAAAATTAGTTTTTAATTTTAATAAAATCCAGAAAAATCTTAAAAAATTAGTTTTAATTCATAAATAGTTTTCAATTTGCATTTCTAGAGTAAAAGTAATTTTAGGCATTTTTAGGATAATATTTAGACGTAGTTGCATTTTATTTACGTTTCGTTAATTCCGTTTTAGTTAATTTCGCACTTAGGATTTCCAATAGAATAGATTCCCTTAATTACTTTCCCTATTCCCGTAGTTTAATAAAATCAAAATCACAAATCAAAACATCGAGCATTAAATTCCAAACCAATAACGACGTTGGCAATTCACGCCTCGTTGGGAAACGATTCGGGTTGACTAATCCGATTCAACGATCACACACGGGATTTGATTTAATATTCTTTTTCCTAAAGGAACTTTGAATCTATCTTCGTGATTATTTTTTATATCGATATTGAGGTTTTATCCGTACACACATACCCTTAAGCCTTCATTATCAGCGAATCAGTGTCTGAACTGTTTTAAGTTTCTTACGGTTAGTCATTCACAAGTGGCTAGCTTGTGTGAGATAACTTGACGGTTTGGCATTGTCGGCATTGTGAAATCAATGTGTATGGACTTTAAAAACATCAATGCATCTTGCCCGAAGGACTACTACCCCTTTCCAGAAATTGACTGGAAAATTGAGTCGATTATGGGATATAAAACAAAAGTGTTTGCTTGATGCGTACAAAGGGTATCACCAGGTGCAAATGGCTAAGGAAGACGAAGAGAAAACAACTTTCTATAGCGAGCATGGCACATACTATTACACAAAAATGCCATTCGGGCTTAGGAACATCGGGGCAACATATCAAAGGTTGGTCGACTCTGCATTCAAAAGTCAAATTGGAAGGAACTTGGAAGCGTATGTAGATGATATGGTCATAAAAAGCAGGAGTGAGAAGGAACTGTTAGCAGATATGTCCGAAACATTCGACAACCTCCGCAAAATCAATATAAAACTTAACCCCAAAAAGTGTTCGTTCGGATTAGAAGAAGGTAAATTCCTCGGGTATATGGTGACATCCGAAGAGATACGGGCAAATCCCAAGAAGACAAAGGCAATAGCTGACATGCAATCACCAAAAACCCTCAAGGAAATGCAAAGCTTAAGTGGAAAACTGGCAGCCATGAACAGGTTCCTGTCTCGGTCGGCAGAGAAGGCTTTACCCTTCTTCAACACGCTAAAGAACATAACTAAAAAAATCAAGGTGAATACCGATGGACCGGGCTGGCTGAAGAGGCTTTTCAAGAAATGAAACGCATAATTTTAGAGTTACCCCACCTCACAGCCCCGGAAGCAGGAGAATACTTGTTCATATATCTATCAGCGGTCGAAGAATCCATAAGCGCCGTCCTAATGGTAGAAAGAAAGGGAAAACAGATGCCGATACACTATGTGAGCCGAATACTACATGAGGCCGAGCGTAACTATGCCCATCTGAAAAAATTGGCCTTGGCTGTTTTGCACTCTTCAAGAAGACTCAGAAGGTACTTCGAGGCCATTCCAATCAAGGTAATCATGGATCAACCCATTAAGGAAGTATTGAACAAGCCAGAGACTTCAGAAAAGTTGATGAAGTATGCCGTGGAACTGGGAGCATACAAAATCACATACATCCCAACGCACTCGGTCAAAGGTCAATTGTTGGTGAATTTCTTGAATGAAATACTGGTCGACAAAGGAAAAGGCAGACCGGAAAAGGTAGGCAAGGAGATATGTGATATCTCCACTCAAAAAAAGGAATGGACATTGTTCACCAACGGGGCATCTAACAAAAATGGCGCTGGCACGGGTTTGGTGTTAATCAGCCCGGATCAGACGGAGTACACTTATGCGCTCCTCCTAACTTCGCCAACACCAACAACGAGGCGGAATACGAAGCACTGCTTGCGGGCTTTAGAATCGCTAAAGACATGAAAATACAAGTGTTAAGTGCGAAGGTAGACTCGAATCTGGTGGCAAGCTGATTGTTTTCTGTCCCTATAGCTTATTTAGGAATCCCTTTAACCTCTTGTAGCTTAATCGTATCCCTTAGTAAGTTTTTCTGTAGCTTATTCCTTAGCAGCTTTAGGCTTAGTTCCTTAGCTAATATCCTTTAATCAAGACTGCCATAGCTTATGTTCTCCCAGCTTATTTATGCTTCTTTAAAGTTCCCCTATCTTAATTTGCCCCTAAGTAGCTCTATAATATTAGTTTAGTGATAACATCAAATAATCCTGAATATTAAGTGTCAATTTCCCCAGATAATGCTCGTCATTTGTATCATTTATATGGATTTACGCTTGTTTTCTATTGTTTTCCACTTTCAGGTAAATTACGAGCATTGGAGCTAAAGAGACGCGGAAATGGAAACATTACTAAAGATTTATCACAGTATGCCTATTTTGAAGAAGTTACGGCGTAACTCCTCTCTCACATTACGCCGTAACTATTGTGAGACTCAGAATACCAACTTATCAAGAGATTACGGCTTAACTCTTCCCAAAGGTTACGATGTAACTACATTCGGTCAAATGAGGATCCACGCCGCTGATACTTACGCCGTAACTACTGCATCACTTACGACGTAACCATGTTTATTGAAGACTACGGCGTAACCATTTATTAGGTTACGCCGTAACTAGCAGATCTAGTGCATTTATGACAGAATAGAAGGTTACGGCATAACTCCTCTATTGGTTACGCCGTAACCCAGACCTGGCCTATAAATACCCCACGAATTCCAGCATTTTGAATCATCCCATTCCACACACAACTCTCTGAGAACGTGGGAAAAAGCTCAAGGCAGGTCTAGGGGAGCATACGGAGCTGTTTCCAAGGGAGAAGTCACTCCATTACGATAAGCTTTAGCGTTTTATATTTCTTTTACTTTCAATTCATGTATTTCGTACCTTTGAATATTGAATTGATTTGCATGATTAATATGAGCGGCTAAGCACCCTTTGGTGCTAGCCTAGTTATGATTCCTTAATTGTTTTGTTTGCGTTTACCTTTACTTCCGTACAATTATTTCTAAGTGTATGCATGCATAGTTCTTTGGTAGTCACCCTTGATTTGGTAGTTTTGAATGGTGGTAGAGGCCAATTGCCTAGGAGATATGACCAACTGACCCTAGGTGAGCGGACTGAGACGGGAAGGGTAAGATATGACCAACTAATGACCCTTTCTACTTGTGCGATTTGACAAACTGATCACCTATCGTTTGGATGAACTTAAGAATTGGGGGGTATAGTGTCTAAGTTCCTAAAGGCCGGGCACTCACTATTTAGAATCTAGCATGTAGCTGTACTTAATGACTTGGCTTAGGGGACCAGCAACAACAGGACTTATGACGGTGCACCTGATTTCTCCTGTGGTGGCATCTTTGCTGATAGGTTAGGGCGAATTGACCAAATGTTGTTCTCTCGAATTTAACCCCACCTGAAGTAATTGGAAGTAGGTAGACGTAGACATAACTAGCTAGGAGGATTGACTAGGTTAGCACCACTATTCCTCTATTGATCTTTTCCCATTTACTTGCTTTTATTCTGCATTAGTAGTTTAATTAATTAATTCCCTATAGAAACCATTATTATTTTGTGACACTAGACTTAGTAATAATCCAACATACATAGCTCTTGGGACGACCTCGGCTTTACCATTTACTACACTACACACGACCGGGTACACTGCCTGTTAGTGCATTAGGGTAGACCATAGGTATAGCGAGACACTATAAATATTAAGACCTGGTCAGTAAAACCTGCTTCAAGTTTTTGGCGCCACTGCCGGGGAGCTATTTTAGGATTTTTTTTTAAGTCTGTTTTAATTTTATTTATGATAATGTCAGGATACAAGACTCGCAGCTCTAGGCCTTTTCTGGCCACCCCATTCGATGACCGGAGAAGCAGTTTCAGAGAAAAATCTATTCTCCGGTTCCTATTCACAACATTTTCTCATTCTATGAATCAGACCAGTCAGACGCAGAACCAGAAGTCATCAATGAAAATAATATCGATGACTTAACCATGGAGCAGTATTTAGAGCGACCGAATGAGAACTGCCAACGAAGCTTCACTCAAGACTCTCACACTGAAAAGTACTCTATTCCAGATCATATTATTCGAGAGTTGCATGAACTTGAGTTTTCTGGAAACGAAGATGAGGACGCTCAGAATCACGTAGAAGAAGTTCTCCACTTGTCTTCCCTTTTCAACATCAGAGGTACTCCAAGTTATTCAGTCACTGCACGGATTTTTCCTATGACTCTTTCTGGGACAGCGAAAAGATGGTAGAACAAACTCCCTCACGATTATAAAGGAGAATGGGGTAAACTTAGAAAAGAATTCGTACTGCAATTTTACCCCCTTCAAAAATGGCCAAGCTTCTTGGGAAAATTTACCTGTTCGTTCAAATTGGGGAAGAAACGCTTTACCAAGCATGGGAAACATTCAATGAGCTTCTCTATCGATGTCCTTCACATGATTTAAACAAAAATCAGATCGTATATGTCTTCTATCGTGGGATTAATGCGCGAACACGAGAACTTCTCGATTCACCAAGACCTATTCCTTGCATGACTCCTGCTCAGGCCTTGGAATGTATTCAACGGATTTCTGAACATTGCTACAAGTGGCACATGGATACAGGGTACGGACCAAGAGATAATTTCGATCATAAGGTAATGAAGACAATAACAAAGCAAGAATGCAATTACGGGGAAATTTTTGAACAACGAAGGTTGGAAAGAGAAGCTGAAGCATGCAAGGTTGAAAAAGTTAAGAGCGTGTTTGGAACCAAAACCGGGAGCGATCTTAAAAGAAAAATTCTCGACCACATCAAAAAATCTAGAGAACGAGATGATAGGATTGAAAAATTGATGAAGACATTCGTAGATAAAACAATCTCTTCTCTACAAATGCACGATGATAGGATTAAAAGATTGGAAAAAAGTATTAGTTCATGTTCAGAAGCTATCTCTGATTATTTAGCAGCCAAAGAGGAGGAAGTTGTCCACACTATAGAAACTATCCTCGAAGAACCTTTGACCTTTTCGGAAAAGGTTAAACGACGAATCAGCATGGAGAAACAATCTCTTCTGGACCAAACTGTGCTGGTAAACCCTCCTACCAATGATTGTGATATTACGCAGGAATTAAGTTATGATGAGACTATTCGTCTCAAAGAAAGATGCTCAGCAGTGTTGAGGAACGAGCTACCGCAAAAGGAAAAAGATCCAGGATGCTTTACTCTCCCTTGCTATATCGGGAGTCTAGACATGTGTAATGCCCTAGCAGATCTTGGAGCTAGTATCAGCATAATGCCTCGTTCGATGTTTTTGCGTATAGGAATTGGTAATTTAAAGCCGGCAAAGATGAAAATTGAAATGGCTGATCGATCCATGCAATCACCATTAGGAATTGCTGAAAATGTGTTGGTGAAGATTAAGAGATTCCTTTTCCCAGTAGATTTTGTGATTCTTGACATTCCGGAAGACAATAGGATACCTGTCATTTTAGGAAGACCCATGCTTGCCACTGCTCACACTAAGGTGGATGTTTTTGCCGGAAGATTGACTCTTGAAGCTAATGGAGAAATTGCCGCTTTCGGACCTAATGAACATTTGTCTACCCCGGAGAAGGTATGTGCAATTGACCCTGTAGGATATTTTGGTGAAGCTTTAGAAAAATTTCTTAGCGACCCCCCGGATCCTGGAGAGGTTGACTCGGGGAAAGATTTTGATGTTTTCGTGAATTTTGAGGAAGAGGATAACTTAGGATTAAGTACTGAAGACCTCTCAAGTGATGTAGAGATGACCCATTGGCATAATAACTCTGAAAAAACATTCTTGCAATCGGACCAACCACAGTTTTATGAGATGGGGGCACGAATCCATCATAGGAATCCCTATTATCTGAAGATCTCATGCAAAATTGGATTCATTGATTTTCACCCATTTATCGACACAGATTCCCCAGTTAACATTATCTCTAAAAGATTTTACAACCAAGTTATGGAAAAGGAGCTCGATTACAAAGGAAACAACTTCCTCGGGATTGCAACAAATATACGTGTTTTTGTAGGAACTCACTCATTTCTAGTCGACTTTGTGGTCTTGGATGATGTTAGCGAGTTCGTGTCAGATGGGCTAACTAGGGTGATTTTCGGAAAACCATTTAAAGAAATATCTGGGCTTGATAAAAACGAGAAGGAAGGACTGGTTTGGTTAAAGATTGGCGATGATAAAACTGTTTTTAAAATGCCAAGGACTGTCAAGAATTTTAAAAATTGGACCAAAAAACAGTTAAGTCATGCTCGGCCGCTACTTGGTATTAGTAACGAAGATAAGGCCAAAGGTTTTGATCACCCTTACCAAAAGATCATTTTTTTTTACTTAGGGTGTTTAGAACTTGGAGAAGGATACAAACGGGATGAGAATTTGATCAGCTGGCTTCAACATGGAGATAGCCAAATCCACGAGATGACGAACAAGCACTACTAGCCCCGCGGCTCTGAGTCTAACTTAAAGACTCGTTAAAAAAGAAAAGTGCTCTTTCGGGAGACAACCCGAATTTTCCCTTTCTTTTGTTTTTATTTCCTTTCTGTTGGGTTTTGTGTTTTCTAACCATTTTTGCAGGAAACAAGGAACTATTTGCTGCTGCAGTTGCTGATCTGAACAGAGTTACGGTGTAACTCATATTGGTGATTACGCCGTAACCAACTTTTTTAGCAGCAGAACTATTGACGCATTACCAATTATGGCGTAATACCATCTCAGTGGTTACGCCGTAACTACTCGCTTTTACAGCTCATACCAGGTTTTGCCAGTTACGGCGTAACTTCCTAATAGGAGTTACGACGTAACTTTCCTCTGCTTTAATTCTTTCATTTTAAAACACAGTAACCTTGTATTAGTCTTTAAATGAGGTGTGTTCCCTGTAAACCCTCTCGAGACTTCACTTGTCCACTTGAGACACCAAATGGTTTAAAAGGCTTGTTGCATACGCTAAATGCAACCGTGATTCCTACGAAAGTGAGTTAGGTTGTTTTTCATTTTTTTCTTTTTAGAATTATGCTTGTCGGTATTGTGATTTCAGGGATTGAAGTTTTTTCATGACGCTTAAACGAAGGCACGGTTCTTTTTCGTAGGCCTTCTTCTTTTTAGAGCAAATTACCCCTAGATACACCCTTCTGAGCCATTCCTTTCATTTTGTCAACCCAATATATTGTTTCGTTATACCTATACACCTTAGCCTACCCTGTAGTCTTTATTTGTGATTGGGAAGCCATTATTTGCCTAAGTTCAAGGTTCGAGTGGAAAGGTTTGGAAGTCACGCTTTCATCGACAACATTTATGAAGATCATTGAAGAGCCCCCGAATTCCCATTATTCATCTCAAGTGGGGGGATGTTATGTTATTATGTTATGATTCAAAAAAAATGATGATTCAAAAAAAAAGAGATTGAGTTATGATATTGTAAAGTGCGTTGTTATAAGCACTATAGTTTGAGCATTATTGATTAGTATCGAGGAGGCCACCTCGGTCACATTTGAAGATTGGAGTTGGTAGTTTTGCCAACAGAAGAAGAAAAGGTGGTGTGCCCATCACGACGTCCTCTAATGACATATCTACCTTGCATTTCATGATTCGGTTTCTGGACTTCTAAACTTGAACTTTGGGCGGATGGTAAGTGGTGATGACTTGGTTATAGATTTAGACTACCTGTTTGTTTTTCATTTTACACCAATTATATATCCCATGTCCTATCCTACCATTTAGTCATGAAGCGTATCTAGGTGATGCAGCGAGCAATATTTGGTGTCTTGGCCATGGATTTGGTCATGTATCATTGATTTTGTCCACTTCGCCGTGACATGTTAGTAATGACGAGTCACCCCTTAACCTTTGTCGTGTCTACCCATATTGCCTTCGAGAATTGTTTAGCCCTTAACTCTAGTGGTGGAGATTTGTGTAACCGCCAAGCTTATGATAGAATACATGCTATGACTGTGCGATTGAGTGATCACCCCGAAATTGACACTTAGAATAGTTGAGAGATTTGAGTGTTTGTTCCCTTTTCGTGAGGTGTTCGGCTTTGTTTTATTCAAGCATAAGGGATTTGTAAACTCATATTTTCCAGGTTTTGGGAGATATCTTTTTAGGAATCTATCTAATAAGGTCTACTTGAGGGAAAGTAGAGTTCAAGTGGGGGGATATTTGATAACATCAAATAATCCTGAATATTAAGTGTCAAGTTCCCCCGATAATGCTCGTCATTTATATCATTTATATGGATTTACTCTTGTTTTCCATTGTTTTCCACTTTCAGGTAAATTACGAGCATTGGAGCTAAAGAGACGCGGAAATGGAAACATTACTAAAGATTTTTCACAGTATACCTATTTTGAAGAAGTTACGGCGTAACTCCTCTCTCACATTACGCCGTAACTATTGCGTGACTCATAATACCAACTTATCAAGAGCTTACGGCGCAACTCTTCCCAAAGTTTACGACGTAACTACATTAGGTCAAATGAGGATCCACGCCGCTGATACTTACGCCGTAACTACTGCATCACTTACCATGTAACCGTGTTTATTGAATACTACGGCGTAACCATTTATTAGGTTACGCCGTAACTAGAAGATCTAGTGCATTTACAACGGAATAGAAGGTTACGGCGTAACTCCTCTATTAGTTACGCCGTAACCCAGACCTGGCCTATAAATACCCCACGAATTCCAGCATTTCTAATCATCCCACTCCACACACAACTCTCTGAGAACGTGGGAAAAAGCTCAAGGCATGTCTAGGGAGCATACGGAGCTCTTTCCAAGGGAGAAGTCACTCCATTACGATAAGCTTTAGCGTTTTATATTTATTTTACTTTCAATTCATGTATTTCGTACCTTTGAATATTGAATTGATTTGCATGATTAATATGAGCGGCTAAGCACCCTTTGGTGCTAGCCTAGTTATGATTCCTTAATTGTTTTGTTTGCGTTTACCTTTACTTCCGTACAATTATTTCTAAGTGTATGCATGCATAGTTCTTTGGTAGTCACCCTTGATTCGGTAGTTTTGAATGGCGTTAGAGGCCAATTGCCTAGGAGATATGACCAACTGACCCTAGGTGAGCGACCGAGACGGAAGGGTAAGATATGACCAACTGACGACCCTTTCTACTTGTGCGATTTGACCAACTGATCACCTATCGTTTGGATGAACTTAAGAATTGGGGGGCGTAGTGTCTAAGTTCCTAATGGCCGGGCACTCACTATTTAGAATCTAGCATGTAGCGGTACTTAATGACTTGGCTTAGGGACCAGGAACAACAGGACTTATGACGGTGCGCCTGATTTCTCCTGTGGTGGCATCTTTGCTGATAGGTTAGGGCGAATTGACCAAATGTTGTCCTCTCGAATTTGACCCCACCTGAAGTAATTGGAAGTAGGTAGACGTAGACATAACTAGCTAGGAGGGTTGACTAGGTTAGCACCACTATTCCTCTATTGATATTTTCCCATTTACTTGCTTTTACTTTGCATTAGTAGTTTAATTAATTAATTCCCTATCGAAACCATTATTATTCTGTGACACTAGACTTAGTAATAATCCAATACACATAGCTCTTGGGACGACCTCGGCTTTACCATTTACTACACTACACACGACCGTATACACTGCCCGTTAGTGCATTAGGGTAGACCATAGGTATAGCGAGACACTATAAATATTAAGACCTGATCAGTAAAACCTGCATCATTTAGCTTATTATATAGCTTTTAGCTTAATTCAAATTAGGAGTGTTTAGTTTATTAGCCTATTTGAAATATGTCACAATATAAGCTGTTTTTCTAGCTTATTGTCACGTTAATCACATTTTGTCTTTTCAAAAATCTTCTATTTTAGCTTATTTTTAAATTGCACAAAGCAAAACGTCAAAAACAAAAAAAGAAAAAAAAAGGCAAAAAGGGTGAGACCAAGGGTCGAACCTAGGACCTCACCCTTCCAAACCACTCAACACCAACACACTTAACCACTGCGCCCTTGGGTCTTTTCTCAACCAAGGGCGCACCATTTATTCTCTTAAATACGTTTTAGGCTTATAAGCCTATAAGTAGTTTTCCCTTTTTTACAGCTTATTCATAAAAGCTAAAAACCTGTTTTTAGTTTTCCTTATTCAGCTCAGTTAGGAGTACTTTTCATATTTTTTTGATAATTTTTCATAAAAGTTAACTATTTTTAATAATTAGTTTTCATAATTTTAGTTTTTAATTCATAATAAATAAAAGAAATGTCAAAAAAGTATCCAGCTTTTTTCTAAAATTTTCTTTTGTCATTCAGCAAGTAGGAAAAACAGTTTTGTGTTTGTAGGGTTATTTTTTCTCTATTTCACTTTTAAAGCTCGGGATTAGCGCGGGTTTTGCTCGTTTCGTAGTTTTCTTTGCGTTTTAGCTTATAATTGCTTCATATTATTGTTTTAAATGCTTGTTAAGTTGTTTTAGCTTATGTTTACCAATTTTAGTGTAAAAATCCAAATTACCCACTTTTTCACTATTCAAAGTCACGAAAACGCTACTCGAATTAAGAATTCCATTCAACCTTCATTAGGAAATGATCTGGGAATACATACTTTCATTTGTATTATTTGGAATATTATAATTAACAAATCAATTTTTGGCGCCGCTGCCAGGGAAGTGTTGAAGTTTTTTATTCCCGTTACGATAACGTGTTTTTGAAGAACCTTCCCCGTGAAGTTATCGTTTGTTTTTATGAATATATTTTCTTAGAAAAACCCAAAAAAAATAATAAAAACCACAAACATTCTTCCTGGAGTGTTTAAAATACCATAAAAAAATAATAAATTAAAAACAAACAAAAGAAATCGTGAATACAATTTTTACGTCGGCTCACCTTTAGATTACAAACTATAAGAGGGGTATAAGGAAGGTTTCACATTAAATTGTGACCATAAAGAAACGGGTTTTTAATACGCCTCGCGCTGACCTCTGTTTCTCCGCTCCTTTGTGCGTAACTCTAGAGAGCTACCGAGCACCGGTTGGCGAATCGATTTAAAAAATATTTTTTTTCAAATTTTTTCTAAATATAAAAACCCAAAAGTATTTTCTTTTTCAAAATTTAACTTTCTTATGTTTATTTATAAAAACTCAAAAATAATCTGTTCATTCCTCTTATCCGTTTATTTCTTTATCTCTTACCCTCTTTATCCGTTTAATTCTTATGTATGTCTTCATCTTACCATTATGATTGTGAATGGTGCGGGGGACCTCAAAATGATGGAAATTCCCCGGTTGTAGCATTATAAATTCAGGAAACGGGTTTGTCTATGACCGAAATCCCTATAATGAAACAACCAATTTCTTTAACCAACCCCACCCCCCCCCCCACCACCATGGGATGGAGACATATTCTTGTGAACCTTGTGGAGGTCCTCACCAAGGTTTTGAAAGTCAAGTTCCATGTAACAATCAAAACTTTGGTTATTACCAATATCCATATAATTCACCGAATCATTCACAACAATCGTACTGTTGTGAGTACTGTAGAGCTCCGCACTATAGCTCCAATTGTCAAACAAGGAACCCGCTTTTCTATGAGCATGTTCCTTGTAACAATTAGACCATTCTTATCATGAGTTCACGACCAACCTCCACAATACCAAATGATTCAAACACAACCTCAGCCATTTCCTCAAGAATTTATCCAAGATTTTCAATTTTAGTAAATGGTCTTAAGGATTTGGTTATTAAACTTACCCAAGAAGATCCTCATCCGAAAACTTATGGTGACTTACTAGCTGAAGAACAAGTAGCTAAAGTAAGTTCCCAATATTGTAAAACTTTTGTTTAGGATGACGATGACGATGATGAGGAATATAATGTGATTTTGTTAGCTGCAATCACAACCGTCTTACCAACCAAAGAGCCCGTTGAGTCTCTCAAAATGGGGGACGAGCATCTTAGCACTATTCTGGAAACGGAATCAGATGCAGTAATAAAGTCTAGTGTTAAGAACCTTGTCCCAATCCCAAGTGAGTCTGAGGATATCTTCGACGATATGTGTGATGAGTCTTCTTTTGATATCCCGAATGATCATGTTGAGATGATCTCCGATTCTGACAATGATTCTTTATCTTGTGGAGACATCGATTACGTTGAGGATTTACCTTCTGAGCTCATCAACTTAGAGGAAAAAAATAGTTTTGAGCCAGAAGATAGAGAGATTGATACGGAAATTATGCAAATCGAGGATGATGCACTTCGTGAAAAATTGTTAATTATCAATCTTCTTATTTCTAAGATCGAAGCACTAAATGAAAATACGACTTCATCTACTATCCCCGTTGAGGATAGTGAATTTTTACCCGAGCTTGAAACTTTTAGATTTGAAGAATAAAATAGTGGCAGTACCACTATTAATACGGATTTCTCTCCTCTGATTTATGAGTGTTTCTACTTTGAGATGGAGTCCGATTTGAGCAAAGTTGTTATGAACGATATTTCGTATAATCCGACAAGTACCCCTTTCATAGAGGAAGCCGACTTATTTCTCACTCTTGATGACTCGATACCACCAGGTATTGAGAATGCCGAGTATGAACCCGAAGGGGATATTTTGTTTCTTGAAGGATTGCTTAACAATGACTTCCCTCTCTCTGATGAGTCTACCTTCGCATATTAGTGTTTGAATGGTTCTTTTTAAATCTTCATTAGGATAGTTGTTTAATTTTTTTCAGAAGTTTCAGTTTACTTTGGTCTAAAAATCAGTTTTAAAAGGTATAAAAGAGTGTTTGGATTTAGATTTTAGCCCAAGTCTAAACCTAGTTTAAACTGTTTTGTACATTGAGTCAAATTCAATAAGCTTCAATTTAGTCTTTTTAATAGTTTAGAAGTAATTTTTAAATTGTTTCAAGTAGGTTTTCAACTTTTCATCTCAGTTTCAAAAAGTTCCTTTTCTTTAACTGTTTCATAAGTTTTGTTTGAGTTAATCTTCTGTTGAACTAGATTTTGGTGCTTTTAAATTGTGTTAATATAAGTCTCTATATTCATTTGGGTTAGTTAGAATCATGGTATTAGAGTCAATTTTCAAATTCACATGTTTTAACTAAAAAAAGTCATAACCACAGAAATAGCTTTTCTGTCAGTTTTCCAGCTGATTTTCTAGTTTATTTTGGGTTTCAAAAAAAAAGTATTCTTCTAAAATCTTTGGTTGCCTAGATTTATTTGTTTTCAGTGTCTAGAGCCTCAATTATCCTTTAGTTAGCTTTAATTTGTCCTTCAACTGGTTCATTCCAAACTGTTTTCATCTTTCAAAAGGGTTAAAAAGTGCAGTGTGAACCCAGTGACTTTCAAGCTCTTTTCATAAGCTCATTTAAGTTTGAGCTTTTGCAAACTTGTTCCTTGCCAGTTAGTTTACAATTCTTAGGAATCTCAGCTTTTAGCTTTTAGCCTAAAAGCTTGTGCCAAGCTTGAATCTAGGGGTGAGCAAATGGACCGAGAACCGAATCGGAACCGAGAACCGAACCGGAACCGACCCAACCCGAACCGCATATTGGAACCGCGGTCCGGTTCTCGGTTCTTAAATATTTCAAATTTCGGTTTTCGGTTCGGTTCGGTCCGGAACCGCGGGTATCGGTTCCGGAACCGAGGAACCGCCCAAGTTAAGAGTGGGTGTAAAATATGGGGCACGGGCTTAAGGCTCACATACACTCTCTGTCTGCTGCGTTCATATGAATGCACCAAATGTCTTTTTTTCCTATCTAAACTTGCTAATGTAAGTTTATGTTTGTGAGATCATTTCAAATTTATGTCACTATTGACCTCCACGTAAACATGCATTATGGATTTTAAAGATAATAGAACTGTTGCCATTGTTAGAAATACTAAGACATTCATTTTGTTATCATGCAAACTATAAGACTTTCATTTGTTATTGATGATGTACCCTCCGAGTAGCTCGAAGGACACTCCTCCGAGATGTGTCGAAGCCCTTCCATACGAAGGCCCAAGTTAGGATTCCAAAATATCCATAGGCGTCAAACCACTCATTTGCACGAAGATTACCTAAGGGGAATTCGCCATCCGAAGCCCTAAGCCCTTCGGGGTATGGCTGACGAAGGAACAATGGATAAGGGAACTTCCTGACTTGGTCAAACACATGATTTCCCTCTCTCTCTTGGCTTCCCCATCAAGTCTGAGAATGTGGGTCACTAAGCCCTAGCGGTTACCCACAATCATGGGACGCCCCCATGATCTCCGACATTCATTCAGAAGTGCTCTCAACCCTATTTCATTCACTATAAATAGGTTGGACGGGCAATGGATTATGGTATGCTCATTTCACACTCATCTCTTTACTTACACACACTTATAACAATCATAATTCATACTTACTCTCACGCCGGAGGTGGTTCGCAGGGTCCTACCCCTGCGTAATCACTTAACGTAGTGTTTCATATTTCTTATTCTCAGGTGAAAGGCAAGTCTTGGCTGGAACATACACCCCGCATACCTTTGATCATCATCGAAGCCTGGTAGTGCAATCTATTGTACAATCAGTGGCGCCATCCGTGGGACCACTACTATTAGTCCCGTAATTACCCAGTCCTAAAACCTTAACCAACTACACTACATTTTCGGCATGGAACCAGGAAGGGAAGATACACCTCCACCAGGTTTCTCTACCCTAGTCCCTCTCAACACAACTAACACCGATAATCTCGCCCCCATAACGGCCTCAACCTTTACCACACGATCTCGTTTAGAAACTACTCCCGTACATCGCGCCTCAACATCCGCTAACCCTATCCCTCGATATTAGCCCCGCTTCGTTGAGGCAAACTTTGAAGCCTTGATTCTTTACTTAGGGCTCATAAAGGCAGTTTGCAATAATCAAATGCGAAGAGAGTTGGAATACTCCAGCGAGGAGTATGATGAAGAAATTTAAATAGAGGAGAGGCCTCAACCTGTTAGCAGGGGGCGCTCGGCCCTGCGAAATGGTTCTCCTCCCATCAGAAGGCCAAACGGAAGGACTGTAGGCTTTGAAGAAGGACCCGGAGGAGATCCGTTAAGAGAAAGAATGCATGGTGAAAGAAGGAGCGAAAACTCTAACGAGGAAGCAACCCGTAGGGAAGGAGGAGTAAACCTACCCCCTCTCCTAGCTGCTCATTTAGGAAGAGAGGGGATGGGGGCTCCAATACCCCCTTCATATGTTTCGAGTATCGGAGGCCCTCCTCCATACTCAGGCATGAGTCAGTTACCCCCTCCGGTAATAAACCCCTACCTACCTGCTCAAACCTACAACACTTACCCTCCGAATGGTTCACTCCCAAACCAGAATTACCGGCAAATGCCCTATGGACATGTTCCTATGCAATCGACGAGTGTGTAAACCCTTCGTACCAACCTTCTACTGTTTACCCTACCTACTCACAGCCATTTCCTAACCCGTATAATCCTACACCTGTTTATCCACCTCCGTACAACCCTTACTATGCCGAAGCCTCTGGAGCTTGCACAGCCTTCGTGAAGTGGATAGAAGACTACCCCTACCTGACGGTGTAAAGATGCTTACTCATATAGGTACCTACGATGGGAAAGGCGATCCTGATAACTTCCTCCATCTATTCGAGGGCGCTATCAAGATGCAAAAGTGCATGCCCGTAGCATGCCACATGTTCACTTATACGCTCCGAGACTCCGCAAGAATATGGTGGAATGGGCAGAAGTTGGGAAGCATTGTAAGTCTAGACGACCTCAAGGCTAAGTTCCGATCACACTTTAGCCAACAGAAGAAGTACACCAAGACCCATCTAGCCGTGCACACCATCAAGCAAAGGGACAACGAAAGTACAAGGGCTTTCGTTATGAGGTACACCGATGAAACTTTGCAAATTCTGGGTTTGCACGAAGATCAGAGGATTTTAGGTTTTGTACATGGCCTTCGAACGCGAAGCTTGGTGGAATTCCTGTCCACTTATAAGGCGCTGATGGAGAAGACTTACACTTGGATTGAATCCAAAGAGGTAGCAGCAAACGAGGCTCCGTGATTGGTCCCGAACCGCCAAGTTATCTCACACAAGCTAGCCACTTGTGAATGGCTAACCGTAAGAAACTTAAAACAGTTCAGACACCAATGCAATGAAGTCCAGGAGAGTATAGTGTTTCCCCAGGTCGTTATGTCCCAACGAGGCCAAAATTTGATTGGTCCCAAACCGTCAAGTTATCTCACATAAGCTAGCCACTTGTGAATGGCTAACCGTAAGAAACTTAAAACAGTTCAGACACCAATGCAATGAAGTCCAGGAGAGTATAGTGTTTCCCCAGGTCGTTATGTCCCAACGAGCTATGCGAGAATAATCAAACGAATAGTGATCGAGAGAATTTGAACGAGAAAAGGATTGTGATTAATTATACCTAAAGAAAAATTATATAAACTACAGGGGCTTAAATGCAAATTAAAGAAAATTAAAAAGATAAATTATATTAAATAAACGCT
This sequence comes from Chrysanthemum makinoi, assembly GCA_910596185.1. NCBI lineage: Eukaryota > Viridiplantae > Streptophyta > Magnoliopsida > Asterales > Asteraceae > Chrysanthemum > Chrysanthemum makinoi. The sequence continues at coordinate 55,637,970 of OU343224.1, forward strand.
ATCACTATTTGCAAAATGATGTTTTTGATTTTTCTTTTATAAAACTTAATTTAAAACTATGTGACGTGCAAAAGAAAATGTGAAACTGAAGCAATATAAATCCTAAAAATATGAAAATGACATTTTTACAATCCTAATGATAAGAGAAAATTTTTAGAAAAATAAAATTATTTTTAAAACTATTTATCTAATTATTATTAATTAAAAACTATTTTTACTTATTAAATAATAACCTAAAATACAAGAAAATATGAAATAAAGCTAGAAAAATGAAATTATGACTTAGAAAAATCTAAAATAACTAAAGAGAATTTTCAAAACTAATTTTATATTTTTCTGATTATTTTTCTATTTTCTATGAATTAAAAACTATTTAAAATTACTTAAATTGCTTAAAAATACAAATTAAACTAAGAAAAATCTGGAAAAATAATTTTTTGACTTTTTATATTTATCTTAACCTAGGAAAAATGAAAACTTATTTTTTTGAAACTTTTCTGAATTAATTGTATTAAAAGCTAATTAAATAAGCCTAAAAACTGTTTTAAATGAAGAAAAATAGCAAACTGAACTAGAAAAATATGAAAAATTCAATAAAATTCTAAAATAATATTATGAATCTGAGAAAAATATAAAAATAGGGGCTTGTGTGAAGGAATATGAGGCTGCAGTGGAGATTGCTTATAAATAAGCACTCAAGATAAGCCAAAAGCCACAAATAAGCACCAAACTAACACAGAACCTATAATATGCTAAAAAAACTCAAAAACAACTAATTACAACTAACTTAAACCTCTAAAATGCAAACTGCTTATGATTTGATGATTTGAAAACTTATGCCAAAAACAGTTTTGGGGGCTACTTTGTAGCTTAAAAATAAGCTACTGGATAAGCAAGAAACTGAAAACCAAAAGTTGGAACCTAAACTAGACCTGGCTAGCTACTTAAAAACCAAATGTGAGCCCTGGACAAGCTCTTATGAGCTTGTTGAGAGCTTTGCAAAATGCCTGTGCAGACTTAGTATTAACTGAGTCAGTGCACAGGGCAAATAAGACCAACTTGACAAGCCATTTTGAAGCTTGTACAAAATTTCTAAAATTATGCAAAAATCATTTTAAGAAACTAGACCAACTTAAGTTCTAAATCCCAAGGTTTTAATAAATTTGACCCAACATTGAATCTATGAAAATTCACTCTAGTTTGGTGAAAACTGAGTTTTCCAACATTTTTGACTTTTGACAGAATTGAAATTTTGACTTTGGTGAACTTTGATCTTAATTTATGAACTTCAACAGACAAGAAATTAAGACAGTATCATTGTGATTTTGACTATTAGAGATTTCAGAGGCAATATTATGACTAAAAGGATTCAAGTGATCCTAGTTGAGACTGAATGAACAGATTTGAAGCACAAACAACAGCTCAAGCTCAAATAAGCAACTGATCCAAACACCATTTTAAGATTGTTTTAGCTAATGATTTTACTTAAATGATAAACTGACTTATGCTACTGCTGAAACTGATTCACTCTAATCCTAATAACAGTTAAATGAACATATCTAAGCTAAAGCTAATAGTGAATCACGACAGATAAAGATTATACAAAATTACACTATTAATGAAAATAAGTGAAATACTCACATGCAATCCAACTTATTAGCCACTCAAACCAGACCCATAACTATACTAAATGAAACTATTCCAACCCAAATCAACCTCTGCAACATCCCATTATCATTTCCATTTCCAAATGAGCTCAGTTTGACTTTTTTTGACCACATACCAAACTTGCTTAAAAATGATTAGTAAGCTTATCAAAAGCTATAATAAGCTTAAATAAGCTTATTTGAGTTTATCATAAGCTTATTAGAAGCTTGGACATAAGATTTTGAAGCTGGATTTTGCAACAGTGAACATGAACATATGAAACTTAAGTGAAACCTTGAATTGATGCTTAAAACTGGATTACAACTATAAAACAACTTTAGTTTGATACATAGAAATAAAAAGATTACATCTTAGCGTTTAATTAAAACATAAACATAAAAAACGACATACATAAAAATTTAAAACTAACTACTCTCTTTTCTTCTTGCTTCTCTTCTCTCATTTATACCCAAAAAGCTTCTCTCACCTCTCTGAGCAAATCCCACTTTAATTCAGGACCATTGGATGAGTTGAGTTATTATTGGCCGTTTGATCACTTTTGGCGCCAAAATGGTTTATACAGCTGGGGGTTGAGTACAAGGGAAGAAGAAGCATTAAATGTTTCTTGGATGTTGTTGAGGTGGAGGGAACATGGAAGGGTGAGGATGAGCTGGGGGGATGGGAGTGCCTGGGTTTGCAGACATGGTGGTTGAAGGAAGAAGAAAAAGAGAGGGAAAAGGTTGGGTTGGGTTTGACTGGGTGGTATTAATAGGCAGGGGTTCAAATGCAGGGGTCCAAATGGTTGTGACAAGGTCCAAGGTCCAAAGGGTTTATGGCTTGTTTTAAATGACAAGGACCAAACTGCAATTATTCCAAACTTGAAGGACCATTGCTGCCAATTTATCAAAGTTGTTTCAAGGGTCACTTTTGACAAGTTTCAATAGTACAAGGACCATTGTTGACATTTTCAAACTTCTAAGGACCATTTGTGACAATTTTCAAAGTTTAGGGACCTAAGTTGTAATTTTGCAAATTTAAATCTCAAGGACCAATTTTGACAACTCATGAATTCCTAGGGACTTGAAATGATATTTTTCTTTATTTTGATTTACCAGGGACTGTTTTTGACAACTTTTGAAACTTGGGGGACTAAAACTGCCAATTATGCAAACTTGATACGTTTTTCACCAGATTTTGATATTTTTGCATTTAAAACACATAAAACACTTATTTGTGATATTTTTATCATTTTGATGTATTTCTGAGTGTTTTCAGATGTTTTTGCAGTTTAATTGGTACAAAAATGATGAGTATTTAGACACTCATCAATCCCCCACACTAAGATATTGCTAGTCCCTAGCAATGTTTTGAGAAAAATTTAATGGATTTCATCTCTTTACCAAAATCCATTACTTCTGGAGTAGCCAAATGTTTTAGTTCAAGTAAGAACCATGGTACACTGATAACCACGTGATTTTGAGCAAACCACCAGCTTCCAACGGATTTGATTTGTCTTTACCAGAAGCCGTTTGCTTCTGGACTAGCCAACTCTTAGATAATATATCTTTGGTGAGCTGATTACCAATTATGGTTTTCCACTGCCTTTACCACAAGCCATAAACTTGCGGGCTAGCCAACTCTTCACTTTTAAGGATATGGTGAGCTGAATACCATACAATTTTGGGCAAATTGCAAGCCGTCAACGGATTTGAGATATCTTTACCAAGAGCCGTTTGCTCCTGGATTAGCCAATCCTTTTGTTTATTAGACAAGGTGGACTGATAACCATAAGTTGAGTAAGTGAAAATCACTTACTCCAAAAAAAAATTTGGCCAAAAATGGGGGAATTTAGGCGGTATAATTACATGATAAAATTCGTGAGAATTCCCCCCCACACTAGAAATGAATATTGCCCTCAATATTCAAAGTACCGGCTGTTATGCCGAAACATAGAACGTAAAAGGGAAATACTACGGCCATTTTTTTTTTTTTTTTTTTATAGATATATATATATATATACAATCATGTGGGGCATCTCCCCCACACTAAGGTGGTACACACGGGTGAAAACCCATGTTTAACTACTGTTTTTGATTACCGAGTCGCTAGCTTGACTCGACCCCGAATTAATTTGTTCATGGGGAATTAAGTGGAAGAGACAATCTCCATCGGACTTTCATTCAAGATGTTTGGACAAACATTTGAAGCACGTGAAAGTTCCACACCGATGAGATATATTCCCGGCTCAAGATAATGGTATATGGAAATGCCGGGGTCAAAGATAATGTCTTCATTCCCGAAGGAGTGAAGAACAGGAGAAGTGACAGAATATATGAAGAAAAGAAAGAAAATCATGATAAAAATCATGACTAACTCTCCATCCTCAATAGGAGAATTCATAGTAGCATGAATCTCATCATTTAAGCTCAATTGGTCTAGACATATCCCGGGTGTGTCTAGATCAAAGTAGAAATTATCATACTCCGGCGGAGATATGATATGAGTGAGTTCATCTGAGAACTCCTTGAAGGTGAATGAATCATATTCAGAATTGATATGAGTGGGTTCACTAGTGAACTCCTCCAATGTAAATGATTCATAATTGGGGAGAGAATTATGAGAATGAAAAGTGGTGCTGCCACTAATCTTCTCTCCCATATTATCAAAACAGAAGGCTTTCATTTCTGGAATAGAATCATCGGAAAGAATGTCACTATCCTTAATGGGGATAGGAGATGAAATAGGCTTCTCTTTGAAAGCCTCGATTTTAGAAATGAGAAGACTGACATTCAGTAATGTTGCACGAAGTGCTTCATCTTTGATTTCAGTGTCAGTAACTTCATCATTCTCTTCTTCTAAGCTAACAAGCTCAGAAGATAAATCTTCCACATAAACGATGTCTCCACAAGACAACGAATCATCATCATCAGAATCGGAGAACATCTCAACATGATCTTTTGGGAAGACAAGAGGGGTAGGGATATCACACAAATGCTCGAGAATTCCCTGTGACTCTCTTGGGATTGGGACAAGGTTCTCGACACTAGACTTTATGAATTCGTCCGATTCCTTTTCAGGAACAGTGTCAAGATGCTCGTCCCCCATGCTCAGAGAGTAAGTGTGAACCTCGGGTGTGATAGCAGTTGTTTGAGAATGAATCTCAACTGCTGGGATATCATCTGATGAACTTGATGAATCTTTATAGAATTGAAGGATATCAAGTGTATCCTCATCATCACTGTCATCAGGAATAAAACGAAATTGAGAGCTAGATCTGGCTGCTTTTTCTTTTGCAATTGATTCCCTAATAGATTTTTCAAACGCAATTTGGGAATTTATTTTAGCAGCGTGCTCTTCAGCTAACAATTCTTCCATGGATTTTTGATTTGGATTATCTTGGGAATGTTTACATTCCTTCAAATCTTTCCCTAAATCCAAAAGATCAAGGAGAAGATTTTGAGGAAGTGGCTCAGGCTGAGGTGGTGCCTCATTCATTTGGTACTGTAGAGGTTGGTTATGATACGAAGAGTCGTAATTGTTACAAGGAAATGGATTCCTTATTTGACAATCAGAGCTACATTGTGGACCTCCACAATACTCACAACAGTAAAACTGATGTGGCTGTGAGTTATATGTGTGGTAGTCATAATTGTTATCAGGAACTTGCTCATAGACAAGCGTGTTTCCCGATTGACAATCAAACTGAGTGTGAACCACCACAGTACTCACAACAAGAAAACTGCTGAGTCTCACAGTGTGTAGCTGATGGAATAAATCAGTTGTGTTATGGTAAGAATAGGGATCTTGGTTATAGACAGACCCGTTTCCTGACTCCACCATGCTACAACTGGGGCAATTGCCACCATTATAAGGACCACCACACCATTGACAACCAAGAGGGTGAGGATAAGACATAGAAAGAATCAAATGTTTTCAGAGGGGTAGGGATGAAGAATCAAAGATGTGAGAGGGTAAAGATGGATATTTTTGGATTTTTGGATAAAAATTTTGTAAAAATAAGAAAGAAAATATTTTTGGGTTTTTGATTTATATATATGTAGGAACAAAAGAAAAATATTTTTGTGTTTTATATGTTTTGAGATGTTTTTGGGTTTTTGATTTTTATAAGAAAATATAGATATATATAGATGGATGGTATGAACAAAGAGTGAATATTCAAATCACTAATCTGCTAAACGGAAGATAATTAGCACGGCTCCCCGGCAGCGGCGCCAAAATTTGATTGGTCCCGAACCGTCAAGTTATCTCACACAAGCTAGCCACTTGTGAATGGCTAACCGTAAGAAACTTAAAACAGTTCAGACACCAATGCAATGAAGTCCAGGAGAGTATAGTGTTTCCCCAGGTCGTTATGTCCCAACGAGGCCAAAATTTGATTGGTCCCGAACCGTCAAGTTATCTCACATAAGCTAGCCACTTGTGAATGGCTAACCGTAAGAAACTTAAAACAGTTCAGACACCAATGCAATGAAGTCCAGGAGAGTATAGTGTTTCCCCAGGTCGTTATGTCCCAACGAGCTGTGCGAGAATAATCAAACGAATAGTGATCGAGAGAATTTGAACGAGAAAAGGATTGTGATTGATTATACCTAAAGAAAAATTATATAAACTACAGGGGCTTAAATGAAAATTAAAGAAAATTAAAAAGATAAATTATATTAAATAAACGCTATCACTATTTGCAAAATGATGTTTTTGATTTTTCTTTTATAAAACTTAATTTAAAACTACGTGACGTGCAAAAGAAAATGTGAAACTGAAGCAATATAAATCCTAAAAATATGCAAATGACATTTTTACAATCCTAATGATAAGAGAAAATTTTTAGAAAAAGAAAATTATTTTTAAAACTATTTATCTAATTATTATTAATTAAAAACTATTTTTTTATTAAATAATAACCTAAAATACAAGAAAATATGAAATAAAGCTAGAAAAATGAAATTATGGCTTAGAAAAATCTAAAATAACTAAATAGAATTTTCAAAACTAATTTTATATTTTTCTGATTATTTTTCTATTTTCTATGAATTAAAAACTATTTAAAACTACTTAAATTGCTTAAAAATACAAATTAAACTAAGAAAAATCTGGAAAAATAATTTTTTGACTTTTTATATTTATCTTAACCTAGGAAAAATGAAAACTTATTTTTTTGAAACTTTTCTGAATTAATTGTATTAAAAGCTAATTAAATAAGCCTAAAAACTGTTTTAAATGAAGAAAAATAGCAAACTGAACTAGAAAAATATGAAAAATCAAGAAAAGTCTAAAATAATATTATGAATCTAAGAAAAATATAAAAACAGGGGCTTGTGTGAAGGAATATGAGGCTGCAGTGGAGAGTGCTTATAAATAAGCACTCAAGATAAGCCAAAAGCCACAAATAAGCACCAAACTAACACAGAACCTATAATATGCTAAAAACACTCAAAAACAACTAATTACAACTAACTTAAACCTCTAAAATGCAAACTGCTTATGATTTGATGATTTGAAAACTTATGCCAAAAACAGTTTTGGGGGCTACTTTGTAGCTTAAAAATAAGCTACTGGATAAGCAAGAAACTGAAAACCAAAAGTTGGAACCTAAACTAGACCTGGCTAGCTACTTAAAAACCAAATGTGAGCCCTGGACAAGCTCTTATGAGCTTGTTGAGAGCTTTGCAAAATGCCTGTGCAGACTCAGTATTAACTGAGTCAGTGCACAGGGCAAATAAGACCAACTTGACAAGCCATTTTGAAGCTTGTACAAAATTTCTAAAATTATGCAAAAATCATTTTAAGAAACTAGACCAACTTAAGTTCTAAATCCCAAGGTTTTAATAAATTTGACCCAACATTGAATCTATGAAAATTCACTCTAGTTTGGTGAAAACTGAGTTTTCCAACATTTTTGACTTTTGACAGAATTGAAATTTTGACTTTGGTGAACTTTGATCTTAATTTATGGACTGAATATGATGTTTAATGATGAAATGAAACTGAATCAAGCTACTCTAATGATTTCTAAACATGAATCAAGCTTTTGATTTGTGAAAACTCCAACAGACAAGAAATTAAGACAGTATCATTGTGATTTTGACTATTAGAGATTGCAGAGGCAATATTATGACTAAAAGCATTCAAGTGATCCTACTTGAGACTGAATGAACAGATTTGAAGCACAAACAACAGCTCAAGCTCAAATAAGCAACTGATCCAAACACCATTTTAAGACTGTTTTAGCAAATGATTTTACTTAAATGATAAACTGACTTATGCTACTGCTGAAACTGATTCACTCTAATCCTAATAACAGTTAAATGAACATATCTAATCTAAAGCTAATAGTGAATCAAGACAGATAAAGATTATACAAAATTACACTATTAATGAAAATAAGTGAAATACTCACATGCAGTCCAGCTTATTAGCCACTCAAACCAGACCCATAACTATACTAAATGAAACTATTCCAACCCAAATCAACCTCTGCAACATCCCATTATCATTTCCATTTCCAAATGAGCTCAGTTTGACTTTTGTTGACCACATACCAAACTTGCTTAAAAATGATTAGTAAGCTTATCAAAAGCTATAATAAGCTTAAATAAGCTTATTTGAGTTTATCATAAGCTTATTAGAAGCTTGGACATAAGATTTTGAAGCTGGATTTTGCAACAGTGAACATGAACATATGAAACTTAAGTGAAACCTTGAATTGATGCTTAAAACTGGATTACAACTATAAAACAACTTTAGTTTGATACATAGAAATAAAAAGATTACATCTTAGAGTTTAATTAAAACATAAACATAAAAAACGACATACATAAAAATTTAAAACTAACTACCCCCTTTCTTCTTGCTTCTCTTCTCTCATTTATACCCAAAAAGCTTCTCTCACCTCTCTGAGCAAATCCCACTTTTATTCAGGACCATTGGATGAGTTGAGTTATTATTGGCCGTTTGATCACTTTTGGCGCCAAAATGGTTTATACAGCTGGGGGTTGAGTACAAGGGAAGAAGAAGCATTAAATGTTTCTTGGATGTTGTTGAGGTGGAGGGAACATGGAAGGGTGAGGATGAGCTGGGGGGATGGGAGTGCCTGGGTTTGCAGACATGGTGGTTGAAGGAAGAAGAAAAAGAGAGGGAAAAGGTTGGGTTGGGTTTGACTGGGTGGTATTAATAGGCAGGGGTTCAAATGCAGGGGTCCAAATGGTTGTGACAAGGTCCAAGGTCCAAAGGGTTTATGGCTTGTTTTAAATGACAAGGACCAAACTGCAATTATTCCAAACTTGAAGGACCATTGCTGCCAATTTATCAAAGTTGTTTCAAGGGTCACTTTTGACAAGTTTCAATAGTACAAGGACCATTGTTGACATTTTCAAACTTCTAAGGACCATTTGTGACAATTTTCAAAGTTTAGGGACCTAAGTTGTAATTTTGCAAATTTAAATCTCAAGGACCAATTTTGACAACTCATGAATTCCTAGGGACTTGAAATGATATTTTTCTTTATTTTGATTTACCAGGGACTGTTTTTGACAACTTTTGAAACTTGGGGGACTAAAACTGCCAATTATGCAAACTTGATACGTTTTTCACCAGATTTTGATATTTTTGCATTTAAAACACATAAAACACTTATTTGTGATATTTTTATCATTTTGATGTATTTCTGAGTGTTTTCAGATGTTTTTGCAGTTTAATTGGTACAAAAATGATGAGTATTTAGACACTCATCACTCCGATAGAGCAAAAGGAAGCTTTTGACAAATTCTCTCGTGGGTCCTCATGGGAAGGGTCCAAGAACAAGAAGAAGAACAGAGATCGCTTCACTCCATACAACAAAGGTTCAAACCACGGATTCTTGGCGAACTTAGTCAAATCCCCAGGGAGATTCTGGCTACGGAGAAAGTCGCTAAGTCCTTCGATCCACCACCTCGGATGACAACACGAAGCAAAGCCAGAGACATGTCCAAGTATTGCCAGTTCCATGAATACCATGGATACGACACGAACAACTGCAGAGAACTAAAGAAGCAGATCGAAGAGGCAGTGCGGTCCGGACAGTTAGCACATCTGGTTAAAGGCATCAAAAAGGGAAAGGACAAGTTCTCCGACTCCCAACTAGGTGAATGGAAGGGGAACAAGAAGGAGTCTACGCCTATAGAAGCTCCGATACTAATGGTGCACAGGCACGATCCAACCTTAAAAAGGAAGGAAGCAGACGGAGAGCTTGGAAGCGTGGGGGAAATAACCTTTCCTCACATCTTGGGGCAGACACCTTCAACTGACCCCGTGGTCATCAGGGTACGAATCTCAAATAGGGAGGTGAATCGAGCATATATGGATTGTGGAAGCTCCTGCAAGATCATCTATGAGCATTGTTTCCTAAAGCTCATGTCATCCATACGCTCACGAAGGGTGGACTCGAAAGCACCACTAGTAGGGTTCTCCGGCGAGCACTCATGGCCCCTTGGAGAAGTTCCATTGGAAATCACCATAGGCGAAGGCCCATTATCCCGCACAGAAACACTCACCTTCGTTATAGTCAGGCCAGATTCTCTTTATAATTTGTTAATAGGGAGAACAGCTATGCAAAAGATGGGCATTGTTGTTTCCACCATACATGCTGCTATTAAGTTCCAAACCCCCTTTGGAGTAGGAACTATTCATTCTAATTATGGGGCGGATAAGGGTGTATATGGTGTCAAAAAGATCAAAGAAGAATCGGGGAAGCCTCCGATGGCAATTCTAAGCTGCACAGATGCGGAGGAGCAAGTTGTAGTTAACCCTAGCTACCCTGAACAAACGGTGGTAGTAGGAAAGCAACTCCCGGAGAATTTAAAGGCGAAGCTCGTGGAACTGTTGTGGACTAACCTTGATATTTTTGCTTGGAAATATTCTGACATGACTGGGGTACCGATAACTTTGTTGATCGATGGAAAGTCCTTCGGAACGGAGCATAAACTCAATGAGTACAAACACATTGTGCCGATAAAACAGAAAAGGAGGAGTCTAGCCCCCGAAAGAAACGCTACAGCCTGCAAAGAAGTAGACGAACTCACACAAGCAGGCATCCTAAGGGAAGTTAAGTACCAAACCTGGGTAGCCAACCCAGTAATGGTCAAAAAGAGCGACGGAGGGTGGTGCATGTGCGTTGATTTCACTGACATCAACAAAGCATGCCCGAAAGATTGCTACCCCCTACCAGAAATTGACTGGAAAGTAGAATCCTTGGCAGGCTTCCAGTTAAAATGCTTCTTAGACGCCTACAAAGGGTATCATCAGATCCAGATGGCAAAGGAGGACGAAGAAAAGACAGCCTTCTACACGAGCAAAGGTGTCTACTATTACAGAAAGATGCCCTTCAGATTAAAGAACGCAGGGGCCACTTACCAACGGCTCGTAGATAAAGCCTTCAACAAAAAAATAGGCAGAAATCTCGAAGCATACGTTGACGACATGGTTATCAAAAGCAAGACGGAGGAGGACCTACTCCTCGATGTACAAGAAACCTTTGACCAACTTCGAGCGATTAACATGAAGCTGAACCCTAGGAAATGCTCCTTCGGTGTCGAAGAGGGACAATTCCTAGGGCATTTGATCACTAAGCAGGGGATAAAGGCTAATCCCTCCTAGGTCAAGGAAATTTCGGATCTCCAAGCCCCTAAGTGTCTAAAAGACGTGCAGAGTCTAAATGGAAAGCTGACAGCTTTAAGCCGGTTTTTGTCGAAGGGGGCTGACAGGTCCCTACCATTCTTCAAAACACTCAAGGGATGCGTGGATAAGAAAACTTTTCAATGGAGTCAGGATGCTGAAGCGCCTTCGAAGATGAAGGAGTTCATCGAAATCCTTCCAACACTTACAGCCTCAATCAAAGGCGAAGTGTTGTTTATGTACTTAGCATCCTCAATGGAGAGTGTTAGCACAGTCCTTATGGCAGAACGAGACAAGCGGCAGATCCCCATTTACTTTGTCAGCAGGGTCCTACAGGGGGCAGAGATCAACTATCCAACATTGGAGAAGTTGATACTAGCCCTAATCTACGCAGCAAGGAGGCTCCGACGCTATTTCCAGGCCCATCCAATCACAGTCTTAACCGACAAGCCACTCAAATAGATCCTATCGAAACCCGAAAATTCTGGGAGGGTGGCTAAATGGGCTATCGAGTTGGGAGAACACGAAATAGAGTTCAAGGGACGAAACTCTATTAAAGGACAAATTCTCGCAGATTTCTTGGCAGAAACACCTTCCGAGCCCGACGTAGAAAAAGAAAAGACCAAAACCAACCTCACTCAAGTACAGGCTGAATGGAAGCTTTACACGGACGGAGCATCCAGCTCCGATGGTTCGGGAGCAGGCTTAATGCTGGTCAGCCCTGATGGGAAGGAGCACACATATGCTCTTCGTTTTGAGTTCGAAGCCACAAACAATGAAGCGGAGTATGAAGCACTGCTAGCAGGCCTCCGGCTAGCTAAAGATATGGAGGTCAACGCTCTCGCTGTTTTCGTAGACTCCCAATTGGTCGCAAACCAAGTGACAGGCTCCTATGAAGCAAGGCAGCCCGTCATCAAACAGTACTTGGAAAAAACAAAGGAGATGCTGGAGAGCTTCGACTCCTACACCATCCAGCATGTTCATAGGAACCAGAACAAGAAGGCAGATGCACTAAGCAAGCTAGCTTCAATGGCCTTCGCCCATCTCACTAAAGAAGTACTTGTCGAAGTCCTTCCTGAAAGATCCATTGTTCGCAAAGAAGTTGCCGATGTGATTCACAAAGAAGGAGAGATGTGGATGACTCCTATAAGGGAATATTTGATAAGCTAGCAAGAAAGGTTCGGGTTAAGTCCCCGCAGTACCGGCTAATAGGGGAAACCCTATATAGAAGGTCATTTTTATCACCTTGGTTAAGATGTGTGGGACCCAAGCAAGCAACGAGCATTATCTCTGAAGTCCACGAAGGATCCTGCGGCCTCCACGCAGGACCACGCTCAGTTGTCTCGAAGATCATGAAGCTGGGCTATTATTGGCCTTCGATGCACAGGGATGCGGCATAAATCATTCTTAAATGTGAAGCTTGTCAAATACACTCAAATTTTTCAAAGATGCCAAAACAGGACATGACGAGTGTAACATCCGCATGGCCCTTCTCTCAATGGGGAATCGATATCATAGGACCTATGCCCATGGCTCCTGGAGGAGTCAAATTCTTGCTGGTGGCCATTGATTACTTTACTAAGTGGGTAGAGGCTAAACCTTTGGCCTCCGTTACAGGGAGACAGATTGATAAGTTTGTGTGGGAACACATCGTGTGCAGATTCGGAGTGCCCCACATCATCATATCCGACAATGGAAAGCAGTTCGCTGAAGGAGTCTTCTATGAATTTTGCCAAGGGTTAAACATAAAACAATCTTGGACATCCGTCTACCATCCACAAGGTAATGGAATGGTGGAGGTTACAAATAGAGATATCGTCAAAGGGATCGGGAAAAGGCTGGGACGAACACACCATGGATGGGTAGACGAGCTTCCTCAAGTATTATGGGCTCACAGGACGCAACCTAAGTCAAGCAATGGTGAAACCCCTTTCAGCCTAACATACAGAACAGAAGCAGTCATCCCTTCGGAACTAATTGTACACACAGAGCGTGTGGCAACGTATGATGCCTCCCAAAATGATGAAAGGATCAGGGAAAACCTTGATCTGCTGGAAGAAAGACGAGAAATATCCTCCATCCGAGAAGCAATATACAAACATAAGATCGAAGGCTATTATAACAAAAGGGTCAGACCTTCCACTTTCAAGCTTGGAGAATATGTGCTACGCCTCAACAGTGCAAGCAAAGCAGAGTACCAGGGAAAGATGGGACCAACTTGGGAAGGACCCTACATGGTAGCTGAGGCCTACGGCAACGGAGCCTACAAATTGGCCACTCTTCTCGGAGAACCCATCGACAGGACATGGAATGGTACGAACCTTCGAAAGTTCTATGTTTTAGAAGTACTTTTACTTTTTCTTGTAATTAAAAGTTTCTCAAGGGAAAGCAAACATTATTGGTAGCTGTCTTAGTTTTCATTTCAAGAATGATGTAATCCTCCCTACCAATTCAATGATAAATAAGACATTTCCCAAAAATCTCTTGCTTCGTTTCTTAAACACAAAGATTTGTTCAACCAAGTCATTTATGAGCTTCAATGTCGAATACAAAGGCATAGGGTGTAGCAAACACCTCATCATTTAAGCCTACTAAAACATTCACATTAGCTCTCCTTGTAGTTTATGGCGCTTGTAAAAATATGTACAAAGTCATGCTACTTAAAGGATTTGAGATAGAGTTGGTCGCGACCCTCTGTCAATGATCAAATTTGGTCATTATATTCTTGGTGTTGTAATTTACACACAATGAGGTTGGTTAACCTTAGGTTGTAAAACTTAAGCGTCAGAAAAATGGCGTACGAGAAGTTAACAAGACAAATATACATAATAACTAAGTATGTAGAGGTATTCCCCCTACACCATACCATTCAAAATGAGGGCTAGCGCCCTTGTACCTGCATGAGGAGCCTAAGCCCTAGTTAAATTGTTTTTTGGCCCATGGCCATACATCAAAAGCATTTAAATTGTTTGGAGAATAAGGCAAATATTGTCAAATAAGATAAATTGTCTTAAGGGTACATGCCACCCTTTGAAACCAAATTACTGCCAACATGGCAGCCTTTATTCCTGCTTTTTTGGAGATGGAGTGGGGGAGGTTTGCACTGAGACAGGCTTGGTAGACATAGTCTTCTTGGTGGGAGTGGTAGGCTTCAGCTTTCGAGGTTTCTTGGAAAGGAGGTCTTCGAGGGGTGCCATAGGATCTTTGGTAGCCTCAGCAAGGAAGGAGTACTCTGCGGTTGCGAACGCATTTCCTGCCTCATCATACTCAGCCTTCGAAATGGGACGGTAGCATTCAATCTTGGAAAGGTCCATGGGCTTGCCTGTTTTGGCAGCCTCCTCCAATGCTAAGCACCGTCCATGAAAAATGGCTGATTTGATGACCTTCCACATCTGAGCTCCGAATTCGTCACTATGGTAGAGCTCCATGGCTATGTAGGGCACCACCTTTGAAACGACCTCCGCGCGATCCTTTTGCAGCATCTTATACCTCATCTGCAATCCATTGATTTCCTCCCTCAGCTTCACTTCTACCTCTCCGAGCCTAGCCTTCTCACTTTCCAACCCAGCACATTTCGCCTCAAGAACAGTATTCTGACCTGTTAGAGTGATGACCTTGGCTTTTTCCAATTTAAGATGGCCGAGTTCAACTGTCAATCGGGCTACCTTTCCACGAAGTTCTTGAACGAGGGGATTTTTCTCCAGGTCCCTCTCTATCTCATCACACTTAGCCTCCAATTCAGCATACTCCCGATCCCTATGTTTTTCCCTTTCCAACATGCCATCCATTTCCTGCCTAGCCTTGGTCACAGCCCTGAGCAACTCCCTAGTCCTGGTATTCAAGTGATTATCCAATACTGTTTGCCACGCTACACCATTGTCATGCATATCACAAACCCTTTCAATGGACATGTTGTCTAGCAAACCCTTCCATGAGGGGGGGGGGGGTGATCTGATGACAGGCTAAAGCATTGGGGAGCTCCTTCGTCTCTGGGAGGCCTGCGATCAATACAATGTGTAAAGGTTAAATTAACTTATTACTTAACATGTTTTCATAAAGAGAAGATGCTTACCATGCACTTCCACCGATTCATCTGGCAACTCGAAGGCAGACTTGACAAATTTCTTGCCTTCAGTGCTCCTTTGACGGACAGCCCTAGATCCAGATGCAGGGAGGGTATTCTTCCTCTTATTGGTTGACTTAATAGCTTTGGCAGATGTTCCCTTTTTGCTTTTCAACCTGTCAGCAATCCCTGTTGAACCTACAACTTGGACATCCTCCTCTGTAGGATCGTCCGAGTCTGCTACATTTTCAACAAGCTGGGAGGGACCCTCCAGCGCAGCCTGTGGGGGCGCCGATGCAATAGGCTCCGGATTCGGAGTATCTACCTCATTGTTGTTCACAGATGTAGAAGGAGATCCAACACCATACGACTCTTCGGCCTTCTCAGCAGGCATGAAGCTCAAGTCTTCATCCAAATCCTGGTACATAAAGTTCCTGAATGACATCTCTGCAACAAGAAACAAGAAGAAATAAATATCAATGCTACATTGGTCCTACTTAAATAGAAGTAAATAAACATACTTTGTCCTTGGTACATGATAACAGGCTTCTTGGGAGACCCCTCCCAGCTCTGGGCAATCCCAGCCATGTATAAGATGGCTTCGGGGAACACTTGCACATCCACAGGGTATCTAGCCAAACGCTGATAGCTGTCACACCCCCAAAATATCGCAGCGGAATGATAGTGTCTTTGGGGTATGACTTCATAGAACAAAGTATGGATACAGAAAACGACCTCTAAAATGAGACGTTTTGGAAAGTTTACCATTCGAATAAATAAAGTTTAAGTTTACAAAACATGAGATCCCAAAGTTTGATAATACATAAAGGGTTACAAAACATGTCGAATGGTAATTGATAAAAACACAAGACTTCAATGTATGCCATGTGACCCAAAAGCTCCATGAAATGCTATCGCCTTACGACCTGAGATAAACATGCTAAAAGTGTCAACACAATGGTTGGTGAGTTCATAAGTTTGTTGAAAATGATTTGAAAAGTCTATAAAGAATGTTGATGCAGCAAAGGCATTGTAAATCCATTCATTTCCGAGTTCCGCCCATACAAAACTCGCAACCTATGTGTTCACAACCCATTGCCAAAAATAGAATTGTCAATCTTGTTTGTAAGTAGGACATATGTGCAAACGATATATACATGTATTTAATGCAAAGAATCACAGCCAACTGAACCTCTTGACAAGTCTAAATTTTTTGTTGTGTTTCATTGAATAACAGATTATATTCACCCCAAGTCACGTCATCAAGGACCCTAGGGTGGGGGCGTCAGCCCGATAGTACTATCAATACCTCTCCGCCGGCTCCCGCAGGAGTTAACCAGTTGCTAATGTATGTATGTTGAAGCATAATTGTAAACAAGTTTAGCACATTAAGGCACATATCGCAATAAACCACACATAATGTCCAAAGAGTATAAGAAGTATAGTGTAACACAATTGTATAAATGGTTTGAGTATTCGCAAGAGTAAAAACAAGTATTTAAGCATGTATCTCCCCCAAATAGTTTGTAAGAATTTAAACGAGTAAAAGCGGGTATGAACTCACCTGGTATGATTGATATGCTAACAAAGTAAGTGCACTAAAATGAGGCTCGGAAACTATCCGCGACCTAAAATGAATGATGTGCTCTAATATAAGTCATGAAACAATGTTGTGCATGCAAATCCATATGTAATCTATACCACTTGTACGATTTTGAAAATAGAATTTATCGTCGAAATATATGTTTATGACATCTCGTCATGTTTATAAAATGCTTTACAAGTATATACGTTGAATCAACATTCTACGATAATCGTTTTGTGATTTATTGTGAAATTATACTTTTCGTTAGAAAAAATAATGT
Source organism: Chrysanthemum makinoi (assembly GCA_910596185.1). Taxonomy (NCBI): domain Eukaryota; kingdom Viridiplantae; phylum Streptophyta; class Magnoliopsida; order Asterales; family Asteraceae; genus Chrysanthemum; species Chrysanthemum makinoi. The sequence goes on from OU343224.1 coordinate 55,655,214, forward strand.
TATTTGATAATTTCATGAAAGTGACTAAACGGCCTCGAAAAGCTAGTCGTAAAATGGTGCACGTCAAGTGTTAGTAAACAAACTCAACGGTTTTGGGAAGCTTGCATCATTATCTCAAAGTTTTAGCATTTAAGTTTACATCCTAGAGGTCTCGATCATGGAGAAAAATATAGGTAAAGTATAGTACTTGTGTCCAAAATATTGTTTAAGGGTGGTTTTCCGGCAAAGTTTGAGTGACTATATTTATTTCGTTACAACTCCGCTAAACAAACGGTCGAACATTTTGGAAAATATACTTGGTAAACTCACTTTTACTAGAAGACATTACTTTATAAAAAGTTCTACATCATTGTTAAAAACGTCCTCCAACTTGTTGCCGTAATACTTGCCTATTAGAAATATAATAGTTTTTCCTTATATAATAAAGTTACGACAACTTTTGTAAACGTGTATAATTTGACCATTACAAATCCGTTTTCTACATCCTTAGACTCGTGTTAAAGTATACTAATATATTTTTGATAAGTCGACACATTTTATAACGCTTAAGACTCATTTTTTACCCGTAAAGAGTGACATTTTCATGCTGAAATTTCTGGAATTATTAGTTTTCGTCGCCAAACTTCAAAAATTCATAACTTCTTCGTTATAACTCCGTTTTAACCCGTTCAAGCGGCCACGTTTTCTTTTTAAAGTATATTTTCCAAATATCTAGCCCAAAGTATTTTACCAACTGACGAATTTTCCCAGATTTAAAAATAAGATCAGACCCTTAATTAAACTTGTCGAAATGAGTTTTTCACGCGCAAAACCTATTCTAACCAATTCAAAACAACTCCGAAGCTATTCTAATCCTACCATACTCCTTGTTAGGGTGTCATGAGCTCCTAGGCATCACCAAAAGTGATATGTTTCAAGGAGTAATTATAGGATGAAATATATATATAACACTTAATAACGATGAAAAAGTGGTATAAACCTCCATAAGACTTGCATGTTTTTCTCAAATATGATGTAATGAACATAAAATAAATATGAAAGATGATGATGTGTATGAGATGCTTACTAGTTAACTTGATGATGTTAATGAACAAAGGTTTTTCCTAATCACCCAAGGTTTTTATTCCACAACCTTAATCAAGAGTGTGTCTAGAGTGTAAAATACTTGTCTTGAAAATATTTTGGTGATCCTCTTGGAGCTTCAATGGTGGCCGGTTTTTGTGTTGAGAGAGAAGAGAAAATGGGTTTTTGCTCTTTGTGAAATTTGGATGAGAATGGGTAGTGTATTTTGAGTATAATAAGTTAAATGTAAGATATTTAGGCAATTTGGTGTGAGTCATATAGAGAGTGTCGACATATATGAAAGAAGAAAAAAAATTAAATAAGTTTTGATATAGTTAATTACTTGTATGTATAAATAGAAGTGTAGTTAGTTAAGAATTATTAGTAACTTGTGTATTTATTTAAGCATTTAGGGTAGCGTTAGATAAAAATAAATTTTAACGGGTCAAGATAAAATATATTGAGGTCATAAAAATTATAAAAATATATTTCTTGAAAGATTTGAGTGAATAAATATTTATCGGGTTGAATTTACGAAAACCGTCGTAATTATATAAACTTAACAATTTATATACAAAATAAATTTAAAACATTGGGTAAACTCATAATATTATTTTTATAGTCTTAATATGAGTATAAAAATATGTTGGGATAATTTTTGAAAGTATCGGATCAAATGTTCAAAATAATAAATTACGCGATAGCGTTTATTTAATAAGAAGTTATGCGTTTAATGTGAAATGCAAAACTATGCATGAGCTAGTATGATGAATGTTGAGTTTGAGAAATGACCAAAAATTGCGAATTGTGACATTCTTCCCATGTCAGCGGAATCACGTCCACGTGATTCAATTAATGATAACTATAGGTCTACCCTTAGGTTTCGCGAAATCAGGGTGTATGGACAAAAGTGCTTATGCCAAAACTTACGCTGCCTAGGTTTCTTATCTAATGAGGCTAACTGAATCGGAATAATACGTGGATTACTTAATGGTCTAGGGAAAACGTACCATTCGCATTTGGGCTGCCTCGGTCCCTAAATAGAATGCTCGACCTCGGGGTGGACTGATATTGAGTACAGGGTTTGGGTTGTTTCCGTCAATTGCTAAAGCTAGGTGTTGGTTATCCTGTGGTTGCCTCTGCGTTCCATTCAACTTAGGACAATTATTCCGGAAGTGATTCGGGCTGTTACATTCAAAGCAAGTCCTTTGATTATTCCTCGTGTTACCCACATTAGCTAGTGTTGCGTGTGCTTTACACTGCTCTTTAAAATGACCGTATCGATTGCAATTTGTACACAAGCGGCAGGGCTTGGTCTTCGGATGATGATAAGCACACTTAGTACATTTGGGATGTGTACCCGCATACTCTCTTTCTTCATACATTGCCACAAAACTCTTGCCCTTTTGTTGTCTGCTACCACGCCCATCTCTACTCGACCCACTCGCTTCCTTCCTCTTGTCACTGCTCTTTAAAGTACCATTTCTAACCATCTCGTCTGCTCAGGTTCCGCCCTCAATATTGCACTTTGTATTGTAGACGGCTCGGTGCGTTTTCACAGTTCCACGGATTTCGGGCACAAGACCATATATGTACCTCGCGATTCTCTTGGATTCAGGGGTAACCATATGAGGAACTACCGGCTAACTCATGAAATCGATCTGTAGGCTGCGTGACCACTCCTATCATAGAGTGATGATAAAGTTCATGTTCCAGTGTCTGCATTTCATTGTCCGGGCAGTACTCTTCTTGCAATAATGCCTTAAATTCGTCCCATGTCATACCTATAGCTGCTTCTCGCCCCCTCCTGTAGCTGTGTGTTCCACCATGTCAATGCCTTCCCTGATAGCAAGCAAGCTGCATACTTCACCCTCTGATGTGCGGCACAATTGCCGATGTCGATCATCGACTCGCCTTCTCTACCCATCGAGTATACGCTAAAGCACCTCCTATACCATCAAACTCCACGGGTTTGCATACTGAAAATTCCTTATACGGCATCCATTCTGTTGTTGTTGTTGTTGTTGGTGTTGTTATTGTTGCCACTGCCAACTACATTGTTGGTGTCTACATTCCCGTTCCCGTGGTTTCCCGAGTTATTCATATGGTTTCCAACTTGTGTGACAATAGTGGGAAGCAAGATTTGAAGTTGTTGGGCGATGATGGCGGCAAAATCGTGGTTTCCGCCAGGCGTTGTTGTCATTGTTCCCCATGTCGCGACCGCCTTCTCTACCTCCATGCTCACCTGTCCTTCCACCCCTTTGCGCCGCACCACCCGGTTAGTGCTGCGGTGTACCCTCTTTGGTGCTATGATCTCTGCAAGGAAAGGACAGTTGAGTTCCCAATGTCTATACTTAATGTCCTCAAACATACTACCACGCCACAAATTGGTTCCTAAGGTGTTCACACCGATCTACGTATGCGTGGTCGCATATGTCCACGTGGGTTGTGACGCATTTATAATTATGTTGGCCACCATAATTATAATTGCCTCATTTCACACGTGTACATACCACCAAGCATACATGTCCCGGCGATTGTTGTTACTGAAATAGTTAGCCATTCTATCATCCGATTCTAAACGGTGGAGGAGGAATTTAGGGTAGGTATCTAGGGAGAATTGCACTTGGTGTATAGGAAATTCCCTTAGGTGCTAAAGTCACTATGAGGTTTGGTCGCCAGCAGTTCCCAAAGTATCCTCAAGAGAACTCCCATCCTCGGGCAAAATCATCAAAACTATACAGCTATATAGTAACACTTATTTAGCTCGATCTCGTGTCTCATCAAACAAGAACTGTCACGAGATCAAGTTAGATAAGTGCTCATTACTGAGCTCCATATTTTTAATGACTTGACTAGATTTTGGGACTCCCCTATCGGTACAAGGAAACTACGTTATCCAATGAGGTGGTTCTAGAAGAAATATTTAAGAAAACATATGCACACAAAAAGTGTGTAAGGCGATAGGAAAAGAAAGGATCGACGTGAAAGCGGTTATAGTCTAGGAACTAAAATGCAACCTAGTTCTCTATAACCAAGTCTCTGATACCAATCTGTCATACCCCCAAAATATCCTAGCGAACGATAGTGTCTTTGGGGTATGACTTCATAGCACAAAGTATGGATACGTAAAACGACCTCTAAAATGAGACGTTTTGGAAAGTTTACCATTCGATTAAATAAAGTTTAAGTTTACAAAACATGAGATCCCAAAGTTTGATAATACATAAAGGGTTACAAAACATGTCGAATGGTAATTGATAAAAACACAAGACTTCAATGTATGCCATGTGACCCAAAAGCTCCATGAAATGCTATCGCCTTCGACCGAGATAAACATGCTAAAATGTGTCAACACAATGGTTGGTGAGTTCATAAGTTTGTTGAAAATGATTTGAAAAAGTCTATAAAGAATGTTGATGCAACAAAGGCATTGTAAATCCATTCAGTTCCGAGTTCCGCCCATACAAAACTCGCAACCTATGTGTTCACAACGCATTGCCAAAAATAGAATTGTCAATATTGTTTGTAAGTAGGACATATGTGCAAACGATATATATACATGTACTTAATGCAAAGAATCACACCAATGAACCTCTTGACAAGTATAAATTGTTTGTTGTGTTTCATTGAATAACAGATTATATTCACCCCAGGTCACGTCATCAAGGACTCTAGGGTGGGGGCGTCAGCCCGATAGTACTATCAATACCTCTCCGCCGGCTCCCGCAAGAGTTAACCAGTTGCTAATGTATGTATGTTGAAGCATAATTGTAAACAAGTTTAGCACATTAAGGCACATATCGCAATAAACCACACATAATGTCCAAAGAGTATAAGAAGTATAGTGTAACACAATTGTATAAATGGTTTGAGTATTCGCAAGAGTAAAAACAAGTATTTAAGCATGTATCTCCCCCAAATAGTTTGTAAGAATTTAAACGAGTAAAAGCGGGGTATGAACTCACCTGGTATGATTGATATGCTAACAAAGTGAAGTGCACGAAAATGAGGCTCGGAAACTATCCGCGACCTAAAATGAATGATGTGCTCTAATATAAGTCATGAAACAATGTTGTGCATGCAAATCCATATGTAATCTATACCACTTGTCCGTTTTTGAAAATAGAATTTATCGTCGAAATATATGTTTATGACATCTCGTCATGTTTATAAAATGCTTTACAAGTATATACGTTGAATCAACATTCTACGATAATCGTTTTGTGATTTATTGTGAAATTATACTTTTCGTCAGAAATAATGTTATTTGACAATTTCATGAAAGTGACTAAACAGCCTCGAAAAGCTAGTCGTAAAATGGTGCACGCGTCAAGTGTTAGTAAACAAACTCAACAGTTTTGGGAAGCTTGTATCATTATCTCAAAGTTTTAGCATTTAAGTTTACATCCTAGAGGTCTCGATCATGGAGAAAAATATAGGTAAAGTATAGTACTTGTGTCCAAAATATTGTTTAAGGGTGGTTTTCCGGCAAAGTTTGAGTGACTATATTTATTTCGTTACAACTCCGCTAAACAAACGGTCGAACATTTTGGAAAATATACTTGGTAAACTCACTTTTACTAGAAGACATTACTTTATAAAAAGTTCTACATCATTGTTAAAAACGTCCTCCAACTTGTTGCCGTACTTGCCTATTAGAAATATAATAGTTTTTCTTATATAATAAAGTTACGGCAACTTTTGTAAACGTGTATAATTTGACCATTACAAATCCGTTTTCTACGTTTTCTACATCCTTAGACTCGTGTTAAAGTATACTAATATATTTTTGATAAGTCGACACATTTTATAACGCTTAAGACTCATTTTTACCCGTAAAAGTGACATTTTCATGCTGAAATTTCTGGAATTATTAGTTTTAATTAGCCAAACTTCAAAAATTCATAACTTCTTCGTTATAACTCGTTTTAACCCGCTTCAAGCGTACGTTTTCGTTTTAAAGTATATTTTCCAAATACCTAGCCCAAAATATTTTACCAACTGACGAATTTTCCCAGATTTAAAAATGGATCAGACCCTTAATTAGATTTGTCGAAATGAGTTTTTCACGCGCAAAACCTATTCTAACCAATTCAAAACAACTCGGAAGCTATTCTAATCCTACCATACACCTTCTTAGGGTGTCATGGGTTCCTAGGCATCACCAAAAGTGATATGTTTCAAGGAGTAATTATAGGATGAAATATATATATAACACTTAATAACAATGAAAAAGTGGTATAAACCTCCATAAGACTTGCATGTTTTTCTCAAATATGATGTAATGAACATAAAATAAATATGAAAGATGATGATGAGTATGAGATGCTTACTAGTTAGCTTGATGATGTTAATGAACAAAGGTTTTTCCTAATCACCCAAGGTTTTTATTCCACAACCTTAATCAAGAGTGTGTCTAGAGTGTAAAATACTTGTCTTGAAAATATTTTGGTGATCCTCTTGGAGCTTCTATGGTGGCCGGTTTTTGTGCAAGAGAAAGAGAGAAAATGGTTTTTGCTCTTTGTGAAATTTGGATGAGAATGGGTAGTGTATTTTGAGTATAATAAGTTAAATGTAAGATATTTAGGCAATTTGGTGTGAGTCATATAGAGTGTAGACATATATGAAAGAAGAAAAATTAAATAAGTTTTGATATAGTTAATTACTTGTATGTATAAATAGAAGTGTAGTTAGTTAAGAATTATTAGTAACTTGTGTATTTATTTAAGCATTTAGGGTAGCGTTAGATAAAAATAAATTTTAACGGGTCAAGATAAAATATATTGAGGTCATAAAAATTATAAAAATATATTTTTTGAAAGATTTGAGTGAATATATATTTATCGGGTTGAATTTACAGAAAAACCGTAATTATATAAACTTAAAAATTTATATACAAAATAAATTTAAAACATTGGGTAAACTCATAATATTATTTTTATAGTCTTAATATGAGTATAAAAATATGTTGGGATAATTTTTGAAAGTATCGGATCAAATGTTCAAAATAATAAATTACGCGATAGCGTTTATTTAATAAGAAGTTATGCGTTTAATGTGAAATGCAAAACTATGCATGAGCTAGTATGATGAATGTTGAGTTTGAGAAATGACCAAAAATTGCGAATTGTGAAAATAGCAGGGATCCCTTCTCACCTCATATGGTAAAGGGTCGTTGTACCGTTTTGCATCATACATATATATTCCTTGTTTAAAAGCTCTGGATATTTTGGGGGAACAATAGTGTCTTGCACATAGAAGAAGCTACCTTTCCAACTGTTTATATTGGTATACACTCTACCAAATAGGTTAGGCACATCTACCTCGGGCCTTTTAGCTAAAGTTAACCAATTTCCCAGGGATACAAGTTCGAGAAATCCTCTTAACACCTTTAATGTTGGTTCATAGCCGTATGCTTTACACATCACTATGAATGTGGTCAGTTTGGCTAAACCGAAGGGGTTAAACCTAGAGATCTGAACCTTGTAGTATTGCATAAACTCTAATATCAATGGGTGCAGTGGAATCCTAGGGTCGAATGGCTAAATGCATGTGTGTACAGCCCTACAAAACCTTGAGGAGCATCAAAGATGCCCTGATTAGGTTTGGGTAACATCACTTTGTGTTCTAGAGGGATGGGGTAATCGGCTAAGTGATCATGTAGATCTTTTGCAGACAATGTACACTTTTGCTACTTTATAATAAACTTGGAATCCATTTTCTAAAAAAAAAAACAACAACAAGCTATTAGTACGAAAGAAGGATTACCTTTGGATTCGGAAGTGAAGGCGATGAAGTTTTACTGCGTGTGGAAATAAGACGAAGAGAGTAAAATAAGTTAGGGTTTCATCTACCCCTTTTTTATACTCTCTTTTCTCTCTTAAGTGCCGTACACGTGTCTCAAGAATAAATCTTATCCAGTTAAAAAATTTTAAATTTTGAATAAATACGACTTTTGGTCTCCGGGTAAGTTGGGGAAGTGTGATTCCTGTAGCGGGCAGCCGTAATAAGTACTTAGCATTAAATGCGCTAAGTTAGGTACATAATTATCCTCTAACTAACGCAATTCGCAGCAGAGCGGTATTTTTTCGAAGCATGAAGTCGAAAGCAATGTCTCCTTGCTCATATACATCACTTTCGACTGGGGGGCTTGATGATGTACCCTCCGAGTAGCTCGAAGGACACTCCTCCTAGATGTGTCGAAGCCCTTCCATTCGAAGGCCCAAGTTAGGATTCCAAAATATCCATAGGCGTCAAACCACTCGTTAGCACGAAGGTTACCTAAGGGGAATTCGCCATCCGAAGCCCTAAGCCCTTCGGGGTATGGCTGACGAAGGAACAATGGATAAGGGAACTTCCTGACTTGGTCAAACCTACGATCTCCCTCTCTCTCTTGGCTTCCTCGTCAAGTCTGAGAACGTGGGTCACTAAGCCCTAGCGGTTACCCACAATCATGGGACGCCCCATGATCTCCGACATTCATGCAGAAGTGCTCTCAACCCTATTTCATTCACTATAAATAGGTTGGACGGGCAATGGATTATGGTATGCTCATTTCACACTCATCTCTTTACTTACACACACTTATAACAATCATAATTCATACTTACTCTCACGCCGGAGGTGGTTCGCAGGGTCCTACCCCTGCGTAATCACTTAACGTAGTGTTTCATATTTGTTATTCTCAGGTGAAAGGCCAGTCTTGGCTGGAACATACACCCCTCATACCTTTGATCATCATCGAAGCCTGGTAGTGCAATCTATTGTACAATCAGTTATCATGAAAATTAGTGAAAAAAACGAATGTTGAATTTTTTGTTACTTATTAAAAAATTTCGGTTCCAAATTGGGTAGAACCGAAATACCCGAACCGGACCCGAGAACCGAACCGGAACCGAAAATGCTTTTCGGTCCGGTTCTCAGTTCCTAATATATGTAATTTGCGGTTCTCGGTTCTCTCGGTTCAGGGTCGGGTCTTTGCGGTTCCGGAACTGCGCTCACCCCTACTTGAATCTGCCCCCTTAAGTCTATTTGGAATTAACTTTTCTGCATATTTGCTTTTCTGTTATCTGCTTAATCTTGGTTGTAGTTGATTGTTTTATGTCCCTATAGCTTAGTTAGGAATCCCTTTAACCTCTTGTAGCTTAATCTTATTCCCTAGTGAGTTTTTCCCTAGCTTATTCCTTAGCAGCTTTAGGCTTAGTTCCTTAGCTAATATCCTTTAATCTAGACTGCCATACCTTATGTTCTCCAAACTTATTTTTGCTTCTTTAAAGTTACGCTAGCTTAATTTGTCCTTAAGTAGCTCTATAAGATTAGTTGAGCTTATTATATAGCTTTTAGCTTAATTCAAATTAGGATTGTTTAGTTTATTTGCCCATTTGAAATCTGTCACAATATAAGTCGTTTTTCTAGTTTATTGTCAAGTTTAAATACATTTTTTCTTCTCAAAAATATTCTATTTTAGCTTATTCTTAAATTGCAAAAAGCAAAAAGTCAAAAAAGAAAAAAGAAAGGTAGGGGTCGAACCTGGGACCTCACCCTTCCAAACCACTCAACACCAACACACTTAAGCACTGCGCCCTTGGGTCTTTTATCAACTAAGGGCACACCATTTATTCTCTTAAATACGTTTTAGGCTTATAAGCCTATAAGTAGTTTTCCCTTTTTTACAGCTTATTCATATAAGCTAAAAATCTGTTTTTAATTTTCCCTTATTCAGCTCAGTTAGGAGTACTTTTCATATTTATTTTGATAATTTTTCATAAAAGTTAACCATTTTTAATAATTAGTTTTCATAATTTTAGTATTTAATTCATAATAAATAAAAGAAATGTTAAAAAAATATCCGGCTTTTTTCTAAAATTTTATTTTGTCATTTAGCACGTAGAAAAAATAGTTTTGCGTTTGTAGGGTTATTACTTCTCTATTTCACTTTTAAAGCTCGGGATTAGCCCGGGGTTTGCTCGTTTTAGGTTTTCTTTGCGTTTTCTTAGCCCGGGTTTTGCTCGTTTTATCCCGAGTTATTATTTCTCTATTTCACTTTTAAAGCTTGGGATTAGCCCGGGTTTTGCTCGTTTTAGGTTTTCCCCCGAGCTAAATAGCCCACGACCGTTGGGTCGCTTCCGCATCTGATAGGTTCTGAAGAAACGTCTCTTCAGCTAAGGGGAGGGAGATGAAGTAACAAGTCCCTGAACGACTCGTACATGAACCCCTTCGGCAGCCACTTTCTCACCTTGATCATGCCGGTACATGAACCCCTTCGGCAACCACTTTCTCAGAATCGACCATGCCGGTACATGAACCCCTTCGACAGGCACTTTCTCACCTTGATCAACAGCTTTCACATCTCGTTGCTGAGGAGGGGGGGGGGGGGGAAGAAATCCCTACACGAAAAAGGAGAACAATCAGGCATATGAACAAGAAAACAACATCTACACTAAAAACAAATACACTTACTAGTATCCTTCGGAGGAGAGTGCTCAACGACCCGAGAAAGATGATCCTGCTCCTCATCATTACCAATAGTCTTTTCCACATTAACATTCTATTCGGCATTAGCGTTATCGAGATTGTTGCTGGAATGACCCTCCAAATTCTCCTTGGAATGAGCAGCAACGATTTGACTATTCGGCATAGGCCCACCAGGTTGAATGATGTTCAAAGGAGAGACGTAAGTAGTGGACTCCACATTGATGAACGGCGGAGTAGGACTTTTCATCTTCTTTCTATTCGGCTGAGCCGAGCCACCCTCGCCAGCCGAGCGTTTCTTGGGGACCGACCCTCCAACCTTTTTAGCCTCAGCGGCTTTTCTATTTTTTTATTTCGCTTCCAACACTTTCGGATTAACCTTCTCCACCAGCTTCATGGAATTAGTCTTGGGAGGAACATGGGTATTAACGGGATCCGGAAGAGTAACGTGCATTATGTGAGCTTGTCCCTGTTGGTAAGAATCGCCTCTCTTCATGGAGGCTCCCTTGCGGTACTTGGGATGAAAGAGATAGTCATACATGGTCAAAGCTGCAAGACAGAAACTAGACAATAATTAACCTGGAGAAAAACAAAACAACTCTTAACTAATTAATAAAAACATAGCTAATACCATTCCCCTTGGCATCCCTCAAGGCAGCCCGATATCCGGGATACTTCCAATTGGCCGATAACCCTACGGCATACAAAAAACCTGGTGGAATCATGATTAGATCAATAACATTTGCAGACAGTTTTAGAGCATCAGACTCAGAAAACTCTCCGAAAGGAAAACTATCGGAAATGTTCGAATCAGGATGCCTCCACGGCATAGCGAAAGGAATAGCACGTCGATCGATAAAAAAGAAGTCATGTTTCCACCCTTTCAAGCTGGACAGTATCTCCTTGAAACAGACTTTACGATTCTTTCCATCCCTCTTGGCAAAAGTAAACTAATGGCCTTACTTTTGTAATTTATAGAAAGCGCAAAAAAGAGAAGTAGTGGGATTCATGTGTAAACTGCGGCAATATACCTAAAAAAGGGTAACCCTATACAAACCTAACGGTACTAGCTGAGAAATATGTACTTTATAATATCAGATAACACCCAAAAGAAAAGTGGAAAACAGGACGCTAAGCCCTCCCTCCATAAAATACTCCAAGTATAAACCTATTGCACCGTCCTTTAAATCTCCCATAGTAAAACCATTCGGACGAAGCCTCGGATGAAGTTCGGGCGGAATGGCGAAGGTATTTATCGCCCAAGTTAAACCCCCTCCTTCATATGAGAAGTGTATTTTTCAATATCAAATTTGGGTTTCGAACCCGGAGGGATATCCGAAGCACGTTCGAAATCGTGTTCCGAAGCGTTAACGGATCCAGACGATTCTGCCATAATGACCGAAGGGAACGGGAAATAGCCTAAGTTAAAAGAAAGAGAAAAAACCAAGGTATACCTGAACAGGAGACGAAGGGCGAAAAAGATCGTTTTGGCAGAAAAACGCAGAAAACGTGTGTGTGAATTTTTTTTACGATAGTAAAAATGAAATAACCAGGACTATTTATAGGCAAAAAGTGGAATCGCCCTTAGGAACTGTGGATGCCAAAACCTCTCCACGTTTCAACATCTAAGGGCTTAGTAAAAAAAGCGGCGCCTCATCATAGTACTCGCATTTATAAGCCTTGACACCATGCACATAATGTAAAAAAAAAAAAAGAAAAAAAAAGAAAAAAGAAGAGAAAGGCGATAACAAGCTTGTCGGTAAGAACCAATGCGAAACGACCACTCTAAATATCATGTTATCCATACAATAACACGATACGAGGGGGGCATGTTGGCGTATGTACCCGAAGCATCCAGCCGAAGGGACCAAAACCATCCGGACGGTTTACAACAAATCAGCTGGACCAAGTATAAAAGCAGACTCCAAGCTGAGGTGACGCACTCCATACCGAAGGGTTGGTGACAAGCGCTTCGGCGCAACGCTCACATGGCGTCACCATGTATAAAAGGGAAGAAATCTTGATCATAACCACTGACCTGATTCAGACAGAGCCTAAACATAACAAGTCAAAATCCCGCCCGAAAGGGTTACTTTCACCACAAGTGATTCCCAGGTAAAGACAAAACTTCTCACCTATATAAAGAGAGGAAGTTACTGCATTTAGGTCAACTCTCTCTAACCCTACACACAGTAACTCTCCATATCATATTCTTATTCTCAGGCCGAAGCTTGGTCTAGGGCTAAAACCCTAGGCGAGGCTAATGCGTGTTGCTTGTGTTCACATATCTGAAGGGTCAGCCGAAGAGTCACCGAAGGATCTTAGCTTGTTCGGGTGAAGACACATTTTTACCTCAACAACAAGATACTTAAAATTTGAAGAAAGAAACTCAACATAAACCCGAAGCTTAAACTTGAACATTTATTCGCACGCTAACACCTAATGTCACACTATGGGTATGTATGACGAAACATAGCAGTATCAGTAGCAATTAGCAATAGTAGTAGCAATTGACATTAGTTGTTTGCTTAATAAACACGTTTGGTAACGTAGTTGTAGCTTTAATTATAATATGTAAAATGACGTAAAAGAACATACACAATTAAAATTATCTGATCAAATAAATTTGAGGGTATATATAGTATCTAATGCTTCTTCAGAAAGCGTTTTAAATAGGACCAATTACACAAAATGCTAATGCTAGTTGCTTGTTGACAAACAAGCTTTGCATTTAAAATGTGAGTTGCTTTAAAATGCTTGCCTTCAAACATGACCCATGTCTCAAATGAGACTTGAACCAACATTATCTTGATAAAACAATTAGTTGAAGAAATCAAAAAATATTTTAAATAGGTTATATGTTGAACGTTTAAATAGTTTGCTTGCTTTATATCTTATAAAACAGCGACTCTTTTTATATATCATTAGTTTTAGAGGCGTTATTTTCGATTTCCGTTTAGGGTCTCCAAAAACTCGGGACGGCATTGTTTGGGACTTTGGGTACAAGGCGCTGGACAATTGCATGTAAATTTTCTAATGTACATATGTGGCCAGCCCAAAAGGCTGTGGTTGGACCATCAACGGCACGATAAAGGTTTAAAATGGTAATCTAAAATTTATTGGACCAAATTAAGCCCAGTGTACTGAGACTTAAAAAAGTATACTATGTAAAGCAGGTCACATGTAGTAGCCCATTTATCATTATTTTCAAATTTACTAATTACATGGAATGCCGAAACAAACAATGATGAAAAGACTGGTAAACTCATGATGACGAATAACTTAAAACGATTACTTTGACAAGATTAATTACGAAGCTTTATAATGCAATGCAAACACTTAAGAAATGGTCAGTAAAAACTAGTATATGGAAAACGAGGCCACTCTGAGATGAGCTAATGATAAAAGGCATGTGACTATCAAAAATAAATTTTGAGAGATCTCAATTTCAATTTTTGCTAGGTGTAAACAAGCATGATGTGGCCATGACAACCACACCAAAAGAGGGGAAGGCTTTGCCGGTTTGTGACCGCGTGACGGTAGTCTCAAACCTCATGAGTTAGTCAGTCAAAATGATAAAACTATGATTAAAAAAAAAATCGTCCAAAGAACTTGAAAAACTGAAGAACATACAGAGTGTATTGCATAGTTAAACCCCTCATCTATTCGAGTTCAAGATCCTCGTATAAAATGATGTAGCTGATCATTCCGCAAGTATCATTAAATATTATAACAAATGACACCATTCGTATGCAAATCTTATTTTTTAAACACATTCATTCTATCAAATTAAGATGCTATGTCACAAGGTTAATTAAATGATGGTTTCTGTTTAACCTTGTGAAGACATTACTGAAAATATAAGTCAATCATAGCGTAAGAGTGTAAGGCTCGTACATTTATTTTTATATTTTTATTATTTATTTTTAAAATAACAACTAACTATCTCACAATATTTAACTACAACTTATCTCACATATCCTAAGTGAAACCTGTTGGAAAATTTAGTGCACTTGTGGGATTAGTTCACACCTGGTAATGGGTCAGGAGGTACGGAGTGTACACCCATAAGGTCCCTGAACACCCTGACTCTAATAGTGGTTTGTATTGGTAGTGCTTAGTTAGCACTGATAGGCAGTGTTTCCACTTATCTCACATATCCAAAGTGAAACCTGTTGGAAAATTTAGTGCACTTGTGGGATTAGTTCACACCTGGTAATGGGTCAGGAGGTACGGAGTGTACACCCATAAGGTCCCTGAACACCCTGACTCTAATAGTGGTTTGTATTGGTAGTGCTTAGTTAGCACTGATAGGCAGTGTTTCCACTGCTAGTGCTTAGTTAGTACTGATAGGCAGTGTTTCCACTGCTAGTGCTAAGTTAGTGCTGATAGGAGGTGTTTCCACTGCTAGTACTATGTAAGCACTGCTAGTGTTATTAAAGTACTGCTAGTACTGAAATCAACTTGTAACAGACATTGACCTATTCAAGTGGCAGTTACAACTGCATAATGACCACGTTTAATTGGTCATGTAACCACTAACGGCTATAATAGGGATAATTATGAGGCGATTAATGGGGCGATTAATTCTCATAATTCCATTTGACTAGCTAAGAGTATTTTCCTATAAATAGGAAAATCTGATCATGCATGAGTAGTACACACTGAAAACGATTAACTCTTCTAAGCAAAAGGGTTATTGAATTGTGCCTAATTCTATAACTACATTTGATCTTATCCCAAGTAGATATTCATGTAACCCAGGCATTAAGGTCGAATAGTTTACTTTGAAAAGTGATCACACGATTTCAAGTGATATCCGGTAACCACCTAGTGGTATTGTTGCTGCCTTGATTATTTTACCCTGTTCTGAGAACCAACCACCAACAAAACCCACAACCATTAAATTGAATAGCTTCTCGTATAACAAATAGTATCGTTGAAACACAATCCTTTGGTCAAATATGTTTTCTCTTGGCTCATTTTGAAACTTATATCTAACGTATAAGTTAAGGTGCACATGTTTAGAGAGAAATAAAAAGTATCGGAAATCAAAAAGAGAAAATTTTGTTTTATGATGACATCAATCTCAAAGGAATGTTCTTCTCTATCACATAAATTTCATTTTGAAAATTAACAAATCTACCCTTCACAATTACCATTTCCACCATCCATGCTTAAATTCAGGACTCACCTTGAAACTCACATGCACACAGTGGCGAATCCAGGAATTCAAAGCAGGGTATGCACGATTTTTAGTAGAGTTATTAACAAATTTGGTTTCCGGATTGCATTATAAGGGTCAATCTTTTTTTTTTTTTTTTTTTTTTTTTTTTTTTTTTGTTTGTCGGATTTGGATATATTGCGATTTTTTTTGTTTTTTGGAATGCATGCAGATTTAAATTTGTAAAGTATGAGTTGTTTGAGATGGAATTGGGTAGCCGGATTCGAGTCAACTAAAATTTGTATGGTTACGTTTTCAATCACGAGTCACTTTATTTGCTTACCCATAAATCCATACTTACTAAGGGATAAATTCCCATCATCTATCTAGTTTGATCTAATGGTGAGGATTAACGTAAGATTTAAAGGTAAACCTAAGAACATGTTTTTTTCCTTTCTTTTTGTCTTTCTTTTTTATTCACATATTTTTTTTGTTTTTTTAAAAAATTCGCGGTTTTTTTTTATTAATTCACTTTTTTTTAATTTGCTTTTTTTTCTTCGCTTTCATACGTTTTCGTCCGTTTTCATACGTTTTCACCCGTTTTCATATGTTTTCGTCCGTTTTCATGCGTTTTCGTTCGTTTTCATACGTTTTCATCAGTTTTCTTTCGTTTTCGTCCATTTTTCATATGTTTTCATCCATTTTCAAATGTGTTTTTACGCTTTCATACGTTTTCGTCCGTTTTCATACGTATTCGTCCATTTTCTTACGTTTTTGTCCGTTTTCTTTCGTTTTCATACGTTTCAGACTATCACAAGTGATTTTATGTGGTATTCAGAATATTACTTTTGATTTTCTGAATATCACTTTGTGATATTCAAAAATCACTTTGTGATATTATGAATATCACTTGCGATTTTCTGGATATCACTTTGTGGTATTCTTAATATCACTTGTGATTTTCATTTTACAAAACATTAGTTGAAAATCACTTGTAATAATCAGAAAATCACTTGTGATATTCTGAATAGAATATCACAAGTGATTTTCTGAATAGAATATCACAAGTGATTTTCCGAATATCATAAGTGATTTTTTGAATATCACAGAATATCACTTGTGATCATCTGAATATCACAGAATATCACTTGTGATATTCAGAATATCATTTGTGATACTCAGAATATCACTTGTGATATTCAGAAAATCAAAAGTAATATTCTGAATATCACATAAAATTTGACCATAAAACGTATGAAAACGGACGAATATGTATGAACTCTAAACCAAAATTTGACCATTTTCTCTTTATACGTGGTAAATATAAGCTTAAATATTTTTATAAGTTTCAAAATAAGCAAATTAAGCTTGTGAAACATAAACCGAAATCACATAAGCTCATAAGCAAATAAAATAAGGTTAAATAAATACCCCCAAACTATGTAGCTGCTATTCAAATTATATATTTGTGATATTCTGAATATTACTTTGTGATATTCTGAATATCACTTCGTGATATTTTGGATATCACTTTGTGATATTCTGAATATCAATTGTGATTTTCATGTTACAAAACATTAGTTGAAAATCACTTGTGATATTTAGAATATCACAAGTTATATTCTGATTATCACAGTACATCACTTGTGATCATCTGAATATCATAGAATATCACTTGTGATATTCAGAAATGTATGAAAATGTCTGAAAACGGCCGAAAACATTTAAAAACGGACGAAAACATATGAAAACGGACGAAAATGTAAGAAAATGGATGAATATGTATGAAAACGGACGAAAACGTATGAAAGCGTAAAAACAAGTATGAAAACGGACGAAAACTTATGAATAATGAATGAAAACGTAAGAAAACGGCGAAAACGTATGAAAACGGACGAAAACATAAGAAAATTGACGAATATGTATGAAAACGTATGAAAGCGTAAAAACAAGTATGAAAACGGACGAAAACGCATGAATAATGAACGAAAACGTAAGAAAACGGACGAAAACATATGAAAGCGGAAAAAAAAACACGAATTAAAAAAAATGCGAATAACGTGATTTAAAAAAGGAAAACGTGAATTAAAAGAAAAAAACAAAAAAAAATATATATATGAATAAAAAAGAAAGACAAAAAGAGAAGAAAAAAAACATGGATTTAGGTTTATCTAATAATCTTAGGTTAATCTTTACCATTGAATTAAACTAAATGAATGATGAGGATTTAGCTCTTAGTAAGCAAATGAAAATTTCTCTTCAATCAAACAAGATCAAAACAAAACTCATCTCATATCATGTAATAATGTATATGGATAAATTCTTAAGTTTTAATCACTATGGTAGCTATAATTTATCAACAACTACAAGTATTCAAGGGCGGAGCTATTAATTGACCGGGAAGGGTCTCGGCCCCCTAGGCCTAAGCAGGGCCGTCCCATTGATTTTGAAGGCCCCGTGCCATATTAACCTTTACTATAAGATTACATACCTACGTGTTCGATATCAATATATTATAATTGCCAAGTAAGCTCGTGAATATGAAGTATGCAATACATTTATAAATTTCGTTTGAAAAAAAAATAATAATAATAAAATAAAATAAATAAAAATGCATAATTAGTGATAGAAAGTGAAAACAAATCACAACATTGAAACTTTTCAAACAACATAAAAGCATTATACGATTTAAATTGGAATTAGATTATTTGTCAATTTTTTCTCAAGCAAGGGTTGAAAGTGTTAATTTTGTTAAGTTGTTAGCACTTATTAAGAAGTACAAATAACTTATTTATCCAAAAGTGAAAAGTATTATAAACATTGAGGGTAAAAACTATACACAACAAAAAGCTGATCATCTTCTTCCTCGTAGCAGAACTTTACCCTGTTTCTACATACTTTCGTAAATCACATGAATCTATCAATACTACCTTATATTCGACAGGAATCCAACTGTAGTACACATCTTATCACTTTATAATCAATTTAAAGCTAAAACTAAATTAAATCAGCCTTGAACTATAAAATTTTTGGGGCCCCTCAAAAAGTGGAGGCCCCGTGCGATCGAGCACCCTGCACTTGCTCTAATCCTGCCCTGGGCCTAAGCCCGCTAGTGTATTTTTTCACGATTTCATGTGTATTTCTGGAAATTTTTTTATTTGCGAAAACATAAAAAACAGACGAAAACGTAAAAAAATGGACAAATATGTATAAAAAAGGGGTCGAAAACTTAAAAAAACAGACGAAGACATAAAAAAACAGACAAAAATGTAAAAAACGGTCGAAAACGTAAAAAAATACCAAAACGTAAGAAAACCAATGATCCATTTGACCCATATAAAAAAAGGGTTTATAGCACAAAAAACGGTCGATATTGGTATATTTTGAACAATTATTTATTTTCTTCAATTCTTCGTATTTTAAACGATTGCTTGTTTTCCACTCAATAACACAAAAAACTAGTGAAAAAGAAAATGGAAAAAAAAAAGTTACTTCAATAGCACAAAAAATACCTGTGAAAAAGAAAAAGAAGAAAAGAGAAAGAAGTACTTCAATAGAACAAAAAACAAATGGTCTTCTTATTGCAGATGAAGAGCTTAAATATACCTCTTCTTTTGCAAACATAGTTTGCAGATAAAGAGGTAAAAGCTCTGAAAAACAAACAACAGTGTTTTCATTTATCAAGAGGCTTTTCAGCCAATAACACAAATTATGATTTCACAAATCTTAGACATAAATTTTAGTGTTTCATTTACCAAGAGACTTTTGAAGAATAATATAACATCTGATTTGATAAATTTTAGACCATATATTATAACGTTCTTAAATATTTCAATATCTGCGTTAAACTAATTTGTTTTCATTTTACAATAATGAACGAGTTTCAAAACTTTGATTCCAGCGATCGAACGTCCTCTAAATAGTGGAGTATCTAAACATATCTATTACTCATATCAAATGAATATTTCATAATTCATTTGGCTACGTTTAGTGTTCTTATTTTTTATTTCTCTATTTTCTAATTTTCCTATAACCGATAAGAAGGTTAGGTTTGTATGTTCATATTTTAAAAAGGCTGGTAGGTATAATGTTGTTTAAGATAAAAAAATACGCTATCAAAGAAACAACAGAAATATTGCGCCCAACCAATTACCTCACGTGCTTATTATTAATTATATCAGTACAATTGTTTCTAAACGGATGCAATCAACAAACAAACCAAACGATTGACCCTAAATGGATGCAATCGAAGAAATACAAACTCACAACAATCAGCCTCACTTCAACCTCGGACCTACCAAACTAACACCAGACTAAATGATTAAGATGATCAAAGAGATATACAAAAGATAGAGAGATAATCGTGTGAAACTAGAGAGAGAAAACGTATCAAACTTGTGAATTCTAGATCTGTGAATGAGATGATTATATAGACAGAAAGCTAACACATCAGCCACTACACAAATAAAACCCACAAAACAAGAACAAAACTTGTTAAGATCATGTACTTGCTAAAACATGAGTTTGATATATTTTAACAAAGATTTTATCCATTATTTCATTTACAATAAGTAGCTTTTTACTGATGGTCTTAATCGATGATGAGTGTGTAAAAACTCATCATTTTGGGTCAAATCTGAACTGCAAAACATCTAAAAACACTCCGAAATGCATCAAAATACTGAAAATATCTCAAAATTGTGTTTTATATGTTTCAGATGCAAAATAATTGAAAACAAATGAAAAACGAACAAAGTTTGCATATTTGACAGTTTCAGTCCCCCAACTTTCAAAAATGGCAAAACAAGTCCCCGGGATTTTCAAAAAAATGGAAAATATTATTTATGGCCCTTGGTTAATAAAGTTTGTCATTTATGGTCCTCATAATAATTTTTGGAAAATTACAGCTTTGGTCCCTGCAGTTTCGAATTATACACGTTTGGTCCCTTAAATACACATTGGGCCCAAAAACCTTTATACCTTAATCCAAACCCAAACCCAACCCATCTCAAATAAAACCCAAACCCGACCTCCCCTTTTTCCCTCCACCTTCCCCTTTCCTGCTTTCTCTTCAACCCAGAACTCACACCACTCACCCTTTTACCCAAAATCCCTTCACCCAAAACACTCAACCCTAATCCCCTCTATTAACCAGTTACCCCCAAATCCCAAACCCACTCACTCATCCTCTCCCTTCTCCCAAAGTCCAAGTCATCAATCCTTAGCTACAAAGGACCCATCAATGGCTCAGATGAATTCCACATTGGTACCTACTTATTTAATGGTGAAGATTGGATGGAAGAAAGCACAAAATTGCCTTTGTTGGTTTTTATCTCACAGAAGAAGCACACCATGTGAAGCCTTGAAGATTGAAGACCTAGGATGCTTTAGTATAAATGAGGACTCTTGTAGCCATTCATTGGCACCCTTTTTCTTAGTTTTAAAAATCAGTTTATGTTTTTAAGTTCTATTGTAATGTTTCCTTTTTAACCAATGAAAGCCTCCTTTTTTATTTAACTGTTACAGTCTTTTAGTGCTTATTTAGTAGAATTTAGATTTCCAAAGTAGAGTTACTAAGTTGCATTCTAGCTTTTATTAAAAGAAATTCTAAGTTCTAAGTTTCTGCATCTGTTTTGAGAGTGAAACACCCATTAAGGGGTGTTTGGTTTGAGTTGAAAAACTGGGTCGAAATCCTACTTTTACCCATTTTGACTTTGAAAGTCAGTATTAAGCAGAGTATTGGGTCATATTCTAGAGTGATTACAAGTGTTTAAAGGTTTTAAGTCGTCTCTGGTTTCAAAGAAAATAAAAAAAAAATTATTTTTGAAGTTCTGTCAGGTTTTCCTTAACAGTTTAGTCGAGTTTTACTTGTGCTAAAAAATTTTAAAAAATAAAAATAGAGAGTTCACTAAGTGGTTTAACTGTGGTCAAGAGGGAAAAATTCAAAAAAATGTGTAGGTAGGCCTACTGGTGGGTGAAAGTGCGTGAGTTTGCAAAACAACTGTTCTGTGCACAAATCGCAAGTTCTATAGTCTCTTCTTGCAGCTTATTTATAAGCTGTAAACTGTTCCAATAAGGCCAGAAACTGGGGTAAAAGTTAGTTAGGTTGGTGGACTCTAAGTGGTCAGAAGCTCAAAGCTTAACTCAATCATCAGCTTATTCAAAATAAGCTCTAAACAGGTCCTGTTGAACCTGTTTTCAGCCTGCATCAGTAAGCAGCCACAGGTCACCAATTGCTTTTCATTTTAGCTTTTCAAGTGTTGTTAACTGTTTATGAGTTACATTCTAGTATAATAGTTTAGTTTTAGCTTAAATATTGCTTATTAGGTGCTTATTTTTCTTACCCGTTTAGTGCTTATTTGTGAAATTTAGAAGTTTAGCTTAGGATTTTCTTAGTTAGAACCTGCTAGCCAACTGCTTTCCCATTTGTCTTTGCTTATTTGCAGCTTATCTATGCACATCTCAGTTTATTTGTCACTACCTTTTGCTTAACTACCATTTTCTCCAACTGCTTTTTGCCTATTTGATGCCAACAGTGGCTAAAGGGGTGTTTGTTTTGGTACCTGTTTCAGATCAGTGGGTATAAGCTGATTTAACAGCTTATTGGGTACTTTTCAAAAGCCAAGTTTTTACAAAAGTTGTTGATTTTTATTGTGTCTTTAATCTCCAAAAAGAAAATTTGAAAAAAAAAAAAAAAAATTTGCAAAAAGGGAGAGGCAGGGGTCGAACCTGAGACCTCTCCCTTATGTTGGGATGATAGTGTGTACCTGGATACCAAAGCGCCCTTGGGTCTTTTCTTGTCACACTTTACAACTTCAAATCTCTTATATACATTTTTCAGTTTTAGCATTTATAGCTTATTTGGCTTTTTAGTTGCTTATTTCCAAAAGCAGTGTACTCCTTTTTTAATTTTCCTAGGATCAGTAGCATTAAGAGTACTTTCTGTGATTTTTCCACATTTTTCTTAATTAGTTTAATATTTTTAATCATTTAATTAGTGTTAAATAGCTTTTAATTCGTAATAATTAATTTAAAAGTAAAAAAAAATACCCGGTCTTTTTCTAAAATTATTTTTAGTCAATTAGGACGTAGGAAAATTAATTTCACACCCGTAGCCCTTAAATTGCAAAACTTTTACGTTTATGGCTCGGGTGGTTGCCGGTTTTTACGTTTTTTTTACGTTTTTGCACCCTAGGACTTAGTGTAGCTTCGTTTTATCATTCCTTAGGCTTAGTGATAGTTTATTTTTAGTTTATTAGGGTTCCCTTTCCTTAATTACCTTCCCGTTAATTAATTGGTAGAAACGTAATTCAACTCAAACAAATCATTAATCCAATTCAAGTTCAAATCACGAAACTCAACGAATCCTTCCATTCACACCTCGTTGGGACACGACCCGGGAAATCACTTTTCCGGTATCACTTTTATCACACCCGTAAGGTTTGGTACGTTGACCTTTTTCCTAAAGGGTTGATTTGTCAAATTTTACGGTTAATTTGATATACATTGATATTGTGTTTTTCACCACTCACTTTACACCGAATCAATCGACATTTACAATATACTATATAATTAGCAAAAAAACCTTTATCGATCAGTTTTGTGTCGTGTCACAAAAAAATATTTGAGCACACACAAAAAGGAAGCATCATACTCACAAAGTTCATGCTCAAAAAGTAACTCTAAACAATATTTTATTTGCGACAAACAATTCCCTTATTATCTTCCAAAACCTCAATTATCCGAAAATACATTAAGGTACCCAAATCTTACATCCGAATTTAGAACTCAAAAAACTTTTATACTTTTCAATTTCAAGAATATTGTTGTATGTGATAACAATATCATCAACATAGACTAAAAGTGAAATGAAAATATCATTTTCAATTTTGACATACGATGAATAAACTTTAACACTTTAAACAAAACCATTTTCGTTTAGAGCAGTGGTAAGCTTCTCATTCCATTGTCTTTACCACTGTCTAGGAGCTTCTTAAGATCATATAATAACTTTACCAATTTGCAATTTTTTTAATCATTTTTGTAATAAAAAGCCGGTGATAAAGACATATACACTTCCTCATTTAAATCACCATACAAAAAAGCATTGTTAATATCAAACTGTTACAAAGGTTAGCCATTATAAATAGCTACACCAATAAGACATCTTATTGTAACCATTTTGACCACATGACTAAAGGTTTCTTCATAATCAATTACTTCTCTTTGACTATAACCCTTAGCCACAAGCCTAGCTTTGTATCTTTCTATTTCATCAGTTGATGTATACTTAACTTTAAAAATAACCAATAGAGTTTCTACCAAAAGGTAAATAAGATAAAACCAAAGTATTGTTTCTAAGTAATGCCTCCATCTTTTTATTCATAGCCTCAAACCAGTTCATATCTTGAGAGCCTCAACATATGAATTATGTTTCATAGACTTACTAAGAGTGGTTGCAAAATAATAGTTCACATAAGACGGTTTTGAATAGTTAACAAGCTTTTCCAAACCATATCTAACATTACTTTCAACCACAAGTTTTCCTTATTTACTTCAGATTGCTTAGACTTCTCTTTGAAAGAAAATATAGTTTCATAAAACTTAACATCTGTAGGATAAAAAAACATATTTAATTTCAACACTGAAAACTTGATAAGCTTTCTTAGCTATATAAAAACCAATTAGAACATGTTTTTTAGACCTACTAAACTTACCAGAATTATTTAGAATAGTTGAAGAACAAAGACACTCAAAACTTCTGATAAGAGAGAGACTTGATTCCTTACCATAGACCAAAAAAATAAAATGGATGTACCATCTAAGACAACAGAGGGCAACCTGTTAATCAAATAGACAACTATTAGCACACATTCATGCCACTTATTTAAAGGAATCTTTCCCTAAAACATAAGACTTTTAGCAACATTCAAAAAATGTCTTTGCTTCCTTCCCGGTATATCATTTTACTGAGGTGTGTGCGCAAAAAAAGTTTGATGAATTATACCTTACTTTTACCATTAAAAAACTTGAAAATTTGTTATTCACAAATTTAGTTCCATTGTCAAAAACCTTTTTTTATTTATTTATTTTTTTTAGAAACTGAGTTAAAATCAACTGAACAAAGTTTTTAATAATAATACCAATTTCATCTTTAGTTTCAATCAAATAAACCCACACAATATACTGGTATAGTCATCAAGAATAATTAGAAAGTATTTTTAACCTTATTTATTAACAACTATATATGGACACTGTGGAAAACTAGAAGGGGGGGGGGGTTGAATAGTTTTGCCAATTAAAACTTGGTTTTAAACTATTTAGATCGACTTATGTCAATCTATTGAAACGTGTGTGTTGGATGTTGATAGATAAGCATATGAATAAATAAGACTAAGATAAAGAGTAGAAAGCACAAAACCACAATGCGAGTATTTATAGTGGTTCAGCCACAAGGACACCTTCCTTGCCCTACTCCACTCCCCGAGTCACCTACTCGAGAGTTCGTAATCACTACACAACACAAACTCCTTGTGGCGGAGAAGCCTTCACAACGTCGCCTAATCTTTATCCGGTACAAGGCTAGACACCGGGTTCTTCCACGAGGTAGAACCAAACCTATCACAACGTTGCCTACACTTTATCCAGTACAAGGCTAGATACCGAGTTCCATTACAAAGGAGGAACTACTACCCAACACTACACAAATCCTATCTCAAAGGAGATATACTCCTTATGACAACATCAACAAGGATATCAATATCCTTTGACTCAATACAAATCTATCTTGTACATAGACACACAATATCGAATGTACACCTTAGGTACCTTTCACTAATGCCTTTGACTCGACTTCTAGGAACCCTTCACTAATGCCTTTTGACTTGACTTCTAGGCACCCTTCACTAATGCCTTTTGACTTGACTTCTAGACACCCTTCACTAATGCCTTCAACACGGACTCTCGACACCCTTCACTAATGCCTTCAATATGACTCTTTGACACTTTTTCACTAATGTCTTCGTCTTGACCCTTTAGACATCTTTCACCTATGTCTTCGACACTATACTTCTAATGAAAAAGAACTATCAACAAGATACCATTAGTAGTCTTGATGATGGCGAAGCTAGGCAACCCATGGACTTGAGCTTGCTCGACTTCAAGAGGTAGTGATCTCGCCTTTAAGAGGAACCTAGAGAATCACATAAATACAAAACTACATAGAAAGATCACTTGGATCTGAGGTTAGAGAGTTTACAACACTAAGAGAAAATATGTGTGAAAGGGGTAATTTATAATGAAGAAATGGCTCACTATTTATAGAAGAAAACATTCTACTCTTCCACGGATCCCACAGATCCCTTACTTGAGGGATCCGTCCAGTGTAAACTGGGGGAACCGTGGGACGCTCCTCTTTGCCCATGGTTTATGGGTCATGGGTCATGGATTATGGGTCATGGGTCCTAGACTTTGGACCATGGGTATACAAGTAGATACAATGTATCTAGAAGATGCAATGCATCTAGTCCATGGGTTATTGGTTAGCTCCATGGGTCATGGGTAATACCCATTATGACTTATGCATGATGTCATGCAATGGGTTATGGGTTATGCTCCATGGGTATGTGTTATGGACTTTGGGTTTTACCCAACTACATTTAATGTATTTAGTCAATGGGTTAACTACTTAAACTTCTACCCATTCTATTACTCATTGTAATACATACTAAGTATGTACATATCTACCCAATATGTAAACACTAGTTGTTGTACATATGCATTACCAAATCATGAAAGCACTAATACTTGTTTAGTGTTTTATATAAAAATGTGAGTGTGTTAGTGAACTATTGGCTCAAACCTTTTACGTATTTTATTTGTTTCGTTAAAATGATTTTACGTTTGTTATCGACAAAACATTAGAAGCTCGTAAAATATAAATAAACGTTTTTACGGCTTATTTGTATTAACAATCTCCCCCTTTTTGTTGATGATAAAACATAAGATTATTTTAAGGAAAAACTAAAATTCATAAAAGTTTGAATTGGAGTTTTTACTCTCTTCTCCTCCTTTTTTTCGAAACAAAAAGAGCGTCGAAAAGAAACTAATACATTGTTTTAAGAAAAACATGTGAAAAGAAACAAAAAGAATAAAAAAAATAAAGAGTAAGTGAGGAGAAGTATTCTCGACTTAGCTCCCCCTTGGCGAGTCCATCCCTTTGTGAGGGCGTCAAGTAAGAAAAAAAATACTAAACTAGTTCATTGCAACTATGTTTGCAAATGGTTTGTCTTTGTGACGAATCTACTCCCCCTTGATGATTGCAACTTTGCAAGGAGGACGTCATGTAATGTAATCCTATGTGAATGATATATTGCAAAGATTTTGAAATGTATTGCTTTGACACGAAACTCCCCCTAGCTAAGGGTGTCAAAGTCTTCATGTGTATATTGAAAATCTACAAAACAAAGCTTAGAAAACAAGTATATAATGCATAATTTCTGCAAATAAGACTTAAGTTAGTAATAAACATGTCTTCTGTTGCACGGATCCTACAGTTCCCTCTTTGGAGGGATCCGTCTAAGCAAAACGGAGGGATCCGTCTGTCTGTAAGCATAAGACAGCAATGGTGATGCAACAAGTGATGTTAACATCAAAATGAGATATGTATTAAGGCACCAAACATATTCTCAAGATAATATTGCATAAAACATGTAATCTCATTCAATAAATATGAGAGATGATCTACATATCTCAAATACTAAGAGAATGATTTAAACATGAAATATGATTCTTAAACTATCTAAGTTAAGCTTAAGACTAGGACACCACTTGAATCCTTAAGCTCAAGGTTGTTTAGGTTTGTTGATCTCGTCGAAACGTTCGAGGAGGTGATAAAACATGAAATGTTGATCTTCACGTACTTCATGTATCAAGCTTTCAACATTTTGACAATGATAACAATCTTGGTCATGGCTCGAAAATGGTGGTGGTAGAAAAGGAATGGCTTGAGATGGAAGGTTTGGTTGTGATTCCACAAAAGAAGGAGGAATTTGTGGAGGTATATTTGGAGGTGATTCAACCAAAGGTGTGGTGGAATATGTGATGAGGATTTTGGTAGAGAGGTATCCACTTCCATGTGATCGGGTGGTTGGCTTTGATGATTCCTCATAATCCAAAAGGGACTATTTGTGGGTGACGGAGAAAAAGATGCCGGGGCTAGTGTTGATTCAACACTTTGATTTTGTTGCGCTATTCTTTCCATTGAGGAGAGTGTTGGCAATGGTGAAGGATGAGATGGCCTAGGAGGCAAGTCCTCTAGATTGTAGAGGTGTGGTGATGAGAGTGGAGTGGTGAATGATATGGCTCTAGGCACTAAGGGTGATGGTTTAGTGGAAATAGGATTGTTTGGTTTAGGGAGTATGGTGTTGTTTGGCATTGGTAGTTTTTTTGGGAACAATCCTTTTGGGGATTGGTTTGATAGGTGGAGGGGAGATCCTAGCATTTGTGGATTTAACGGGAGATGATTCGGTTGAATAAATATCATGAATAACACGAGCAAGTTTCTTGGGTGGTCTTTTGGTGGATGAGTTACCACTCGGAGCTTTCCTCATGATGAGATGAAAAAAAATAGTGTTGTAAAGGTTTCTAAATGCTGAGAATGGGGATGTAGATGATGAATTTAGGAGTCTTAACAAGATGGTTTATAAAGGGAAGGATTTGGCAAGTGCATTCAAGACTTAAGCCACTAAGATCCTTTGGAATGTGATGATTAGCATGCACAAGAGTCAACTTCAGAGTTGCACTAATCTAGGAGTTTAATTAAGACAAGATGGAGTGTTCAAGTTATCAAGGAGAGCTTGAAATGATTGTTTTAGCTAGAGTTTAGCTGAATGTGTCACCCGGATCCTACGGTTCCCTCCAACGAGGGATCCGTCTAGGCTAATCCTAGGGATCCGGCTCTCAGCAGCTAAGAAAGGAGAAAAATGATGTTTGTAAGGTCTAATAACTATACCTCTTGAGTGTTTCAGTCTTCCTAAGTGTCTTAAATGAAAGGGTACTTAAATCATCAAGGGCAATGAGTGATGGTAGCTAATGATTGCCTTTTATTGAAGAAAATAGGACTTTATGAGTACCAATGAATGACCAAAGGTGACACTAGAAAATTTGAGAGTGTCAAGTGGTGTTAAATGATCCTAGAGACCAGATAGTAACTTAAGATAATTTTGAAAAATACCTTAAGAGTTGTAAGAAATGAAAAACTAGTATTTGACCCATTTTGGGGTAAGGATGATTAATATCAATTTACTAAAATTGATAGAATGATAAGACTGTATGAGTTAACATGTGAGCAACGATGTATGAGTATTGGAGCGGAAGGATGATGAGTTTTGGTGAAATGAAAAAAAAATGCCTTGATTGTGATCCTAGATGAGCTATGAGTGAGTGTGAAACTTATTGAGCTTGAGAAAGACTTAAGTGGTCCTAAGGCATTATGTTTAGCTAGTGTGAAGTGGTCTAGTGGGCTGGTTTGATGTGTGGAGGTCTGCATTGCATTTATGTTTTCCCGGATCCCACGGTTCCCTAAGTGGAGGGATCCGTCTAGTGCAAAGAGAGGGATCCGTCTCCTGCTAAACAGTACCTTCACATAAGGTATGCAAAATTTGCATAAGGTATCGTATTTCAAAGCCAGTGTTTTCTAAGGAATTTGAACAACTATATAAGCGAGACATCAAACATTTAAATGTTTTATTTCATGGGAAAGATCACATTACAAAAGATGAAATCCAAGGATTGAGCCTATTTGGAAAGGAAACTAAGTTTCTTGAGCGTTTTCGCTAGATGGATCGTCAAATGGATGATAAGTATTTGTCGATTCAGGGATGAAGAAAGACTTGATGTGAGATTTGTTTAGAGGTTCCATCATTTTATTCACGAGTACGTACAACGGATTTTGAAATTGAGGGTGGAAGTACATGATATGATGATAAAGGCGTGTTAGGAACATTCCATAAGGGATTAGTTTGTTCTTGTTGCCTTTAAGGTTTACAATTCGTCTTATGAAGAAATAGGCGAGATTGTATGGTTGTTGAGTTAGCAAACAATACATTATGTGAGCACAACAAGCGGGAAGGATTTCTCGATTTCCCCTAAGACTCCAAATATTTTCACGTAGGATGAATGTGAGAGGTTTAAAATCATCTCGGATATCACGTGTATAGATTATGTTAGGATCAAAGTGATAGGGTCGAGGTTTGCATAACATACGAGTTAATTCTTGAGGGGAAGGTATGTGGGAACAATATGGACTGTTTTCTTCACGATGGTTGAAGAGAGAATCAAGAGACCAATCTTCAGTGAAGGCACATTGTCCATGATTAGGAATTCGGAGAATGTGAGCAAATTGCCCAAAGGTTAAGACAAACTTTTGGTTTTTGATCCAAAACTAAAGAGATAGAGATCGATCCTCATTACGAACGAGTTCAACTTGACGGAAGAATTCCAATACAAACGGTGGACAAATTTTCTCGTTAATTCCGAGAAGGCCTTCTAGTCCTATGGTTCGGAAGGAGGTATTGATACCTTCTTCGTATAGTAGAGGTGTGTCGACAATACGTCCTTCATGAAAGTGACGAGTTTCGAGATTATTAAACCCACGGACATGATTTCCAGGTGTGTTGGGCTCAAGAGAGATATTAGGAATGTAGACATGGGAGAGTTGAAAGTCGATATCATACTCATGAGACATGACGAGACCTATGGAAGTAAAAAGTTAATATAATGAGACACATTAAAGCAAAAAGATAACCACCTAACGTTTTTACTAGATTTCTATTAACAATGATAATTAACTTTCTTAGTACTTAACATTCTAGTGGGATTTTTCTATTTATGATGAAAAGGTTTTTATGTTGCATGAGAATCTGTTACCCAGTTTCACGGTTCTCAGGGTTCCCTTCCAAGAGGGATCCGGCTAGTTAAACTATAGGGATCCGTGGATCTGTAGTGACAGAAAAATGATCTTGACGAAAAGTATATTTTTGCATCTTTTAGGTTTATAAAAGAAATGTATTTTAGCCAATATTTACTTAGTTAAGCATGCATTGTAGGTTTCTAAGGTATCTCAAGACCAAATGAACGAAAGACAAAAAATAAAAGAAATGACAAACACATTATGAAAAGTAAACTAGATAAACTAAAACATTAGTAATATTTCATTTCAATGCAAAGAACGATACAAAGGATTGGATATATAACACCAATGTAGATTAACAACACAAAGTACATGTCTCCGTGAGAAAACTTGATCATGGGGTGCACGAGAGCGATGAGTGTCAAGGCGATGATCACGAAAGCGATGTAAACCATGATGATGAAGTTCTTCCTTGGTTTTGATTTGAGATGAGATGAGATGAGAAGGAAGATTAAGTTTGAATGAGAGGTAATTTTTGAAAGTGGAAGATTTGAAAAATGAGGGTTTGGTGGAGTTGACGAGCGGAGGAAGGTTTTATGGGGAAGGATACATTTTTGAGATTTTTGTTTTGTTTTATTATTAGAAAGATTTGATTTTTGGATTAAGTAAAAATAAAAACACATGTTTATAAACCTAGACTATAGACGGAAAAAATAACACGTATGCAAGAAAAGTTTTCTAACGAAGCTATGTGTAATACATGAGTATGTGAAAATATAATCATATAAGTTCCTATGGAAGCATACTTATTCTAAGCTAATGTTATTTAAAGAGGATTTGAAAGTCATACCTCTAATGTAATTATGAGTGTCTTCTACTTTTATCAAAAGAATGTCAATAGACAACTCCGTTTCCTTTGTGATCTAGATGATAATTAAGATACCTTCTTAGGAAAGGTAATCTTGTTATCAAGGAATTCCTATGGCTTGACAAACATGAACTAAGCAAAATGACAAGAAGGGTTAGTACATTTTAGTAAGATAAAATAAGAAATAAAAAGTATAATGTTGTCATCTAATCAACATCCTACAAAAGTGTTTTTAAGACATGATGTTAATTTTTGTAAAAGACCTTCTTTGTAGTTTTCAATTACACACGGATCATGTTAAGTTCTTAAGGTACAATATACTTTAAAAACTTGGTAACGAAGCTCTGGTACCAATTGTGGAAAACTAGCAGAGGGGTTGAATAGTTTTGCCAATTAAAACTTGGTTTTAAACTATTTAGATCGACTTATGTCAATCTATTGAAACATGTGTGTTGGATGTTGATAGATAAGCATATGAATAAATAAGACTAAGATAAAGAGTAGAAAGCACAAAACCACAATGCGAGTATTTATAGTGGTTCGGCCACAAGGACACCTTCCTTGCCCTACTCCACTCCCCGAGTCACCTACTCGAGAGTTCGTATTCACTACACAACACAAACTCCTTGTGGCGGAGAAGCCTTCACAACGTCGCCTACTCTTTATCCGGTATAAGGCTAGACACCGGGTTCTTCCACGAGGTAGAACCAAACCTATCACAACATCGCCTACACTTTATCCGGTAAAAGGCTAGATACCGAGTTCCATTACAAAGGAGGAACTACTACCCAACACTACACAAATCCTATCTCAAAGGAGATCTACTCCTTATGACAACATCAACAAGGATATCAATATCCTTTGACTCAATACAAATCTATCTTGTACATCGACACACGATATCGAATGTACACCTTAGGCACCTTTCACTAATGCCTTTGACTCGAATTCTAGGCACCCTTCACTAATGCCTTTTGACTTGACTTCTTGGCACCCTTCATTAATGCCTTCAACACGGACTCTCGGCACCCTTCACTAATGCCTTCAATATGACTCTTCGACATTTTTTCACTAATTTCTTCGTCTTGGCCCTTTAGACATCTTTCACCTATGTCTTCGACACTATACTTCTAATGAAAAAGAACTATCAACAAGATACCATTAGTAGTCTTGATGATGACGAAGCTAGGCAACCCATGGACTTGAGCTTGCTCGACTTCAAGAGGTGGTGATCTCGCCTTTAAGAGGAACCTAGAGAATCACATAAACACAAAAATACATAGAAAGATCACTTGGATCTGAGGTTAGATAGTTTACAACACTTAGAGAAATATGTGTAAAAGGGGTAAGTTATAATGAAGAAATAGCTCACTATTTATAGAAGAAAACATGCTACTGTTCCACGGATCCCACGGATCCCTTACTTGAGGGATCCGTCCAGTGTAAACTGGGGGAACCATAGGACGCTCCTCTTTGCTCATGGGTTATGGGTCATGGGTCATGGGTTATGGGTCATGGGTCCTAGACTTTGGACCATGGGTATCCAAGTAGATACAATGTATCTAGAAGATGCAATGCATCTAGTCCATGGGTTATGGATTAGCTCCATGGGCCATGGGTAATACCCATTATGACTTATGCATAATGTCATGCAATGGGTTATAAGTTATGCTCTATAAGTATGGGTCATGGACTTTGGGTTTTACCCAACTACATTCAATGTATTTAGTCAACGGGCTAACTACTTAAAATTCTACCCATTCTATTACTCATTGTAATACATACTAAGTATGTATATATCTACCCAATATGTAAACACTAGTTGTTGTACATATGCATTACTAAATCATGAAAGCACTAATACTTGTTTAGTGTTTTATATGAAAATGTGAGTGTGTTAGTGAACTATTGGCTCAAACCTTTTACGTATTTTATTTTTTTCTTTAAAATGATTTTACGTTTGTTATCGACAAAACATTAGAAGATCGTAAAATATAAATAAACGTTTTTACGGCTTATTTGTATTAACAGACACTACTTCAAATGAAATGCGTCCGTTTGACCTACCGGGTCAAGTGA
Source organism: Chrysanthemum makinoi (assembly GCA_910596185.1). NCBI lineage: Eukaryota > Viridiplantae > Streptophyta > Magnoliopsida > Asterales > Asteraceae > Chrysanthemum > Chrysanthemum makinoi. The sequence goes on from OU343224.1 coordinate 55,688,772, forward strand.
GAGCTACCAACACCCAGATGAGGGAGTTCAATCCTAATAGATCTATTTACAACATTCGCGCTTACTACGTAATTAACAGTTCATGATTGTGGGGACTTTTAATGGAAATAGTGGTAACTTAGGCAATACGTCAAATTTTAAGTACTTGTGTTCGTAAGTAAAGCAAGCAATTTATTCTCACCTCAGAGTAGTTAAAAACAAGTACAAAAGTCTGGCTATGAAACTTACCTTAACAAAGTGATGCAATCGAGAAATATAAGCAAGTTCAATGAGCAATGAATATTAACCGTGACCTAAATAATTAAGGCGCCTTAGGAATAATACGACATGTCATATATGCATATGAGCTTTTATAAAGTTTTATCACCTATATAAACTTGTAGTGAAGTTTATAAAGATTTGTAAGTCAAATCATTTAAGTAAAACAAGTAAAACGCGTTTTTGGTTCAAAAAATCACTAGTAAAGTTGTTGATTGGAATTAAATTACGACTTAAATCGGCCATAACTTCTTCATTTCTTGGCCAATTTTGCTCATTCAATGCCCTAAACGTAGGTAAAATAGTCCAATTTCAAGAAAATATGGCCTATTTTAGTGAAATCATGTTTTAGATACCCAAAGATACATTAAAAGTCACGAATACATAACAACAGTTTCAGGAAGAAATTTTCTCGACTTTGCGAGGCTATAATCACTCGCTTTTCCATGAATTTTCAAAATTCCAACTCTTGGAGTTAGGTGTATGTCCTAGATTTATAAAAAGTCCATTTAGAGCTTCTATTTTAGAGTTTAAGTCCTTGAAACTTTAGCTACATGTCGCAGACTCAGAAACATGACTTGCTTGACAACCAGTTTTGCGTAAAATGTTAAAAATACTAAAACAATTTCCAAAAATTATACATTTTGGTGGAAATATACCTAATACCTAGTAGAACAATGAGTTGCAAAGAGTTTGGAAAAAAGTGTCATTTAAAGTGGTGAAAATAAGCTCACAAGTAGACCTATTTTCTGGGCATAATTAGTGTTTTGTACAACTATGTTTAAAACAACTTTTAACACTAAAAATCTAACAAGGTGATATAAATCATGCTAAATAAGTTAAATATGAATTAAAAAGAGTTAAATAAGATGCTTACAAGTATTGGTGATGATTAGTCTTAAGAAAGTACACAAGAACTACTAAAAACTCTAAAAAACCCTAACTTTGATCTTCCAAAAACCAAGCTTCCTTAACAAACCCTAAACGAAATTAATCCATTGATTTAGTACCCTTGTTTGATTTCGCGTATGAGTAGAGATAAAGAGTATGTGTTTTTGTGTTTGAATGTGAGAAAAGTGTTACTAGTTGGGTGATATTTATAAGTGTAATTAAGGTATAGTCAAGAGAGGACTTTGAGGTCACATGTTGATGCAAGATCTAATAAGGCAAAGAGGTCACAAGACCCTATTGTGCTATGCACTTGATAGAGAGAGAGGGGAGGGAGATGGTTTAAAGGTTGTGGTAACTTTTAGGCTAACAAGGTTAAGGTAATGGTGAACTTCTTTGTTAAAAAAGGGATGTTGGCTTTACCATGCATACATGGCCGGTTTTGGACACTTTTTTTTGGGGGAGGGGGATATATTTTAATTTTTGAAGTGTATAAGTATGTGTATAAGTGTATAATATAAAGGTGGTGAGTTAGTTAGGTATTGCATGCATGCATGAGACTTGATGCAAGTATTAGATGATTTACATAAAACTTATGAAACCAAATGCAAATGACTTATAAAATATGCTCATGAGAGTCATAATGTACTAGTTAGATGTACACTAAACTTAGTCTAGTGCCGGAGTGCATTCAAAGTTGTTTCTCGTTATACGCAGGTTAACCTAACGATTATACGTAAAGTCAAGTATTCACGTGTTCAAAGTAAAACGTTCAAGTTTGGGTTTTAGTATTAACATAAAAATGTCAATTGTCACAGCAAACATCACAAAGAGAAACATACTTTATCAGATATCATACCAAGTTTATTACTAAGAATACCATTAATTTGGTCAGAGGGATGACCAGTCTATTATGCCATAACTGCTTAGACACATGACATACAAAAACAAAGGTAAACATACTAGCCCAAAACTTACCATTTTGTCTCACATCAATGAAAGATAGACTACATTCATTACCAGTCTCTACTGTTTTGACCATATTCAAATCTTTAATATAACATTCATGCTCATCAAAACCAAAAAAACAACTTATTATCTCTAGTCAACTTATACACAAACAAAAGACTAACACAATACTCTGGAACCACTCAAACATAAAAAAGAACGACATTATTAGTCAATCTTAAGTTCCCAAGAACATTAATTTAAGCAAGAGTACTATTGGGATGACCAACTGTTAACTTCAGACCAGATATATCAATTATATTAAACAACAAGGAGATTTTACTCGTTGGTGTCAATTAGGCAATCTGTGGACTTTTGTTGCTCTCCATGGTGCTTTCCGACTAATAGGTTTCATGTTGTGTTAATTTGAACTTGCTCGATCTGTTCAATTGTGAACTTATAATGCAATCACATTCTTTGGTCCAATTGCCTTCACCGGCCTAAGGGGCGGTTGAGCAACTCAAGCGAACTGCCTCACAGGGAAGGAAAAACGAGGAGTTTCTTGAGAAGAAACATTTCAGTGTTGATTGTTTCCAGAATCTATGATCCAACCCATAGACATAGTATACATATAAGAGTTGGTTTGAGCAGAAAATAACTTTTTCAGAATGCAAGTTAAAGAACACACCGCCATTAAAAAAACTGACTGCGTACTTGCCATATTAGCACTACCACTTATAGATGGTTTTTCATTGATAAGATATAGAATTTTAATCATTTGTTATTTTCCGAATGATGAATTAGATGGCGTAGAAGCAACTCTTGTTACCTCTGCACTCCCATTGACACCTTTAACATACTATATTGCTTAGCCACACTAGGATTAGGGCCTCTACTATTATCATTATTTCTTAAAACATATTGTTAATATAAATAAACCATAAAAACATTTATTTATATTTTACGATTTTCTAATGTTTTGTCGAAAACAAACGTAAAATCATTTTAACGAAATAAATAAAATACGTAAAAGCTTTGAGCGAATAGTATACTAACACACTTTTACTAAACATATCGAAACAATCAAAACATGTTTAGTTAAATAAGTTATATAAAACCAAAGACATTTTTATAAAACACCTACAAGTAATATTGTTTACTTACATCTTATAAAAATGTATATGTACTTTGTATATGTTGTAATGGGTAAGTAATGGATAAAAACCAAAGTCCATAACCCATGACCCAATACCCATGATCCATTGACTAGGTACAATGAATCTTGTTAGGTAAGAACCAAAGTCCATAACCCACACCCATGGAGCATGATTAATAACCCATGACCCATTGCATGACATCTTGCATGAAGTCATGTTGGATATTATCCATGATCCATGACCCAAAGTCCATGACCCATGACCCAAGATCCATAATCCATTGACTAGGTACATTGAATCTTGTTGGGTATCCATGCTCCAAAGTCCATGATCCATGGTCCATAACCTATAACCCATAACCCGGTTTGATACCCAAAATCCGGACTAAACTGACCCAGTAGCCGGATCCCAGGAATTGCACTAGCCGGATCCCTTGAGTGAGGGATCTGTCAGAACCGTGGGACAGTAGGCTTGTTTTGCCTACAAATAGTGAGCTATTTCTCCCTTGCTCACTACCACTCTTAGATATACTTTCTCTCTATATTCTAACCTCTCTAACCACATATCCAAAGGATCATTCTATTTAGTTTTATTATCTTTCTGTGATTCTCTAGGTTCCTCTTAAAGGCGAGATCACCACCTCTTGAAGACGTGCAAGCTCAAGGTCATGAGTTGCTAAGCTTCGTCATCATCAAGACCACTGAAGTGCATCTTGTTGATAGTTCTTTCCTCCCTCATAGAAGTTTTGTTTTGAAGGCATTAGTGAATGGTGCCGAAGGTGTATATTCGTTATGGTGCATCGATATACAAGTTGTGTAGTTTGGGTTAAAGGATATTGATATCCTTTCTAGTATTGTAAAAAGGAGCGTGTCTCCTTTGGGTAGTTGTATTGGGTAGTTGTGTTGGGTAGTAGTTCCTCCTTTGTAATGGAACTCGGTATCTAGCCTTGTACCGGATAAAGTATAGGCGACGTTGTGATAGGTTTAGTTCTACCTCGTGGAAGAACTTGGTGTCTACCAGAAAAAGAGTAGGCGACGTTGTGAAGGCTTCTCCACCACATTAAGGAGCTTGTGTTGTGTAGTGCTTAGAAACTCTCGAGTTGGATACTCGGGGAGTGGAGTAGGGAAAGGAAGGTGTCTTTGTAGCCGAACCACTATAAATACTCGTGTTGTGGTTTTGTGTTCCTTTACTCTTGACTTCTTACATTACTTATTTATATGTCCATCTATCAATATCCAACACATAATCTAAATGGATTGACATAAGTCGATCTAAATACTTTAAACGAAGTTTTAATCGACAAAACTATTCAACCGCCTATTCTAGTTTTCCACAATTGGTTGTAGAGCTTCGTTACCAAGTTTCTTAGAGTATATTGTACTTTAAAAACTTTATACGATCCATGTATGTTTGAAAACTACAAAGAAAGAAATTTCTTAAAACAAAAATTTATGTTTTAGAAATTTTTATATTTTAATAAATGTTGGATAGTGATAGATCATTCTAGCATTTTCTTTTGTGAAATCTTCATGATAGGATTCTTCCAATGACTTCGTTCTATCCGAATAAAAATAAAGTCAACGCCCAAAGAAGAATCCAAAGTAATCACAACTTACTTTTACAAAGTATGATTGAGTACTTTAAAAGTTCATGAAGTATTTCGCGTCTATGGTTTCTAAAAACCATAAAAATAGAATATAGCAAAGGTATGTTCTCTTAACTACAACTAGTTGATCTATAAATGTAGTAATCACACGTGGATAAAATGATGGGGTATATGCTTCTCTCTCACAATAAGCATCTTTATAAAAACTTTACATATATGAAATACTATGTGTGATATATATATATATATATATATATATATATATATATATATATATATATATATATATATATATATATATATATATATATATATATATATATATATATATATATATATATATATATATATATATATATATATATATATATATATATATGGATTAAGCATTTGACATCAAAGTCACAAGTTTCTAAAAAGTCTATCTTCACTACTTTCCATCATAACACATCATCGGGAATAGTATTCCTCCTTGATTCTCCTAAAATCTTGTAAGTTCGTCAAATCTGCGCTTTCATCACAAAATAAAATATTAATAATTAAATTCTTGATCCACCATCCCTCGTTCCATCTTCGGTAAACAAATCTTTCCCAAAACATCTTAGCTAAACGTCTATTTAAATAGGACTATAACCAAAATCTCATTCTACAAGTTCTTCTAAAAAATAAGTTATTGCATAACTTAGGGTAAAAGCCATAAAATAACAACGTACTTTTCAAAATTTTCTAACTTGAAACACTTACTTTTTTATTACCTTACTTCACCAACAAACTTTCAAAATTTGTTCTGACTTCACCCATATGACCCGTTTATATTCAAATAATAATTGAAATGATTATATTACCCTTGTATTCTTTAAAATTTGTTCTGACTTCACCAACGAACTTTCAAAATTTGTTCTGACTTCACCCATATGCCGAGGGTAATATAGTCATTTCAGTTATTATTTTAATATAAACGGGTCATATGGGTGAAGTCAGAACAAATTTTGAAAGTTCGTTGGTGAAGTAAGGTAATAAAAAAGTAAGTTTTTCAAGTCGGCAAAATTTGAAAAGTACGTTGTTATTTTATGGCTTTTACCCTATAACTTATTACAAGTGAAAGAATACTCCAAATCACTCGAAACCTGTAACACCCCCAAAAATTAGGTTCAGCGGAAGCATACAAGTCTTGGGTGCTACTTATTGGTATCACAACACAAGTACAGAAATATGGGTTTTTCTTAAGAAAACTCGTTTATTAAAGTTAAATTGAAGTTACAATCAAACTTATGGCGGGAATAGGCCCAAATAAATAAGCCGTCCCCAAACACAATTATCAGATTCGTCTATGACCATGCCATGCCATTGCCCAAGCGCCTCCAAAAGTAAATTATCGCCTCAATACCAGAAAATACATGCTAAAAGTGTCAACACGAGATTGGTGAGTTCATAGGTTTGCATAAATGTATAACAAGTTCAAAAGAGCCTTTTGATCATTGTGACGCCCACAATGTCGCGAAAACAAAGTTTACCTTTAAGCAAAATAGTAAGGTGGACCACAAGGTTTTCAATTGCAAATCATTTCTCATAAACAAGTCAAATTTATCCGAGGCATACCCTGCCTAACTCACAGTATCAAAGTATTTATCCGCAAAAATAGCTCATAAACAACCACTTGGACCATATCAAAATCAAACACTACAACGAATATAGTGTTACACAAGCATAACTATTACGTAGGCTAAGTCATAAACATTTAAGCAATCATCACGCCCTGATCACATATAAAAATCGACAAGTTATACGTCATGGCAAGTGGTGCATCCACAAATCCGGGTGAAGCCCTGGCAAGTTGGGCAACCCAAGTCCAGACGGGTGGCCAACCATGATAGATCTATCTATAACATTTGCGCTCTCTTGATCCAGGAATCAACAATACATAAACACGTTTGGGTCTCAAACCTTAGCCTAGCACGTAATAGCTCACAAAAACATTTCCAGGTCCAATCAAAACAATTTTCAAGCACTTGTGTCCACATAAAAACATATTCAAACCAAATCACGCATTTCATCAAACCAAGTAACAATCGATTATTCAAATCAATCAATTGGTGCATTTAATAAAAACGAGTATGTATTCTCCCCCAAAACAATTTAAAAGTAAGTAAAAGTAGGGGCCATGAACTCACCTCATTCCGAAGTAACGTAAGAATCACAACTGGCATCAGTGAGCAAAGCACATCAGTCTCACAAGTAAGGCACAACGATATCAAGAAAGGAAGTACAATAATAATCAAACAACATGGCACAACGGACTCAACAGAACCTAATAATAGCAAAAAGACGTGTCTCAGTATCGTTTCTCACGAAGTCGTCAATAATAAAGTCGTACAAAAACATAAACGTCTTTGCTATCCAAAGCAACATCGTAGAGTAAAATACTTGGTATCGTCACTTGTGGAATGTAGACTCAAAACAACACATGCGAAAACTCCAAACAACGCAAAAATTAGTCTCAACGACTCAAATGACAACAAGATCGACAACGACGAAAACTCACGCAACAAGAATAAACTAACGTTAACCGATCCGAAATCTAATCCAAGTTAAGCATCTTGAAAAACTCCTGGGTCTCCTGTCTCGAAATGCATTATTATTTGTTACTTATTATCTTTAAAAGAAAAACGTTTATAATTACGTTATCAAAATCGTACAATTAAACTAACATTTAATTGTATAACTTATATTATTAATCGTTTAATACATGGTATAATTTTACTCATTCGACCTATCATTTCGAGTCATCCCTTCTCGAGTCAATTCTAAATGACTCGAGCCCATCTAAGCCCAATCCGAAATCCAAGTCAAGTTTCTATTTTGGGTCGTAGTCTAATAATAATAATAATACTAGTATAAGTCCAAATTGTCCAAATATAAATATGAAAGTCCATTTCGGTTACTTACGGCCAATCCGAACCATGAGGTTACGGATGACTCGTGAAGTGTTCAAACATCACGACTCAATCCACGACATTATCATAACGGTATACACATTTATCATTATTATTATTATTAGTTTCAAATATTAATTTGTCCCATTAATTCATCTTTGACCAGTCAACAGTCAAACGGAACAATCAATCGGGTCAAACAGTAAAACCCGTCACATACCTGTGGCACCCGCCTCGCCGAGGTCACCCTCGACTGCGAATACCTAACACGAGCCATGCCGTGACACCGTAAGGTGTCCCGGTCTCAAATATACCACTCAAATATACCATCGATGTGGGTCGGTCGGACCCCAACCGCGAACCAATAATCAGAGCTGCACCACCACCTAAGCGGGGTGGTGGTGGTGGCTTCACAAACCTACCTAAAACATTTCAAGACCAAACCGACAACACCAACTCCAATAAAAACAAACACACACGGTAACCTAGCTACCATGATCTATACCATTCTGCCAAAGATAAAAAGTGACCAACATCAAACTAGTGCATGGTAACATGTGTTACCGTGCCTCAAATGTCACAAATAACCACGGATTAAAGCTCTACCGCGGCTTAAGACAACCCAAAACGGACAAAAAAGTATTCCACAAGCCGTACCAAGGTTCCACCACGAAAACCGTGACTAAACAACAATAAAAATACAAGATAAGAACCGATATACACGTGGATAACCACAGTAGAAACATGCACATAAATGGATCAAAAACCCGAATATAAATCTTTAGATGTAGGGCGCGTGGGTGAGAAATACCACGCATGCACTATGTCTAAAGAATCACCTTTTCCCGGTCAATCATTTGGTATAGCGTGTGTAAAACTTCGTGAAAGTTTGCCGGAGAAGGTGACCGGAATTCCGGTGGCCGGATTTTTAGAGAGAGAGAGAAGAGGGAGAGAGTGTGTGTGTAAAAGTGTGAGAATGAGTGAGGGTGGGGAATTTTATACCCCAAGAAGGACCAAAGTTGCAATGTTTCCAAGTTAAGGGTGCGTTTGGTACTAAAGTCGAGGGGCTGGTTGTGCCAATTTGTTCAATCTTTCACAATAATGCTTCTCGAGCTCGTTTCAACCCCCAAATATTGTCGAAAAATTACGAAAGTTACGCCATCGGGCTCAGAATGATTTTTCTGATAAAAACGAGTGTTTATATGTGACAACTCGTATTTTCAGGTCATATTTCAAAACATTATTCATGCTTCATCATTTATCATTTATCGTAAATTAAGTTTACGAGCATTAAATTCACGTAACCGTAATGGTTTAGCTGTGAATTCATGAACATATTATCAAGGACATTCCATATAGGCTAGGTTTAGTCTATATTTCATTGGCATCATTATCATCATATTAATTTATGCATGGTTTTGCATTTTTCATAAAACGTTTATTTTCCTATTAAATAAACGCTATCACATAATCATTTATTTTGAACATTGATCCGACACTTTCAAAAATATTCCTAATATATTTTATACTCATTTTAAGACTATAAAAATTATATTATTAATTTACCCGATGTTTTAAATTTATTTTGTATATAAATTGTTATATTTATATAATTACGACGGTTTTCGTATATGCAACTCGATAAATATTTATTTCACTCAACTCATGTAAGAAATGTATTTTTATAATTTTTATGACCTCAATATATTTTATCTTGACCCGTTAAAAGTTATTTTTATCTAACGCTACTCTAAATACTCAAATGCGTATACAATTTACCACATGTCTTCAATTAACTTTACATAACACTTCATTATACATAAAAAAAAAAAGGTATCAAGTAATGACTAGCACCCCCTTGTCGACAAGGGGGGTGAGTCATTTGGTTTTCCCAAATATCTCTACTAAGTAAAAGCATTTACTTCACACTTATCACATACAACACAATAATACAAAGGTGAAAACCATTTCTCTCTTCTCTTCTCTCTTGCAAACCGGCCACACCATGAGGACCAAGAGGAATCATCATAAAATTTTTCTAATCAAGTTATTCACACTCTAGTCTCACTCTTTATTAAGGTTTTGCAATAAAAACCTTTGGTGATTAGGAAAAACCTTTGTTCATAAAACCTCATCAAGTTACTAGTAAGCATCCATATTCATCATCATATCTCATATTTATTTTTATGGTCATTTCATTTTATTTGAGAAAACATGCAAGTCATATGGTGTTTATATCACTTTTTCATTGATTATAAGGGTTATATATATATTGGTGTCATCCTATAATTACTCCTTGTTATTTATCACTCTTGGTGATGTCTAGGAACCTATGTATAACAACCCGTAAAATTTCGGATTATTATAATAATATTTATTACGTCAGAAAATTTAAAAAAATTATTTTCTGACAAAATGCCAATATCTAAAATTTAAAACCGAGAGGTCATCTCGTTTCCTTAGAAATAAAACTCCGCTTGTCCACTATGTATCCGTATAATAAATGTGAAATTTATTATTGTCCAAGTTAAAATTTAAGCGTACATAAGCTTAATCCATTAGTTATTCCGCATACTGCAGCGCGGTAGCATACAAACTAAAAATAAATACTAAGATAAGAGAAAAATACACTTTTTATCAATCACTAATGATTTACGAAAGAAAACGAGAAGTTATCCCGTGAATTCAGAAAGTCACGGCACCGCACGCATACCGACACCAAATTAATAACGACAAACTATTATAATCAAATTCCAACATAATAAAGACGTCATATTATTACACTCATAAAATCGCTCCTAAAAATATAACTTTTATATTTTTCGGATACCGGGAAGGTACGTGTACAAATAAACTCGACAAAACACGGAGTACCGATTATACTGTTTTATCAAAAAAAAAAAAAGAGGATAACTGGCATCTCTCTCCCTCCCACACACGAAAAAAGCAAAAAAATCAGAAAATAAAAAGATATCCAAATCTCATCTTCAACCTCTACTCTTAGCTACCCACCTAGATCGAATCTTCCAAAGAGGGAAAACCCAACATGTTATCCCATCATATCCTTCTCTATCTTACCAAAACCATGAAAGTTTTTGGTCTTTCAAATCTCCTCTTTGATGCGCCGGTCATGATTCGAATAAGCCAAGAAGAATCAAGACAAAGTCACCCGAGAGAATCATATCTCCACACCAATCTATCTTAAGCCAAAGTACAAGATTTTCTAAGGTTTTGGAAGCTAACCAAATTCGGCTTCAAACCAAAACACAAGAAGAGAAAGTGGATTCAAGACCATCCCTTTGTACATCTATAAAAATGTTGGTTTTTCAGTCAAAGTCTCCATCCATTCCACAAAATAAAATCCGAAATTAGGGTTCCAAGAATTAGGGTTCATATCAAAACAAAGGGGTTTTCAAAATTGATAGAGGGGTTTTCTAGTTGAGGGCATAAGGAAGCTACTCCAGAAGTTAATTGTTCCAAATCACCTCGAGTCTCCTCCAAATTGGTTTATTTGTTTCGGTGTTCATCCATTCAACTCACAAGAATTAACGTAAGAACATACAATTGTTGTATTTTGAATATGTTAATTTGTAATCTCACGTGTCCTATTCGAAATATATATATATATATATGTATATATTTTAATAAAAGATTGTTCTTGAAGGCTGGAATCGTTAGTTTAACAGAGTTGTTATAAACATTTTAATATTAATAAAGACCAATGTTGTTTCTTAGTTTATGTGGCATAATTAATAAAATTAATTGGATATGGAAGTGGTGCTAAATTTTTATTCTAGTTTGTTTATTTACGGGTTTGGCTGAGATAAGCTTTGGTGTTAAAAGTTTATTGTGGGTCGAACCCCATGGTTGCATTGCGTTTGGAGTCAGTCGAATCGAAACCCAAAACCCAATGTGGTCCAACATAGTGGTATGCTTCCTTCACTTGATTTTCATATATTGATGATGGTGTCTCTCTTCTCTTTTCCTTACCCACTTTCGAGGCTCTTAACCCACAAGTGGGTACTTTTTGTTTTCTCCTTTCTTGTAACATCGTATGAGAGTATTGGTTTAGTCCTCCTAGCATGTTGTATTTCTCCTAGTATGGGATGTGCATTACTGTTAGAACTAGACTCATTTTACGATGTTACTCATGTTACAAAATAAAAATAAAACTTTTTAAAACTAAATTTTTATATACAACTGTTATATCATGTAGCAAATAATAAATTGAATCAAGGATACAACTTACTTAATATAATCATGTTACGATTTGACTTTGGACTTGTTGATGTATTCCATTTTGGACCGAGTTTGGCAGTGGACCGAGCCCACTCCAAACATGTGTGATGATTTCCGCGGGTGTGTTAAGCCCACACCAAGCCGATTAACGTCCGAACATCTTACTTGATTCCGGTTTCTCCCACTTATTCCACGACTAGTTTTCCGGCTTATTTCAATTTATTCAATTTCGAGCTATGCGACTTATTTTATAAACGGAATTCTAAAATGAAATTTTTGTAATCAAAACTAAATATACTCATCAACTAAAACTATACACTATTATACATATTTAAAACTTATTGAAAACTAATTTAACCTTTTAGTTGGTGGTTAAAATTTTCTATTTTTGCTATCTAAGCTTAACGATGACACATTTTAACTCTAAAAACTCATTCAAGTTTACAAAGCAATATAAAACGGTTTGACTTGATATTAATCACCTCGGGCAAACAAAAACATATACACGGATTATGCCTGACTTTCGTCAAATTATATATTTAGCTTATTATATTTTTATATAATAACCAACAATGAGGAATTCTATATATAACTTACACCCATCAAGTTATTTAAATACAAAGATATTAAATAAGACTAGTATTTAAATTTTTGAATACTCCTATGTTAACCAATAAATGTGATACATAAAGATATAGTACATGTATGTATGCTTAGTAAAGTATACCTTTGAAATAATGATTACATAATTCATTAATGTCTAAAATCATATGCAATTATTTCTGTACATCCTCATTCGGTTATCATCCAACCGGAGTCTCGTTCATCCTTGATAACCTTTTCTGCATGTACCTTTCCAAGTGTTCTCATTTGGTCACCATTAAACCAAAGTCATAATTCCTTCCTCAAGACTTCTTTCCATGTCATACGCTCATAAGCCGAGATCCATCCAAATCTTGTAAACTGTTTTAAGATAAACGATGCCACATAAGCAACAACAACAACAACAAAAACATTTAAAAATTTATAAAGTTAGTTAAACTTTATCGAGTCTTAAACATAAAGACTAATCGCCGTACTAAATTAGGTTGCGTGTCGGAGCCGTGCACTATCACTCCTTGATTTAATTCCCTTTAGACTTCATATTGCACATTGCCAAGGTGAGTTTCATAGCCCCTACTCTTACTTGTTTTATAACTGTTTTGGGGGAAGATACATGCTCATGTTACTTAAATCATTTTACTTGTGCATTCCATGCATACTATGCTTTTACATGTTTAAAGTTTTCATCATACATAGATGTTTTATAGAGCATACCGAAATGTTTGACCTAGAATATTACGCAGCTTCGCCTAAGTCCTTAGATCCCAAATTGCCCTCTTCATGAACCGTCAATTCCTGCTGGGAAGCGCGAATGTTATAAATAGATCTATTGAGGGTGACTCCTCTGTTCGGTTGACCCCGCTTGGGTCAAGGCGAAACATATAGCATGTCGGGACCGAGTGTATTGGGATAAACACTCGCCATGGGCTCCTTATTTGTATGACTTCTTTGTGCATACAAGAACTGTCGTAGTTTCGGTTGCATGAACTTAGTGCTAGCGTAATAGATTCAATATATGACATTATATTCGTTGTAATGTACATATACCCTACTTATGGTCCACTAATGAAAACTTTCTTATGAAATCCTTTTATGAACTGAAATCATAAACTTTATGACATTATGTAAGACGTAATGATCATCAGCAACCAAATTTGAAACAATGTACTGAAATCCCTTTTTAAATAACTCTATGAACTCACCAGCGTAAGCTGACCCCTTTTAGCATGTATCTTCAGGTTCCGAAGTGATAGCTTATCTTTGGAGGCGCAAGGCAAAGGCATGGCATGGTCATAGATGACTCTGATTTATGTATTGGGACCACTCGTTTATAATGGGCCATTTTCCGCATCAAAACAAATAATGTAAACCTTGTTTTTAAGAAATGAATAAAAGTTTATTTATGAAAAATCTATTTGTTCTATGCTTATGTTGTGATACCAATTTAGTAGCATCCCAATACGTGTATGCTTCCGCTGAGTCATTTTTGGGGGTGTTACAGATTGGCATCAGAGCTTAGGTTATAGAGAGCTGGGTATATTTTTAAAACCTAGACTATAACCACTTTTACAAAAACTAAACCCTATGACGGACACGTGCCGGCCTGCCGAGCTGATGCCTCACTTATGATCATTTTGAGATCATACTTGATAAGATACATGTTTTATCACTGCTCAACTAATTTCATTATAGGTTACAATTATCTTCCCTATAAGTATATTTACGTATCACAACACTACACCTTTCCCCCACATAAAGAGAATAATTGTGCTAATCCTTCAAGACAGCCTTTAAAAGTATTGTGACATATTACTAGCGTAACTAAGCTAAGTATTTCAAAATTCATTGAACCTCGGGTGAATATAGACTGATCACCTATATTCAACCAGGGACAGTGGGACATAGCCTGATCACCTATGTCCGACTCAGAGGTGAATTTTGTAGTACTTAGGATAGTTATAATAGCTTTATGTCCAGTGAGAAAATGACAATATTTTGATAAACATGTAACATTTCAATAAACCACATATTGACGGTTACACTAAAGCCACACACTGGCGTCACACTATCCTTTAATCACATGCCACTCACTGGCATTCCCTAAACACAAGCCACTCACTGGCATACCATAACCACAAGCCACTCATCGGCATACCCTAATCACAAGCCACTCACCGGCATACCCTAAACATAAATCACTCACTGGCATTTCCTAAACACAAATCACTCACTGGCATTCCCTAAACATAGGTCACTCACTGACATTCCCTAATCACAAGTCACTCGCTGGCATTTCTTAGTCATAAAACACTCACTGGCATCACAATATCTCTTAATCATAAGCCACTCATCAAGGCGTCATACTACTTCCTAATCATAAACTTTATAATTCCATATCACAATCGGGTTATGTTATAGTCACACCTACCCCACACCTTACACTCCATGGACAAATCTAACCATTTTAGGAACAACCTTCCAATAACACCTATGGGAAAAATTCTCTAATGGGAATAAGCAATAAAAGAACAATAAACCTTTGGCAAAATCTAGAAAGACACAGTAAATGACCTATAATCCCGCAAAACTTGAAAATTTCACCATTGAAAAAATTGATAAAAAAAAAAAAAAAACTCGACCCTCCTTTTAAGAATAACGTGCCTACCTTGTCACTCTCCTACAAACAAAAGAGTTGTCATACAAACTATTTCCGATTATCCCTCAAACCATTATAACCAAAATACTTCATGAATCACTTCATGAATCATTCTACAAACCAAATTACCACCTTACCATTACACCATAAAGTAAACTACAATTCTACCCATACCTTACCAAAATAAAGTGTTACTTAATACTTTGAAAGGTATTCCAGAACCACTCTATTGGTTACTTATGTCCTCGAAATGTGTTTAAAGTTAATACCCCATAAACAGAAATGATCAATGTCCTCCTTGATAGCTAAGCCTGACCTTAGGATGTATCCTACACCTCTGCCTAAAACCCTAGGTAACCATGAGGTTCATCAACTATTAAACCTCCAACCGTACCCAACTTAGACAACTAAACCTTACTCGTAGCTATGGGTAAATATTATATCCTGCTACATATCCTTGCTACAATATATTTTCCAAATTTGAAGTTCCTCTTTAAAATCCAACAATAATGTTTTCCAAAATCCTTCGTTAAAATGAGCCAAAATGCTGAAACACTAAAAATTTCGCAAAACTTCCTTATACATAATAATTAAGAACCAGTTTTACAATTCTTGTGAAAATGTGTCATTTTTACACATTATCGATTATGAAATCTGGTCTTAGTCAAACTTGTATAAACTTTTAGTCGAAAGAGAAATTCGAAAACAAATGTTTCTTCATCCCTTAAGAATCAACCCATATACTTTAGAACCATTAAACACCAGAAATGGGTACGTTTTGATAAAACCATGAGAAGTCAGAGATTCTCACATTAACAAAATAGTGCAACCACATAACAACAAGAATTAGAACTTTCACTCAATGAACCTACCCCGAAAATCATGGCTCCTCAGATAGAGGATGTGCTACTGGCATAACACCTAGGTACCCATACCCAAAAAGTAAACCCTAGAACAACCTAAGGAAAATTCAGAACTTGTTCCAAATACCATCACCTCGTTCCCAACACCCTATCGGGTAACGTAAACTGAGATCCGGGACGGATCTCCTGTAAGGTGGGTAGACTATAACAACCCGTAAAATTTCGGATTATTATAATAATATTTATTACGTCAGAAAATTTAAAACAATTATTTTCTGACAAAATGCCAATATCTAAAATTTAAAACCGAGAGGTCATCTCGTTTCCTTAAGAATAAAACTCCGCTTGTCCACTATGTATCCGTATAATAAATGTGAAATTTATTATTGTCCAAGTTAAAATTTAAGCGTACATAAGCTTAATCCATTAGTTATTCCGATATGCGCGCGGTAGCATACAAAACTAAAAATAAATACTAAGATAAGAGAAAAATACACTTTTTATCAATCACTAATGATTTACGAAAGAAAACGAGAAGTTATCCCGTGAATTCAGAAAGTCACGGCACCGCACGCATACCGACACCAAATTAATAACGGCAAACTATTATAATCAAATTCTAACATAATAAAGACGTCATATTATTACACTCATAAAATCGCTCCTAAAAATATAACTTTTATATTTTTCGGATACCGGGAAGGTACGTGTACAAATAAACTCGACAAAACACGGAGTACCGATTATACTGTTTTATCAAAAAAAAAAAAAAGAGGATAACTGGCATCTCTCTCCCTCCCACACACGAGAAAAGCACAAAAATCAGAAAATAAAAAGATATCCAAATCTCATCTTCAACCTCTACTCTTAGCTACCCACCTAGATCGAATCTTCCAAAGAGGGAAAACCCAACATGTTATCCCATCATATCCTTCTCTATCTTACCAAAACCATGAAAGTTTTTGGTCTTTCAAATCTCCTCTTTGATGCGCCGGTCATGATTCGAATAAGCCAAGAAGAATCAAGACAAAGTCACCCGAGAATCATAAGGAAGCTACTAACCAAATTAAACCAAAACACAAGTTAATTGTTCCAAATCACCTCGAAGAATCATATCAAATTTTCCAACCTGAAGTTATTGTCTCCCAAATTGGTTTCTTTGTTTCGGTGTTCATCCATTCAACCCACAAGAATTAACGTAAGAACATACAATTGTTGTCTTTTGAATATGTTAATTTGTAATCTCACGTGTCCTATTCGAAATATATATATATGTAAATATTTTAATAAAAGATTGTTGTTGAAGGCTGGAATCGTTAGTTTAACAGAGTTGTTATAAACATTTTAATATTAATAAAGACCAATGTTGTTGCTTAGTTTATGTGGCATAATTAATAAAATTAATTGGATATGGAAGTGGTGCTAAATTTTTATTCTAGTTTGTTTATTTACGGGTTTGGCTGAGATAAGCTTTGGTGTTAAAAGTTTATTGTGGGTCGAACCCCATGGTTGCATTGCTTGGAGTCGTCGAATCGAAACCCAAAACCCACTGTGGTCCAACACAGTGGTATGCTTCCTTCACTTGATTTTCATATATTGATGATGGTGTCTCTCTTCTCTTTTCCTTACCCACTTTCGAGGCTCTTAACCCACAAGTGGGTACTTTTTGTTTTCTCCTTTCTTGCAATATCGTATGAGAGTATTGGTTTAGTCCTCCTAGCATATTGTATTTCTCCTACTATGGGATGTGCATTACTGTTAGAACTAGACTCATTTTACGATGTTACTCATGTTACAAAATAAAAATAAAACTTTTTAAAACTAAATTTTTATATACAACTGTTATATCATGTAGCAAATAATAAATTGAATCAAGGATACAACTTACATAATATAATCATGTTACGATTTGACTTTGGACTTGTTGATGTATTCCATTTTGGACCGAGTTTGGCAGTGGACCGAGCCCACTCCAAACATGTGTGATGATTTCCGCGGGTGTGTTGGGCTGAAGCCCACACCAAGCCCGATTAACGTCCGAACACCTTACTTGATTTCCGGTTTCTCCCACTTATTCCACGACTAGTTTTCCGGCTTATTTCAATTTATTCAATTTCAAGCTATGCGACTTATTTTATAAATGGAATTCTAAAATGAAATTTTTGTAATCAAAACTAAATATACTCATCAACTAAAATTATACACTATTATACATATTTTAAACTTATTGAAAACTAATTTAACCTTTTAGTTGGTGGTTAAAATTTTCTATTTTTGCTATCTAAGCTTAACGATGACACATTTTAACTATAAAAACTCATTCAAGTTTACAAAGCAATATAAAACGGTTTGACTTGATATTAATCACCTCGGGCAAACAAAAACATATACACGGATTATGCCTGACTTTCGTCAAATTATATATTTAGCTTATTATATTTTTATATAATAACCAACAATGAGGAATTCTATATATAACTTACACCCATCAAGTTATTTAAATACAAAGATATTAAATAAGACTAGTATTTAAATTTTTGAATACTCCTATGTTAACCAATAAATGTGATACATAAAGATATAGTACATGTATGTACGCTTAGTAAAGTATACCTTTGAAATAATGATTACATAATTCATTAATGTCTAAAATCATATGCAATTATTTCTGTACATCCTCATTCGGTTATCATCCAACCGGAGTCTCGTTCATCCTTGATAACCTTTTCTGCATGTACCTTTCCAAGTGTTCTCATTTGGTCACCATTAAACCAAAGTCATAATTCCTTCCTCAAGACTTCTTTCCATGTCATACGCTCATAAGCCGAGATCCATCCAAATCTTGTAAACTGTTTTAGGATAAACGATGCCACATAAGCAACAACAACAACAACAACAAAAACATTTAAAAATTTATAAAGTTAGTTAAACTTTATCGAGTCTTAAACATAAAGACTAATCGCCGTACTAAATTAGGTTGCGTGTCGGAGCCGTGCACTATCACTCCTTGATTTAATTCCCTTTAGACTTCATATTGCACATTGCCAAGGTGAGTTTCATAGCCCCTACTCTTACTTGTTTTATAACTGTTTTGGGGGAAGATACATGCTCATTTTACTTAAATCATTTTACTTGTGCATTCCATGCATACTATGCTTTTACATGTTTAAAGTTTTCATCATACATAGATGTTTTATAGAGCATACCAAATGTTTGACCTAGAATATTACGCAGCCTTCGCCTTAAGTCCTTAGATCCCAAATTGCCCTCTTCATGAACCGTCAATTCCTCATTGGAAGCGAATGTTATAAATAGATCTATTGAAGGTGACTCCTCTGTTCGGTTGACCCCGCTTGGGTCAAGGCGAAACATATAGCATGTCGGGACCGAGTGTATTGGGATAAACACTCGCCATGGGCTCCTTATTTGTATGACTTCTTTGTGCATACAAGAACTGTCGTAGTTTCGGTTGCATGAACTTAGTGCTAGCGTAATAGATTCAATATATGACATTATATTCGTTGTAATGTACATATACCCTACTTATGGTCCACTAATGAAAACTTTCTTATGAAATCCTTTTATGAACTAAAATCATAAACTTTATGACATTATGTAAGACGTAATGATCATCAGCAACCAAATTTGAAACAATGTACTGAAATCCCTTTTTAAATAACTCTATGAACTCACCAGTAGTTTCGACCCCTTTAGCATGTATCTTCGTTCAAGTGATAGCTTATCTTTGGAGACGCAAGGCAAAGGCATGGCATGGTCATAGATGACTCTGATTTATGTATTGGGACCACTCGTTTATAATGGGCCATTTTCCGCATCAAAACAAATAATGTAAACCTTGTTTTTAAGAAATGAATAAAAGTTTATTTATGAAAAATCTATTTGTTCTATGCTTATGCCGTAATCCTGTATTCTATTACACCATGACACCCTAAGAAGGTGTATGGTAGGATTATAGCTAGTAATATAGGTTTGGCGAGAAAACTATTACAAGTCTACATATTTTTTAATTCTGGAATTACGCAGTAAGCAACCAAAACGAAAACGGACCTATGTTATGATTTTGGGTCCAGCAGCATTGTCTCGACTTTTTCTAGTCATGAGTCTTAAGCGTTGTTAAATGTGTCGACTTAGTACGTGCCGTAACTCTATTAGTACTATATTTCTATTAGTACGCCAACCAAACCATGTTGAGGGTCGAACAATGTAATAAAGTGATCTTCTAGTAAAAGTAAGTTCGTCAAGCATATTTTTCAAAATGTCAAACCACTTGTCAAGCGGAGTTGTAACGAATAATATACGGTCACTTAAATTTTGCTGAAAACCATCCTTAAACTATATTTTGGGACACAAGTACCATACTTAACCTATATTTTCTCTATGATCGGAACCTCTATGACAAAAACTTAAACACTAAAACTTTGAGATAATGGTACAAGCTTCCCAAAACCGTTGAGTTCGTTTCCTAACACTCGACGTGCATCATTTTACGACTAGCTTTTCGAGGCCGTTTAGTCACTTTCATGAAATCGTCAAATGACATTATTTTACGACGAAAAGTTATAATTTCATAATAAATCACTAAATGATTATCGTCGGATATCATTTCAACGTAAATACATTTGGAGTAATTTAAAAATGGTCAAGACGTTAAGAGATTATTTCTCGACGAGAAATATTATTTTCAAAAATTCATAAGTGGTATAGATATCATCCGAATTGCATGCATAACATTACATCATGACTTATTACATATCATATCATTCATAATAGGTCAAGTTTAGAGATTCACGCTACATTTTGGTGTATCCACTTTTGTCATTATAATCATTGCAACATGTGAGTTCCATAGCCCCATTTTCAATTGTTTTAATGCTTTTATTAAACTCTTTGGGGGAGATACATGCTCATCAACTTTTATGACATTCATGATTATTTGCAACTATATGTTTATCTGAACTGAATGTTTAGTCATATTCTATATCATAAATCATGGAACTAAAGGTCTTGGGATTGTTATTGAGCTAAAGGTCTTGGGATTATTATTGAGCTAAAGGTATTGGGATTATTATTGAGCTAAAGGTCTTGGGATTATTTGAAACAACACTCATATGTGTTATATCAATTGAATATTAATACATTAAGCTATCTATTGTTATGTGAATTCATTTGACATCATGCGTTTGAACATAAACTATACATATTTTGGCAATGGGTTGTAAACACACAGGTTGCAAGTTTTGTATGGGCGGAACTTGGAACTGAGTGGATTTACAATGGCTTTACTACATAAACGATTTTGAAAGGCTTTATATTTCAACTCAAACTCTATGAACTCACTCAACCTTTGTGTTGACACTTTTTAGCATGTTTTATCTCAGGTATCTAAGGCATTCACTTCATGACATCCATATGGACATATCATAGAGTCGCTGTGACGACGCGCCACACATGGGATTTACTCATTTTAAAACATCGTTTGGCTTGTAACAAACTTATTTCCGCACAAGTTAATTTCATTTGGGACCTACACTTTGTAAACTCTGATTATTTTATTAAATCAAACGATGTATTTTCCAAATGACACTTTAGGTCGTTCAATATATCAGAACTATGATGCTATGACAGTCAATCCCCGTGAATTCCATTCCGCTGCAAAAAGGTAATTTGGGGTGTGACAGATTGGCATCGTGAGCTTCAGCTTATAGAGAACTAGGTTGTATCATTGACCCTAGACTATAACTACATCATTATAGCATCTTATCATTTCATCATAAGTGCATGTTCACTTTACATGCGGTTTATACGTATATTTTTTGAGTTATTTACTTTCATTTCAAATCGATTGTCACATAGATGCCTTTAAATACCCATCCTATTATCATTTTCTCCTACTCCAATGTGGAGAATGTTTTGTCATTTCCTATCACAATTTTAATATCAGCTGATTCATCACCGATAACGTCGAATGCCGAGATAAACCTTTAAGTAGGGCAAAGTCACTCTCACTCCTTTGTTTCACCACTAACATGTCGAGTTACACGTTATTCACACATTAAGTCACTAGACCATCATACATTTGAAGCACTTACGACACCTCATAACCCATCTTGTGGGAACCCGTCGATTATTTTGAAAAGTAACCTCAAACTTATCACCTCACATCACATCTCTTTAGAGCGCTTATTCTTAACATAGGACTTTGCTACGTCCTCATTTTTCCTCTTATCTTGAAGAGTTATGGCAATCAAGAAAGCCGCACTGAAATGACACCACCGCTATCCAAAGGTATACAGAGGATAGTATAGCCGAGGCACTAAGGAAAGAACGAGCAACGGTAGCCGCCGCCTGCCGAGGCCACGGCCGCCGCCGAAGCCGTTAGACTTGCTATCGCTACAGTGAGCTGCAGGAGGGTCTGGAGTTCAAATTGTACATACAAGGACTTTAAGAACCGTGGATCCTACAAAGTTCAAAGGCAATGTAAGGAGCCACCGCTATGGTTCGATGGTTTGAGAAGATGGAGTATGTGTTTCTTCTATGCAATTGCCCGTGATGACTACAAGGTGAAGTTTGCCACCGGTACACTCTTAGATGGCTTAAATGTCATGGTGGAATTCGTATGCGCAGCCTATTGGTATCGAAAATGCTTACAAGCTCACGGGGGATCAATTCAAGAGGTTGTTGACAAAGAAGTATTGTCCACGCACGGAGGTGAAGAAATTAGAAACGGAATTTTATGAGTTAGCGATGTTGGTGATGACATCGAGACCTACATTAGGAGGTTTCAAGAATTGGCTGCACTATGTCCATCAATGGTTTCGGACAATGAGAAACTATCGAAAATTTCATTGGAGGACTTCCACAATGTATTCAAGGAGATGTAACTTCTTCCGATCCACGAACAATTGAAGAAACTATCGATAACTCAAAACTCATGGCTCAATTCGTGAAAGGGGAAAACATTATCAACAATAACCGCAACAACAACAACAACCAAACTAGCAACAACAAAAGGAAATGGGAAAATGACCAGGAGGTTATGATAACGACAACCAAAACTGTAACACTAATCATCATCAACAACAGAATAGAGGGAAAGAAACCGCAATGGTTTATGTTGCTGCATCAATAGAAGGCAGAGGTTATGCTGGAAACTACCCACTATGTAATCGATGTAAGTATCATCACTCGGGTCTTTGCCCTGTTAAGTGCTACAAGTGTCAAAAACTAGGACACCATGCCAGGAATTGTAGAGGCAAGACCATAGTTACATGTTACGAATGCGGGAAGCAAGGACACTATCGGAATCAATGTCCTCAAAACTAAGGTCAACAAGTTGAAGGTGCTCTTGGGAATGCATACATGTTAGAAGGAGGAGAAGCTCGTCATGGTCTAAACAATGCGAAAGACTGAAGAAGTTCGGAAACTAACAGTCTTAATTTTCATTATGTACTTAGTCGTACTAAGTTTATGTCTTCCATTGTATTCGAATCTTATGAATTAAGATGTACTACTTTTGATAAACCACTCATTGTAAAATATTTTCTTTAAGCGTACTTTCTTTTCCTTCTGATTCGTTATCACATACAGGGTTTAGATCTCTGTAAACATCGAGAGTTATAACAACTAAACCGAACGTGACATTATCGTTCCTTAATTATACATAGTCTAGCTAACTATGTCTAATTCTGGAGGGATATCGTTCCTTAATTATACATAGCCTAGCTAACTATGTCTAATTCGGGAGGGATCATGTTATGTTGGGAGCAGTTATTTATAAGTCTTAGTGCAAGCGTGTTTTTTCACATATTCATAAAAATCAAAGTTATGCTCATCAGAGATTCATCGAATATTTTCTTTACTATGATGTTTTATATGCTCTAAATCATCGATAACCATAACGACATCTCTTCATGTCTTCTTTCCTCGTTATTCATCACAAACTCAAAAATTCGATAGACTAACACGAACTCAATTCGTGGACCTGAATTCCTTTTTGGTAGGGCGAATGTGACAACTCGTATTTTCAGGTCATATTTCAAAACATTATTCATGCTTCATCATTTATCATTTATCGTAAATTAAGTTTACGAGCATTAAATTCACGTAACCGTAATGGTTTAGCTGTGAATTCATGAACATATCATCAAGGACATTCCATATAGGCTAGGTTTAGTCTATATTTCATTGGCATCATTATCATCATATTAATTTATTCATGGTTTTGCATTTTTCATAAAACGTTTATTTTCCTATTAAATAAACGCTATCGCATAATCATTTATTTTGAACATTGATCCGACACTTTCAAAAATATTCCTAATATATTTTTATACTCATTTTAAGACTATAAAAATTATATTATTAATTTACCCGATGTTTTAAATTTATTTCGTATATAAATTGTTATATTTATATAATTACGACGGTTTTCGTATATGCAACTCGATAAATATTTATTTCACTCAACTCATGTAAGAAATGTATTTTTATAATTTTTATGACCTCAATATATTTTATCTTGACCCGTTAAAAGTTATTTTTATCTAACGCTACTCTAAATACTCAAATGCGTATACAATTTACCACATGTCTTCTATTAACTTTACATAACACTTCATTATACATAAAAAAAAAAAAAGGTATCAAGTAATGACTAGCACCCCCTTGTCGACAAGGGGGGTGAGTCATTTGGTTTTCCCAAATATCTCTACTAAGTAAAAGCATTTACTTCACACTTATCACATACAACACAATAATACAAAGGTGAAAACCATTTCTCTCTTCTCTTCTCTCTTGCAAACCGGCCACACCATGAGGACCAAGAGGAATCATCATAAAATTTTTCTAATCAAGTTATTCACACTCTAGTCTCACTCTTTATTAAGGTTTTGCAATAAAAACTTTGGGTGATTAGGAAAAACCTTTGTTCATAAAACCACATCATGTTACTAGTAAGCATCCATATTCATCATCATATCTCATATTTATTTTTATGGTCATTTCATTTTATTTGAGAAAACATGCAAGTCATATGATGTTTATACCACTTTTTCATTGATTATAAAGGTTATATATATATTTGTGTCATCCTATAATTACTCCTTGTTATTTATCACTCTTGGTGATGTCTAGGAACTCATGACACCCTAAGAAGGTGTATGGTAGGATTAGAATAGCTTCAGAGTTGTTTTGAATTGGTTGGAATAGGTTTGGCGCGAGAAAAACTCATTTCGACAAGTCTAATTAAGGGTCTGTCCATATTTTTGAATTCTGGAATTTTCGACAGTAAGCAAAATATTTTGGGCTAGATATTTGGAAAATATACTTTAAAACGAAAACGTGGACGCTTGAACGGATTAAAACGGAGCTATAACGAAAAAGTTATGCTATTTTGAAGTTTGACGACGAAAAATATTTATTCCAGAAAATTCAGCATGCTGTCTCGACTTTTTACGAGTCAAAAATGAGTCTTAAGCGTTGTTAAATGTGTCGAATTATCAAAAATATGTTAGTATATGTTATCACGATTCCGTGGATATATAAAACATAGAAAACAGACTTATAACGACAAAGTTATTCACATTTTAAACAAGTTGCCGTAACTTTATTCTATTAGTAAAATTAGTATATTTCTATTAGACAAACTTTACGTCAACCAAGGACCATGTTGAGGGTCGTTTTTAACAATGACGAAGTACTTTTTATAAAGTGATTTCTTCTAGTAAAAGTAAGTTCGCCAAGCATATTTTTCAAAATGTCAAACCACTTGTCAAGCGGAGTTGTAACGAATAATATACGGTCACTTAAATTTTTGCCGAAAACCATCCTTAAACTATATTTTGGGACACAAGTACCATACTTAACCTATATTTTTCTCTATGATTGGAACCTCTATGACGGAAACTTAAACACTAAAACTTTGAGATAATGGTACAAGCTTCCCAAAACCGTTGAGTTCGTTTCCTAACACTCGACGTGCATCATTTTACGACTAGCTTTTCGAGGCCGTTTAGTCACTTTCATGAAATCGTCAAATGACATTATTTTACGACGAAAAGTTATAATTTCATAATAAATCACTAAATGATTATCGTCGGATATCATTTCAACGTAAATACATTTGGAGTAATTTAAAAATGGTCAAGACGTTAAGAGATTATTTCTCGACGAGAAATATTATTTTCAAAAATTCATAAGTGGTATAGATATCATCCAAATTGCATGCATAACATTACATCATGACTTATTACATATCATATCATTCATAATAGGTCAAGTTTAGAGATTCACGCTACATTTTGGTGTATCCACTTTTGTCATTATAATCATTGCAACATGTGAGTTCCATAGCCCCATTTTCAATTGTTTTAATGCTTTTATTAAACTCTTTGGGGGAGATACATGCTCATCAACTTTTATGACATTCATGATTATTTGAAACTATATGTTTATCTGAACTGAATGTTTAGTCATATTCTATATCATAAATCATGGAACTAAAGGTCTTGGGATTGTTATTGAGCTAAAGGTCTTGGGATTATTATTGAGCTAAAGGTCTTGAGATTATTTGAAACAACACTCATATGTGTTATATCAATTGAATATTAATACATTAAGCTATCTACTGTTATGTGAATTCATTTGACATCATGCATTTGAACATAAACTATACATATTTTGGCAATGGGTTGTAAACACACAGGTTGCAAGTTTTGTATGGGCGGAACTTGGAACTGAGTGGATTTACAATGCCTTTGCTACATAAACGATTTTGAAAGGCTTTATATTTCAACTCAAACTCTATGAACTCACTCAACCTTTGTATTGACACTTTTTAGCATGTTTTATCTCAGGTATCTAAGGCATTCACTTCATGACATCCATATGGGCATATCATAGAGTCGTGGTGACGACGTGTCACACATGGGATTTATTCATTTTAAAACATCTTTTGGCTTGTAACAAACTTATTTCCGCACAAGTTAATTTCATTTGGGACCTACACTTTGTAAACTCTGATTATTTTATTAAATCAAACGATGTATTTTCCAAACGACACTTTAGGTCGCTCAATATATCTCAGAACTATGATGCTATGACAAGTAATCCCTGTGAATTCCATTCCACAAAAAATGTAATTTGGGGTGGGACATTATACGACTAATGTCTCATAAATCAAATAACGATGGAATCGAATTGCCGGTTGTGCCAGTACGCGTTGTGTCTAATTTTTCACGTTTTGCGAGCTAACCTCTCGTTTTCTCGTCAAACGAGCTTAGAAAAGTTCGTAAATGATAAACAAACATAATTCCTTGAAAAACAAATATCTGGAAAAGTGCGGGTTGTCACAGACTTTCCTCCTTAACGGGACCGAGTCCTTGCGATTCAATTTGAGTTATCCGTTAGATTTGAAACGAGATAAAGACACTTTCTCAAGATTCCATTTTCACGTTCTCACGTGAATTCAAGACATTTCTTAAAGTTCCACCGATTAGTAAAAATAGGAAAACGATTTGCTCAAGTCGTTTGACTTCACAATTCACGATTTCGACAGGTTCTTTAATCCGGTGTAAACATCCGTCAATCTGGATCTCTTCTAGCAAGGACAACATTTGTCTCATCAGTAAGGCATTTATTCATATTACACACAAGAAAAACGTTATCATCAGCTGAATTCTGACGGTAACTCGAGTCTCTGAGCTACCAGTCCAAGTCTAGCAAGAGTTTCGAAAGAATCAATACAACAAGGATTATGCTTTCCACGTTTACTAAACGTATCACCCAATCCCATGGTGAGATTTTAAGCATAGCTGTTGGAATCACTCCTAAACTATATTTCAAGTGTTTGTAATCAATATGTAATAGGTTGCTTAGTTAGGATTTTATGTTAGTATTAATGGCAAGGCTTATGTAGAAAGCCCATAAGCCTTGGACCAAATCCAATAAGGAAGGAAAGGGACTTGTAGTGTTGCCCTAGTCCCTTCTCTTATAAATAGACTTGTAAACCTTCATTTGAAGGTTGGTTGTTCATTTACTAAACCCTAGTTTTACTCGTAAACATTTTGTAAGTTGGTTGGTTGTAAACCTTCATTTGAAGGTTGGTTGGTTGTTCAGGTTTCTAAACATTTTTGGGCATACAAATCAGTTTTGGTGATAGTTTGTACTTTCTACTCGTAACAAAACCCTAGTTTTACTCGTAAGCTCTAAAGTCTACGCCTAAGCAGTTTGTTACACGTAAGCTTCTCATCATTGGATCTTCAGTGCTGTTGGTTTACTCAGTGTTTTCTTGCTTGGATAAGCCTAAAAACACTTCGAATTTGGATATCTTTTACACTGGTATAAGTGTAAAGGATTTTTAGGCAAAACCCTAGTTTTACGCCCAAGCATAAAAACTTACGCGTAGAATCTTTCTTTGCCTAAGCATTTCTTACGCCTAAGCTTGTCTTACGCCTAAGCAAATATTACGCATAAGGATTCTACTACTAAGTCTTTGGTTTACGCTTAAGCTACGTTTTCCTCAAGTCTACGCGTAAGCTACTACTACGCGTAAGCTCTCTTTTACGCATAAGTTGGGTGTTACTCGTAAGGTTACGTTCTACGCCTAAGCTGATTTCTACGCATAAGGCTTCTTCATCAACAAAATCTAAGTTTCATTCGACTACAAAGATCCATCATCAACACAAGTTTCAAGATGTCTCAACCACCATACTCTAGATACTTTCCTCATGAGTATCCTCAAAAACAACAACAACAACAATTCTATCAACCATATCCTCCACCATCTCCACAACAATTTCAACAATTTCAACAACAATTTCATTACTTTTCTCAAGGAGCAAACCCTCTTCCACCGCAAATGGTTCCACCAAACCCTCGTCAACAAGTAAAACATTACACATACTTTCAAAATCAGTATCCCGCCAAGTATGCTATGAATGTTACAACACCAAAGGAACCGTCTTGGTTTGCAAAGATGTATGAAGCTTTAAGTAGCCAACAATCCATTCATGAAGCTGGATCCCTTGACAGACCTCCAATGCTCACTCCTAGAAACTACGATCAATGGGTGATAAGGTTCTATAGGTTTTTTGATCTAAAGAAGCCACATGGAAAGTTTTTGAAGAAGGTCATCCTTGAAGGTCCTTTTCAGATGCCTACTCTCACTGTACTCGGGGATCCAAATGCTAATCCACCAAGAGATGATGTTACCAACGTTGTCGGTCTTGATCAACTTACTACTGACCAACTTCTTCACTTAGAAACTGATGAAATTGCAATGCAATATATCCTTTTTGGATTACCTAATCCGATTCTTCGTAATGTTGATGCTCAGAAGACTGCTAAAGCAATGTGGGAGCACATTCATCTTCTAATGGAAGGCACTGAACTCAATCAAGAAGATTTGGAGTCCAAAATCTACTTAGCATATGAACACTTCATGATTGAACCATGGGAGACATTAGAGTCATATCATCATCGGTTCTCAGACATCATCAATGACTTGGATAAACATAATATCATTATGCCAAGGATTGCAATCAACACAAAGTTCCTGAGCTGTCTTGGTCCTGATTGGGAGAAGTATGTTATATTCATCCATCAAGCGAAGAATCTTCATCAAGCTACATACGGATTGTTGTATGACTATTTGAAGCACCACCAAAAGGAAGTTGACAAAGAAAGAATCATCCGTGGGGTCCCTGCTTCGCCTTCACTCCCGGATAATCAAACTCTTGCTTTGTGGGCTCAATCATGTTATCCTCAATTCCTAACCTTGCCAACAACCTTCACAAACCCTCCACAATCAACTGTTCAAATTAGACCATATGATCCTTTACAACATCAATCACAAGAAACTCAATTGGTTTCATACAACAACAATGATCAGGCACTCTACAGTGAATCAAATGAGGATGCAGATGCCTTCGATGCAATGAATCAAGGATTTGTTATGCTTGCAAAAGCCTTCGGACGATTTGCTAACAAATCCAACAATCGCATTCGTACCTCATCAAACACAAGAAATCAAGCTGTTGTTAACAATGGAAGGGTTGAGGTTCAAAATCGTGGAAATGGTCGACAGATGAGTAGTGGTCAAGGGTTTAATGTTAATGGAAGGAATAACATGGGTGCTCCACAACGGGTTCAAGTGGTTGATCAGGGAAATGCTCAGACTGGGGTTAATGGTCTCCGATGCTATAACTGTAATGAGAAGGGTCATCTGGCTAATGCATGCCCTAAGTTGAGGACAAGAGACAACACTTATCACAAAGAGGCTTTACTCTTGGCTCTCAAGGATGAAGCTGGTGGAACTCTTACCAACAAAGAACAGAGCTTCATGGCTAATGCAGATTCTGATGATGACATGGAAGACTTGCAGGCTAATGCAGTTGTGATGTTAATGGTAAACATGCAAGAGCTCCACATGAGTGACACAGGCCTAGTGTATGACACTGGCGGCTTGTCTCAGGTACCGGGTCCAAACATACTCATTATTGTTCTGATATCTCCGCCAACATCTGCATCCGACAAGGCTTAGAGTGTTCAAAATGAAACATCTCATTCCGATGATAATCAAATGGATCCCGTAGTTATATTTGACGATCAAGATGACCTTATGGTTAAAATTGATAATCAAGTTGACTCTGTGGTCATAGTTGAGGATGTAACTAATGATCATGTTGAGATTCAAGTTGAACAAGATGAACCTTTGTCTAATCCAGATCTTGAACTCATGACCAAATTAATTCAGACCAACAAATCTCACCTGGAAAAGTGCAATGACATCAATACGAAATTGCAAGATAAAATTGCACTGTTAACTAAGGATAATGAATGCTATAAGTTCCAACTCAACATTTTTCAAAATAAAAAGAGACGTGAAAAAGGTTTTGAAGTCGCATTTGCTAAATCTTACCAAAATGAAAAATCTTTGAAAAAACAGATCTGTGATCTTGTTGCATCCAAGAATGATGTGTTGTCTCAAATAGAACAATTGAAATATGATCATAAACAACAACTTAACGCTCTCACTTCGGAAACTCAAAAAGCCAAGTCTGAGTTGTTAACTTGTCAAAAACAGTTTTGTGAGTACAAAAAGCATTCGAGGAAACAAATAGATGACTATCTTGAGGAAATTATCGAATTACAAAACAAAATCAAAGAGTTTTGAAATGTTGTTTACAAACATGGTGAGTCAATCACAACAATTCAAAAGTTTTCTTTTAAACCAAATCCTAATGAATATGGACCAATCCTTGCTGATTACAAACCACGTTTTTCAAATAGAGCATTCAAACCAAATCCTCAAGTTTACAGTGTAGAACATAGAATTGATGACTCCATCATGACTGTTGTTAAATATAATCGTTTGGGGAATTAGATGCAGAAGACGAGAGTCGGTCAAAATTGGAAAATGTTGTTTATTGCAAACCATTTAACTAATCAAAAGCCATAAATTTCGTCACACAACAGGATCATTCTAACACACCTTGGGTTGTCACACCACCTCTAGAGTCCTCTTCTAATGATGATTCCCGACCCAATGTTGCACAAATTAATGGTCCTTTACCTTCTTTTAGTGAAATAAAGCCATTAGTTGAATGATGTCAGGTTATAAAATACTTTGACACTTTCATGTCTGACATCAAACTTTTGGAACATGCAATTGAAGTTAATTCTGAAATTAAAGCTGAACATTTTCAATCGCCATTTGCGCGACAACAAAGGGATATTTTTCAGAAAGGACTTTTACCACATGTCCGAAATCTAAAAATGTGTGCAATATATTGGGAACGGGATCTTCAGAAGGAGATTGGTCTTATAAAAAAAGTTTTCGAACAAACAGAAACATCGATTTCAAACACTAAACGTAAAAAGAAATTGTTAAGAAATCATGTTGACCGACTCTTGGAAGATGTTATATGTGCTGATACCATAAATATTGTGTTACTACATTCCGTTGCATATGCATTTGATTATATCGCTGTTGATTCTGTTGAAAATGTTGAGAATACCGATAATGATCACAAATCAAGTCTTTAAAAATTGAAAATGAGTGATTGTTAAATGAGCTTTCTAATGCTAAACGTCGTCTTCAATGGTGTCAAAAAGATTGTCAAAATCGTGAACTTGCTTTGCAAAACAAGATCAACCAGTTGCGCCCAAAATATCTTGATCCAAAAATAGAAAAACTAGATGATGAAAACGTGTCTTTAAAGTGTCAAATTTCAAAATATAAACAAGAAATTACCAAAGTCAAAACTGAATATGGTGTCATATTTGATTTACTCAAAAAGACTCATGCTCAAGCTTCAAAAGATGTTGATGATCATCTTGCATATACCAAAGAAGTTTTATGAAATAATGGAAATACTCGCTCTGAAAATCAAGATTTGTTACACACTATCCATGACTTGAAAGTGGAGTTAGTGAAACTTAAACAAGATAGGATTAGTAACACACATGTACTTGCCCCAGGATTGCTTAAAATTGACACTAGAACGCCTAATGACAAACCACAAGATACTAATATGCTTCCTTCGACTGAAACAGGAATAGTTGCCTCTTTTCCCAACGCTAGCACTTCACGCCTTAAGAGCAAATCAAATAAGAATAGGAAGTTGCAACGTTAGAGAAGAACAATAAAGACCTCTGAAGTAGAAGAACACCTTAGGACTTTGAATAAAACTCATGTTGCATACACTTTAGACATTGCGTTAGACAAATGTAATTGTAAAAGTGATGTAACGAATGCTGAACCTTTAAGTACTTTGAATGTTATGTTTGAAGCATCTTGTGTTGGTTGTCATAAAAGCATGTTTTCTGGTTGTCATGAAAAATGTGTTGCTAATGCTATCTTATCTCGTAAGAGGAACAATAGAAAACGGAATACCTCTAGGCCCACTAATACTTCTAAGTCTGTGCTAGGTAAACCGCCTACTAATGTTACTGCTACGAACATTGATGTACCCATAGAACCCACTTCACCTCCTAGGAAGAGAATATTACCTAGTGCATTCACTAAGACCAAAGCTAAGACTAGTTGGACTTGGCAGAGATGGTTACAGAACATACCAGGCTTTAAATGGATTCCCAAAATCATTAACATATGTGTGTCTACTGTAACTGTAACGGAACCCTCTAACTCTTCGGGTTCCACCTCTACTTCTATTCCACCTGTGTCGTCTGTGTGTAATTCAGTGGATGTTCCCGACACATGATAGGAAATCTCAAACTGTTATCAAACTTCGTTTCAAAGTTCATTGGCACTGTCAGGTTCGGGAATAATCACATCGCAACTATCATGGGCTACGAAGATTGCATCAGGGGGAAAAATGAAATTAGCAGAGTTTACTATGTGGAAGGTCTCGGTCACAATCTCTTTTCAGTCGGTCAATTTTGTGATGGAGATTTGGAAGTTGCTTTTAGGGAGAAAACTTGTTTCATTCGTGATCTACAAGGAAACAATCTTATGTCTGGAAACCGCACATCAAGTCTTTACACAATCTCAATGCAAGACATGATTGCTTCATCTCCCATCTGTCTACTTTCTAAGGCAACATCTACAAAATCCTGGCTATGGCAACCGCCGTCTTTCACATTTAAACTTTCAAACCATAACCAATCTTGCACATTACAAACTTGTTGAAGGTCTCCCAAGATTTTGGTATTCTAAAGATCATCTATGCTCAGCTTGTGAACAAGGGAAAAGCACTTGTGCTCACTTTCCTTCAAAGGTGGAACACAGCTCCCAAAGATGTGCTTCATCTTCTTCGCATGGATTTGTGTGGCCCGATGCGTGTGCAGACAATTAATGGCAAACGCTACATTCTAGTAATTGTTGATGATTACTCAAGATAGACTTGGGTTTATTTTCTTCGAAGTAAAGATCAAGCTCCACAAATGATCATCACCTTTCTCACGAAAATTCAAGTTCAGCTCCGGAACACAGTCCGACAAATCAGAACAGAAAAAGGAACTGAATTTATGAATCAAACTCTTC
This sequence comes from Chrysanthemum makinoi, assembly GCA_910596185.1. Taxonomy (NCBI): domain Eukaryota; kingdom Viridiplantae; phylum Streptophyta; class Magnoliopsida; order Asterales; family Asteraceae; genus Chrysanthemum; species Chrysanthemum makinoi. Next base: position 55,722,948 of record OU343224.1, read on the forward strand.
GTGCATACTTTGAGAAAGTTGGAATTGAGCATCAAACATCAATTGCATGGACACTAGAACAAAATAGAGTTGTTGAAAGACGAAACCGTATGCTAGTGGAAGCTGCAAGAACGATGTTAATAAATTCTAAACTTCCAGATTACTTGTGGGCTAAAGCCGTGTCAACTGCATGCTACACTCAGAACCTTTCAATGATTACCAAACGCCACAACAAAACACCTTATGAGCTTATCCATAACCGCAAACCGAATCTAAAACACTTTCATGTATTTGGTTCTCTTTGTTACCTAAATAATGATCGTGATGACTTTGGTAAGCTCAAGGCTAAAGCTGACATTGAAGTCTTTGTTGGATACTGTGAAAACTCTAAAGGATACCGGATCTGGAATCGTCGTACAAGGGATATTATGGAAACGATTCATGCAAATTTCGATGAACTTACTGAAATGGCTTCTAAGCAAAACAACTTGGAACCCGGACATAACCGTCTAAACATCCCCCAAACCCCATCATCAGCTGAACCAAGCCTACTGCTTACTCGTCGTCAAATGGAACAGCTATTTGCTCCTCTGTTTAGTGATGATATTGATCAACGTGCTCCAGATGTATCAAATGTTTCCGCTGCTCAACCTGATAATACTCCAATCCCTGATACACCTGCAACAACAACTGTTGAAGAAGCACCTCCAATTGATTCTACAACAACAGCTGAACAAACCGCATCCAATGACGTTGAACCAGCTAATGATCTTCTGAACCATGAAGTACCTACACCTACAGATTATGATCCAACTGCGTTCTTCAATCCTTTTGCTAATGAAACTGCCACTTCTGATGTTGCGGAATCATCCACAAGCCGTTTGAATACTCCTAATCTGCACAATGTATATCAACATCAACCCTCCACACATCGTTGGAATAAAGACCATCCTCTTGTGAATATCATTGGAAACCTGAATCAACCAGTCGTAACTAGACAACGCCTTCAGACTGACGGTGAACATTGCATTTATGCACTTACCGTTTGCCAATCTGAACCCAAAAACATTAAAGAAGCAATGACTTATGACAACTGGATTGAATCCATGCAAGAAGAACTTAATTAGTTTAAACATCTTGAGGTATGGGAATTGGTTGAAAGACCAACAGGGGTCTATGTTATTGGACTTAAATGGATTTGGAAAAACAAGTTGGATGCTGAAGGTACGGTTATGAGAAATAAGTCACGTCTATTGGCTAAGGGTTATAGACAAGAAGAGGGGATTGACTTCGAGGAATCATTCGCACCGGTTGCTCGCCATGAGGCTGTACGGATTTTTCTGGCATTCGCGGCTTACATGCACATCACGGTCTATAAGATGGATGTCAAAACCGCTTTTCTGAATGGTTAACTGAAGGAAACGGTATATGTTAGTCAGCCGGAAGGATTTGTTGACCCAGAGTTCCCAAATCACGTCTTCAAACTGAAAAAGGCTCTATACGGTCTCAAACAAGCCCCTCGGGCGTGGTATGATAAGTTATCATCCTTTCTCATTGCCAATAATTTCACTAAAGGATCGGTCGACCCAACACTTTTCATTCAATATCACGAGGCTCACATATTAATCGTTTAAATTTATGTGGATGACATCATTTTTGGGTCAACACATAAAAAGTACTCAAACGAATTTTCAAAACTTATGAAAAAACATTTTGAAATGTCCATGATGGGTGAACTTACGTTCTTTCTAGGACTGCAAGTTCATCAATTACGCCGTGGTATTTTCCTAAGTCAATCCAAATATGCTCTTGAAATTTTAAATAAACATGGAATGCAAAGCTGTGATACCTATGCCACACCAATGGCACATACCAAGAAACTGGATGTTGATTTGCATGGGAAATTGGTTGACCCTATGAAATAGCAAAGTATTATTGGGTCACTCATGTATCTAACAGCCAGTAGACCTGATATTGTATTTGTTGTATATCTTTGCTCCCGTTATAAGTCAAGACCAACTGAAACTCACCTCTGTAAGGCTAAAAGAATCCTCCGATACATCAAGGGAACCATTAATTTGGGGATCTGGTATCCGAAGGATTCTGGTTTTGAAGTAATAGCTTTTTCAGACGCTGATCACGCAGGTTGCTTAGATTCTCAAAAAAGTACTTCAGGTGCTCTACAATTTCTTGGTGATAAACTGGTGTCATAGAAATCGAAGAAGCAGGATTGTACATCGATGTCCTCAACCAAAGCAGAATATGTAGCCATGTCGGCGTGTTGTGCTCAAGTCATTTGGATGAGAACACAACTCAAAGACTATGGTTACGTATTCGATAGAATTCCGATGTACTGCGACAATCGAAGTGCTATTGCGATCTCGTGCAACTCCGTCCAACATTCGAAGTCTAAGAACATCGATCTTCGATATCATTTCATAAAGGAGCATGTGAAAAAGGGTACCGTTGAATTATATTTTGTGGGTACTGAACACTAACTGGCGGACCTTCTCACCAAAGCCTTAGCTCCTGCTAGGTTTACTGAGTTGATCCATCGGATTGGTATGAGGTGTTTGACTCCAGAAGAACTGGACGAACTTTTGACACATTCTTCAAACCAGTCAAACACCAAAATCTCTTTTGTAAATATTTTATCAAAAACAAAATAGAAAAATATAAAATTTATAAAATTTATAAAATACAAAAATATTCTTCTATCTAAATTTCTTTCAACATTGCAAGTACAAATCTTCCGTCTACACTTTGCTCTTTCAAACAATTTAATATTTTCTCAGACAAGTGTTGAGGGAGAGAACGTAAATATTTTCTGTTTCATAAGACCTTGTACTTGCATGTTACCCTATTTTGGTTGTATCTTTGATACTGGTGGATACTTTTTCTTAACCCTCCTCGGACTCAAATTTGTAAAATTTCTCTACCTCTAAAGTCGAGGGGGAGTGTCGTCATGTTTTCTTTCCAAACTTTCACTTCTTTCTTAACCAAAATGGAAGTTATGGGCTGTGGATGAAAATGGTTGAGGTGGAGGGACTATTATTGTCAAAGTTTGAAACTATTTTTCAACAAAAACACCTCACCTAAAATTCTTTCTCATTTATTTCAAACATTAAAGTCTTCAGCTACTTCATCCACGCACATAATTAATTCTTCAAATCCGTGTTATAAACATCAAATTTGTAAGTGTTTAAAACTTCCTTGAGTAATTTCAAACATTGGTTTTTAATAGTTTGGAAATCCAACAGTTTGATTTTTTATCTAGGATTGATTTTAGCTTTACGCGTAAGCGTAAGAACTAGTAATCGCGTTGGGTTGATTTTGATGAAATGGCTAGTGTTTTCAATGTATATATCAAGCTTTAAATCCATTGTCATCAAGCAATTTAACCCAGAAAACGTTTTAATCACTTTTCTAGAATTAGGAGTGTATGCGTGGGATTTGGGTATTCTCTATCGTGAGTGTTGTAGGACAATTAGAGGCTTAAAAGATGTTTGATACATGCTTAATTAACCAATGAAACCTTTGAATCTCACCCAGAAACTACAAAATGGTGAAATTTAATTTTAGGGCTTAAGTATTCGAACATTTGGGTACTTTTTGATGGATCTAAACACACACCTTCTGTTAGTGATATTTTGAGTTATATTAATAAGCACGCGGAATATACTTAGTAATACTTAGAAGACGGATTGTATGATGTAATGTAAATGAGAACAGTTTAACACTAAGCTTCAATATTATTAAGAAATAATACGAGTGATCTTGCATATCACTAGGGTTACACCTTGAAGCTTATATGAATGATACGTTTTCTAAGCAATGACCTAGGATCTCCTTTTATAGCACAAGGAGTCCTTTACAAGATAAGTATAAATCTAACAATATAGAATATACACAAGATCTTTTCTATACTTATCAATACATGAATACTTAACAATTATCCTAACAGCAGTGGTAATATTTGTATTGGCAGTGGTAATGAGTTTCCACTGCTAGTGTAATCTTTAGCAGTGTCTTCCACAAGACTATCAGTGGTAACTATTAGTATTATTCCCAACAATCCTCTCCTTAACTTATGATTTCTCTACAAATCAATAAGTTTCTTCAATCTTCATTATCTGCAAGGATTTGGGGAATTCTTTCAAACACTTCATCTTCTTCTCAATGCTTGAATAGCTCTTGAACATTGATCTTGAAGCCTGAGTAACAATGCTCTGACCTTCTCACTATCTTCATGAACTCTTATAGTAGTACACAGCATCACAGTGAGAGATCCAGCTCTGAGTGGATATTCTTTCTCAGCAAGCATGAATGCATCTACTCCATTTGCTGTAGAAACATGGTGAACTTCACATGAATCATAATAAAACCATTTAGTACCAGGACATGAACATGAAAATTTTCAGAAATCAGCATTAGTATCTGGTTTATAGAGCCTTCTAAGATTAACCCATAACTGCATCTCCTTCATATCTTTGAGATCTTCAGCATCAAACCTTTCTTGAACTAATTTCCATAATGTGTCAAGATCATCTCTGTCACAAGCTTTGATGAGATCTTCAATATGAATAAATGATGAAGTTTCACCACCTAGCCTTGTAATATTCCATGTTGGAGCAAAGTTGCTAGCAGTAAACACTTCCCAGTCAATGATAGGATGTTTGACTTGTAGTGGTTCAGGATAAAAGTCTTCTTCTTCTATCACAATCATTTCAGTCAGTTGTTCTTCAGTGAATTTCTCAGTTGGAACTTCTTGTTCTTCAACAAACTTTGTCTTTATAAATGTCTGAGATTCACTATCTTTGGCCTTTCTCTTCAAATTAGGTTACCTTCTTGCTTCTTCAGAGTCCATTGGAATAAAATCTTTATCTTGTCTTTGAACTCTGTAGTAGATTCTTTCAACTTTATCATCAGGAATTCCTTTGAATTGATGTCTTTTCCAGCCACCAACCTTGCAACAATAATCTTTCATCATTGAAATCACCTGTGCCTTTGTTGGTTGTCTTGGTTTCTTTTGGCCCTTCTTGACTGAAATAATAGCATCTTGAAGTGCTTGATTATTCTTCATCTGAATAAAGTCCTTTTCTTGTCTTTGTTCTTTGATCTTCAGTTAAAGACTTATCAGCCACTAGGTCAATTGCTTTCTACTTGATCACTGGATCATTTGCAATCAAGAAATCAATTTCTTCTTCAGTAGGTACATAGCTGAACTTTGGAGTCTTCTCTCTGAATCTTGTAGATGGAACAGTGGAAAGTGGATCTTCTATTCTATCCAACCTTTTAGCCTCCATAAAGCTTGCAATATCCAATTCTTCAAGCTTTTCTTTTCAAAGAACTTCAACTTCATAAATCTTTCTTGCAACTTCAGCATCATGAGCAATCTGAACTTTTTCTTTCTTTGAAATCTTTCTTCTTGTTTGCTCCTTGCTTTGCATAACAGCTTTACCTTTGTCTTTCTTCTGTTTATCAATTTCTTCACTTGCAGTGGCAACATCATGTCCAACAGTGGGAACATTTATCTCTGCAGTGGAAATTGGATCGATGGTAAAATCGCTAGCTTGCAGTACTAAAAATATCTTGCTCTAGTTGCTCTTCTTGAGTATCAGCCTTCCTCTCGCACCTTTACTAGAAACACCTTCATCTTCAAAATCAATTCTCCTCCCCGAGTTTCAAAGATCTGTTTTCCTCCCCTGTTTGGGAGAATTTCCCAAATCTTTATTAAAATCAGCGGAATCACCATCATCAGGTGAGGATGGAGATGATATCACTATCTTTGCAGTTTTCCTCTTCTTTTTCAACCCCTGCAACTCTTCTTTCAAGGTCTGAATCTCCTTTTTTAAGTGTGTAATATCCTTGGCATGCTGCTTCTTTACTTGTGCCAGGTCTTGTTGTAGAGATTCAACCTGCTTGGCTAAGTTTGTACACATATCAATCAATTCCATTAGTTGCCCACTGCCCTCAACACTTCCAACTGTGTGACATGTTGGGAGAGGTGAATCATGGGGCAATGGCTCAGATTCCTCCCTAGTTGGACTAGGTTAAAGTCTAGAACCACCACTGCTTGTTCCTAAACTAAAAGGATCAGGGACATGCTGTGTTGTAATGAGAGGAGTTGGCTGTTTCTGCCTCCTCTTATAGGTGTGAGAAACAGGTGGAGTATAATCAATGTTTGGAACAGTGATTATGGGTGAGTGTTGTACCTGTGAAATCTTTGCAAGCATTTGAGGAAAAAGAGGTGTAATATTCCTATTGCCATCTTTGTTCATGTTTTGAAAAACTTTAGTCTTTAGGCAACGGATTTTAGAAACTACAGTATGGGGTTGCAGTTGAAATTCATTTAACACTGCTTGCACAAACCTTGGATACATCAAAAATTTTGTTGAACTCTTTACATTGCCTTTCATACTTTTGAAAATATAGTTTGACCAATTAAAAATCCTATCAGTGGCTAGACAAACCAAAGGGTAAGCCATTGTTGAACTAAATTGTTCATAAGATGTTTTCTTGGACTTAGGCAATGTAAAAGAGTATGTATCAAAAATCTCCAATGAGGACAGAAACCACTCTTTTTGAAAGTAGCTTTTTTGTCAGTGGTATCATACCCCATGGATGAAAGATGTGTATGAATTTCTGGCATAGGTAATGTGATGATACCATTGAGATCACCCAATTGGAAAATTCTCCTCAAGGATGCCTCAGTAACATCAATAGTTACCCCGTCCACAGTGGCTCTAAGAGCATCCACTGTTTCATGTGTATCTCTATTCTCAATGGTTATGGACTGAACAGAAGTCCAAAACTGTTTGATTTGAGAGATATAGATTGTGGGATTTAGAAGTAAAGCATACCTTATATGGGTAGTATTTAGAAAGTCCACAATGTGATGAAAAACAGGGCAACTCTTCTCGTTTGACTTTTGTAAGTAGGCCACTTGGTTGTGCTCATCTGCAAAAGTGATAGGTGCCATAAAATCTTTTAATGAAAAAGATATTGTGTCAGTATGAATTGTATAAAGAACTCGCCAATTGAAAGAGAAAGATATATAGTGTTAGGGTTTAATAGTTTTGCGCAAGAAAGATTATCTAAGGAAAGGATTTATCTTTAGAGGATAAATATCAATTTGGAAAGTAGATAATCTTCTAAAAATTTACCCTATATATATGAAAAGCAATTTCTCTTCAACGGCTAGTAAAAATTTATTTACTGACACAACAGTTGTAACGGCTAGATCAACAGTGGTAAAAATAACACTGTCAGTGGAAACTGTGAACTAGCAGTGGTAATTGTTCACTAAAATTTTCAAAGAGCAGTGGTAAAGAAAAACATTGAAAATTTACTGCTCTTATCATAGTTTTTAGCAAACTACCAACTATCAACGGATTTGATATGTCTTTACCATGAGCCGTTTGCTATGGACTAGCCAACTCTTAATCATAAAGAATATGGTGAGTTGATAACCATATAGTTTTTGGTAAACTATCAACCATAAATGGATTTGTCAAGTCTTTACCAGTAGCCGTTTGCTCTGGACTAGTTGATTCTTATGTGGATTAGACATGGTGAATCAATAAGCATTTGTTGTGTGTCTCAGTTACACAGCCTTTTAAGATCAACTCTCATCGTTGCCGCATAAAAGTTAAACAGAAATACAAGCAAACATATACAAACTTATACAACAATGTTAGTACCCAAAAGCCTCCCCTCAACACCAAAGATCATTAGACACAAAAATTTATGGATTAAGCATTCCAATACCTGTTACCAAGTACTGAAATCTACCCACGTCAAGTCCTTTTGTTAATAAATCAGCATAGTTATCATCAGTATGAATTTTGATAACTTGAATTAGCTTTTTCTCATAACAATCTCTTATAAAATGGTGTCTAATTTCAATATGTTTAGTTTTAGTGTGTTGAACTGGATTCTTAATTATGCAAATGGTACTGTTATTGTCATATAAATGATGGCATTCATGAAATTGTACCCATAGTCCAAAAGTTGATTATGAAGCCATAGAACTTGAGCACAACAACTTGCAGCAGCCACATACTCTACCTCAGTTGATGAATTTGCCACCATTGTTTGTTTCTTGCCTTTGCCATGACACCAATCTATTTCCAAGAAATTGGCATCCACCTGAAGTAGATTTTCTATCCAAACTGGCTCCAGCATAGTCACTATCTGAGTAAGTAACCAGATCTAGAGGAGATTCTCTAGGGGTACCATAATCCCAGAGTAGGAAATGCTTTAAGATATCTGAAAATCTTCTTCACAACAGTCAAGTGTGAGAACCTGGGAGTGACCTAAAACCTTGCACAAGCACACACTGCAAACATAATGTCTGGTCTAGATGATGTAAGATACATCAAAGAACCAATCATAGACCTGTACATGTGCACATCAACTGCTTCACCACTATTTTCCTTCAAAAGTTGATGTGTAGTCTTGTCTGCAGGGGTGCTGGATGACTTTGCATCAGAAAACTTGAACTTCCTTAGTATCTCAGCAACATATTTATCTTGATTGATGAAAATGCCATGTTGCCTGTAGGATCGAAAAGCTTAAGATTTATGTGGTTCGGGGGGTCGGGGAAGCTCAAAGAATGAGAAAGACATGGTTATTGTATTAGATAGAAAAAGGGAAGATGTGTGGGTTTCTAGATAGAAGAAGAAGAAACCACACACACTTCTTTACAAAATGTGAACTTCCTACCCTCCTAGTTAGGACTAGGAGGGGTATTTATACTTAGACAAGTCTAACTTAGCACTATTGACTAAACTAGTCCTTATGAATGAGTAAAAGAAGAAACTAATGCAATTCCCGTAATGACTTCACTTTAGCGAGGCTAACAATCTCTCCCCAAGTGATGTCATACGGGAGTTGCTTACAATGTTCCCTACAAGCAAAATTAAATACAACAGATAAGCGCAGCAGCTCCAAGAGTGTCTTCACAGTCATCAAACTTCATGAATCTTCTCAGCCGCCATCTCTTTACTTGCAGAAGAACAATGCGAGCAAATCTAATTAGGGATTAAATCGACCTTTTTGCTCTCCCCTAATTAGTGCTCTCCTCCAAACTGACAACCTTTCTGATGAATTTCTTGAATCTTAAGAAGTCTTTTGATAATTAAATTAGAATCGTCTTTAGTCTTCTAACACGCAGTGGAAAATGTTGAAAAGATCATCAACTCGACCTTCTTCAAGATTGTCCATTCGGGGAATAAGATATCAACATCTTCATCTCACCAAATGCATTCCAGTTATCTTTTATATATCAAATCAGCCCATAATGTACACATTTCTCTCCCCTGAAGGTTACGATTTATCGGAATCATCATACACTTGTGTACATGAAGCATTAACTGGAAGCATTCTATCATAAATCAAATCAGCCCGTGAGAAGATGTCGATGAACAATACCATTTGACATTGTCAAACTCATCTCAACCCCCAGTATCAAAATTCAACGGCTGTCTGTAGTAACCACATGTGAAGATAACCCAATATGACAAACTTGAGAAAGAAGTAAAATCTCCCAGACTGGTTACTTAAGCTTGTACTATCCTTGTGAAAACGAACGGTGTACCCATGGTACAAAACCTCTTGACGTATCCTCAACTACGTGAGACACCGAAGTGATAGCTTGTACTATCCTTGTGAAAAAATACATTTTATGTTTGAGTTTCATCCCAAAGTGTTAAGAAATTTTGGATTACCATCAACCTATTTTACCACTCGCAACCCATTATCCGGATATAGTCAATAGGCCAAATCCACTACACTTTGTGCAAGTCAATTGAATGAAAGGCCCGTCCAAAGTATATATGTCTATTATGACTATCCGATCCAAAGCCCACCTAGTTGCAATAGCCAACCGGTATTAATAATACCCCTAATTTCACTCACATCACACATAACCCTAAATACACTCTTATGATAAAAACGCCTCTCACTTATAATCCTCTCACCAAAACACAGATCTCAATAAGATTAACACATCTCACTGCCCATCTCAATCATCAGATCTTATCTCCATTATCATCATAAACACAAGCACCCCCGTTCATTATGTATTCTTTTTCTGCTTCAACCGATTCAGGAACAAGAAGCTTCAAGAATCATGTGTGGTTCAAAGGTAGGTTTGATTTGTTGTGTTTTCTTGTGATAAACGAACAAAGGATAAGAGAATAGCAATTTTTCTATTACTCTTTTTCTTATAATTTCGGATAAAAAATGAAGTTTTGACTTCAAATAAAATCGATGATGAGTTGTTCTCTCGTATATAGACTTTCAAAAGTCTTGATGTTTTCTTTGAATTACATGAGAGAAAGAGACTGAGATCTTTCTATAATATTTGTTTAGTTTGAGTTTTGATTGAGTGTTGAGTGAAGTGATGATTTGGTTGAGTCTAATTGTAGGATATGTTGATGTTGGAGTATGGGTTGTGGCTGTCAATTAGGATACAGTCCATTTGATGTTTTCCTTTTTTTTGATCTTGACTGATGATGTTGAACTACTGAAGTCAAACATAAGAGTTTATTTGGTATTGGTTGTGGTCGTGGTCAATTTTGGTAAAGTTTACGCATAACTTTCTTTCAAATGCGTAGACTCTTCTTCAAAACCTTATGCGTAGGGTCAGGCTTACGCGTAACATTGCTTATGCGTAGCCTTACGCGTAACTTTGCTTAGGCGTAAAGCCATAAGCTTAGGGGTAAAAGCATACGCGTAGCTTTTCATACGCGTAACTTCACAGCTACGCGTAACACCGTTGTAGATTCTTCTTACGCATAAGTTTAGGGTTTTGACCCTTTGACCACTTTTCCGGCGAGTTTTTCAGACCAAAAATTCCGTTTAGCTTCATATATACCCAGAAAAAAGCATAAAAACTACTTCTTGACCCATTAAACCATGAGAAACTGACGGTTGACCACATGGTATTTCACGAGTATTGGTACAAAAACAAGTCACAATACAAAAGTTAACAAGAAACTGATTCTTGGACTGTTGGGACACAAGAAACAGAAACTGAAAAACTGCATATAAAAAGTGTTGACCTTTTTGACCAAAATGATACAAGCATATGTCTAAACACTGTTAACACAAAAGTTGGAAAAAAAAATTCCGAGACAAAAAATATTGGTGAAAAACAGTTTAAACACATAATCGAAACCACACAAATCGATAAAAACAACAACCTGGCTCGTTATACCAATTGTAGGATCGAAAAGCTTAAGATTTATGTGGTTCGGGGGGTCGGGGAAGCTCAAAGAATGAGAAAGACATGGTTATTGTATTAGATAGAAAAGGGGAAGATGTGTGGGTTTCTAGAGAGAAGAAGAAGAAACCACACACACTTCTTTACAAAATGTGAACTTCCTACCCTCCTAGTTGGGACTAGGAGGGGTATTTATACTTAGACAAGTCAAACTTAGCACTATTGACTAAACTAGTCCTTGTGAATGAGTAAAAGAAGAAACTAATGCAATTCCCGTAATGACTTCACTTTAGCGAGGCTAACATTGCCTTTGCTGTACTTGAAGTCCCAAAAAGAATGTCAGTTCACCCATAGAACTCATCTTGAACTCATCTTTCATTAGCTTCTCAAACTCTTTGCACATCTCAGTCTTTGTAGAGCCAAAAATGATATCATCAACATATACTTGAACTAGCAAGATATCATTCTTGTCTTTCTTGATGAACAAAGTTTGATCCACTCTGCCTCTATGAAACCCATTATCAAGAAGATAAGTGGCTAAGGTCTCATACCATTTTCTTGGTGCCTGATGCAAGCTATACAAAGCTTTAACCACCCTGTACACTTTGTTTGGATATTCAGGGTCTTCAAAGCCTGGAGGTTGTGAAACATATACCTCCTCATCAATCTGCCCATATAGAAAAGCACTCTTTACATCCATTTGATAAACTTTAAAGCCCATAAAGGATGCATAGGCTAAGAACAGCCTGATTGCTTCAATTCTTGCAACTGGGGCAAACACTTCTTCATAGTCAATACCCTCCTCCTGAGTGTATCCTTGAGCTACGAGCCTAGCCTTGTTTCTGATAACAATTCCTCTTTCATCCTTCTTGTTTCTGAACATCCATTTAGTACCAATTACCATCTTGCCATGAGGTAAGTCGCAAAGCACCCAAACCTTTTGAATCTTGAACTGAAGTAACTCTTCTTGCATTGCTTCCACCCAACTTTCATCTTCAAGTGTCTTGTATACATTCTTTGGCTCCATTTGTGACAAAAAACACATGAAAAGAAATTCATTCTTGCCTTCATGATTCTTAGATTCATAGATTTCACTAATAAATCCATGAGTATCAGGCAATTTTGTTTGTCTTCTAGTCTTCACTGGTGAATTGACAGCTCCAATCACATTTTCAAGAGGATGTGATTTATGAATTGAAGTATGGGGAGTCTGAGGAATTGCAATCTCATTTGGCATATTTGATATTTCAACATCATTGGCTTGAGCTTCCTCTATAACTGGAGTTGTAATTTCCACTTCTGGTGTTGCAGTGGAAACGTCTGGCCTAGCAGTGGAATCTGAATTTCCACTGCTTTTAGGATCTTTAGTGTTCAGGTTGCTATCTCCTTCCTTTCCAGAATCATTAGAAGGATGAGCATCTCCAGTCCTTGGAATATCATCATTATCAGCATAGTCCCAAAGTGGCAAACTGAATTCATCTTGATCTTCTGCCTGATCGTTGCTTGGTTCATCATCATCAAGAAACTCTTCTGAACCTGCAAAGTCATAAGTAGATGTACCTGTAGAGATAGGTACATAATTCATAGTATGGGTTAGAGTATCAAGATCAAACAACCTTTCTGGACCAGTTCCTTTGACATTCACTTTGTTTTCCAGGAACTCAACATGAAGATTCTCTTCAATCTTTTGGGTTCTTAAGTTGAATACTCTGAAAGCTTTACTAACCATGGAATACCCAACAAAATACCCTTCATCAGCTTTTTCTTCAAATTTGCCCAGATAATCTATGGTATTGAGAATAGTGACATGACATCCAAATGGTCTCATGAAGTCTAGGATAGGGGGTCTACCTCTAAATAACTCATAAGGTGTCTTGTTCTTTGTTTTCACTACTAAAACCCTGTTTTGTACATAACAAGCAGTGTTAACTGCTTCAGCTCAAAAAGTGATTGGCAATTTTGAATCTGCCAACATGGTTCTAGCAGCCTCTATTAGTGTCCTGTTTCTCCTCTCAGCAACACCATTTTGTTGAGGAGTTCTAGCAACACTGAATTCTCTTTTAATACCTTTATCTCTACAAAAATCATCCATAACTTTATTCTTAAATTCTGTCCCATTGTCACACCTAATGATTTTAACTTTCATATCATATTCTGTGATGAAGATCTTAAGGATGCCTGTTGTTTCATCCTTAGTTCTTAGAAAGAAAACCCATGTAAATCTGCTAAAATCGTTAGTTACAACAAGACAATATTTCTTAAGATTTAAGCTGCTCACAGATGTAGGACCAAACAGGTCCATATGTAACATTTGAAGTGGGTGAGCAATAGAGTTAACCAACTTTGACCTGCAAGAAGCTCTGTGTTGTTTGCCTTTAAGACAAGCCACACTGGTTTGATCATTTTCAAATCTTTTCAGAGGTAAGCCTCTTACCAAACCATCTTTGACAACCTTATTTATGGTTTTGAAGTTAACATGACCAAGTCTTCTATGCTATAGCATGGATTCATCCACTATGGCCTTTGCAAGAAAGCAAGCATAATCATCTTTAGCAACAATGTTGTTCATATCAAAGCTATATAAGTTGCCTTTTCTAGGAATCTTAAGAAGAATCTGACTTTCATCAGGCATCTTAAAATCCTTAGAGAGAACAAAGCACATATCTTTAGTAAAAAGAACATTGTTTTTCTTGTCACACATTTGTGACACACTAAAAAGATTATACTTAAGCTCTTTTACATGGTACATAGGTTTTCAAGTCCAAGTAACCAGTTTTGATGACCCCTTTACCAGCAACTTTACCATTAACTCCACCTCCAAAGCTGACATACTGTCCATCATAATGTTCAAAATCTGAAAGATAGGACTTGTTGCCAGTCATGTGCCTTGAACATCCACTGTCTGTGTAGCCTTGATCTGATCTTTTGGTCCTTGGATGTTCCTGCACATAAAAGAAAGGAGTTAGTTTCCTTTGGGGACCCAAGTCATGATTGACTTGGATCTGCCTCGTGTATCAATATAGTTAAATCTATCAAAGGTCATTGATACACCATTGGGATTGGTTGATGAGGTAATTCCTTTAGGTTTCCATTCCCAACATGCTGAGGCCTTCACAGCATTTCCCATGTCCCCCTTTTCTTGTTTACAACCCTTGCAGTGGGAACTTTTGAATGAGCAGTGGAAACTGCTAGTTTGGTTTTAGGTACCCACTGTTGGTTATAATGAACCTTTTTTTTTGAAAAGTTTTTTTTCTTGTTTGTGCATACTTTGCAAAAGTTGTTTTGTATTTTGCACTTGTAACAGGTGATTTAGGGTGAGCAGTGTTAACAGTTTTTGCAGTGGCAAAGGTTTTAAGTCCAGTTTTTAGTTGAACTACCCTTGGGATCATTTTGCTGTGTGAATTAGGGTGCACATTATTTTGAAACTTGTTAGACTCCACCCTTTTATTCCTATGGACTTCCCTTCTCCCAAAATGATAGTCACAATTAGCATGTAGATGATAAAAGCTACCACAGATATAACATGCTTTATTGTACATCACAAAATCACTACCTAGTTGTTGAGATTTAACATGATTCCAACTCCTATGGTTACCCCTAGGAGCTGATGACTTGTTCCTATACATCTCAGCATACCTTACAGTTGATCTAGGTTTGATAGCTTGTTTCCTAGGTTCCTCTGTAATAGTATTAACAACTTTTGGGATAGAAGCATCTACATTATTTTTAACATTCTTATCAACAACTGATGAGTCACTAGCACTTTTAAAAACATCAGTTTCATGCTTAACCTGTTCCTCAGTTTTCACAAATGTGTTCTTTAGAGGACCATATTCACATTCAAGTTCCTGAAACTCTTCTAAGCCTGTATGAGCTAAATCTATGCCTAGAGGTGATGGAACACCCCTCAGTGGTGGAGGAGCAGTGTTGTATCCCATACCAGACTTAACTTTACTAGTGATTTGAGCATTCCAAATTTTATCAATTGACTTAGACTGATAATAACAGGTGTCTACAGTTAAATTGACATTTTCATTTATCTTTTTAAGTTTCTCAAACTCTTCGTTTATTGCCTCATTCACTGCAGTCTTATGATCTATCTCTCTTCTAAGAACAATCATGTCATCATTATATTTTGACTCATTTGATCTATAATGCTCTAGTTGTTCTTTCCTTGTCAAATAAATCACTAAGCCTTTCACATTCTTAAGAAGCCCTACATGTTTTAGAACAACTATCAAAGTTTTGTACCTCAGAGTCAGAGAAAGCCATGAGAGCATGTTCTGTAGCCATAAAAGCAGCATCTGAAGGTTTTTCCTCTTGATCATCAGCCATGAAACTCCAATCATAGCTCACACCATCAATTGCCAGCATTGCCTTTTGTTCTTCCACAGTTGGTTCTTTCTTTTGCTTGTACCAAGTGGACCTGTTGTTGTCCTGCTTTCTTGGTCTTCTACATTCTCTAGCAAAATGCCCCAACTTGTGACAATTGAAACACTCTACTTTCTTTTTATCAAACCCTGCAGTTTCACTACCATTTATGTGAATTGGCTTCCCAGTCTTCTTGTAGAATTTCCTAGCCCTCATGCTAAGAAGAGCTATTTGCCATTTTATGTCCATCTCCTCCAAGTCATCTTCATCAATTTGCTCTATGTCTTCATGAGTTAATATAGAGCCATTAACTTGAGTGGAGATAAAAGCATAAAAGGTAGGATCTCCAATACTAGCAACCTTCTTCTTTGAACCTGCAGTGGTAACCATAGCATTACCAGTGGAAACAGTAGAACCAGCAGTGGCAAAATCATCATCACAGTCATCTTCAGAATCATCACTGTCAACAGAGGTTGACAACAATGTTAAGCTGCTAGAGCTTGTACCAAGTTTCCCTGCCTTCTTCAATCTTTGTTCAATGAGTTTGAAGTTATTATAGAGATCATTGAGCTTCATGGTTTTAATCTCTAGTTTATTTTACCAGACTGTAACATTTGTATGAAACTCAGAAGGCAAACTTCTTAGAAACTTCAGATTGAGATCTTCCTTATCCACCTCAATTCCAAACATAGTCAACTGTGTGCAATCTTCTGGAGTTTGGTGAAGATGCTGTCAAGTGATTCATTGCTTGAAGCAGAGAAGTTTTCATAACTTTGCTTCAACAATGTCTTTTGTGTCTTCTTTGTAGCATCATTGCCACCAAACACTGAGCAAATCTCTTCAAAAAGTTCTTTTGTTGTCTGGAATTTGCTGAAAGCAATGATCTGGTCTCTAGGAAGAGTCATTAGTAACAAACTTCTGGCCTTCAGGTCATTCTTCTTCTTTGCTCTTTCATCATTAGTTTCTGGTGCAGTAACTGTTACAACTTCTGTGTCACCAACTTTTTCAGTCTTCTTCTGAGACTGGAAGGAATTACCATTTAAAATGATCTCCTATAGTGCATAGTCTTGAATGAGAAAGTATTGCTCAATCAATATCCTCCACATCTCAAACTCATTAAGTTTAAGCTTAGGAAGCCTAGGAGCAGAATTGGACTGGTTGTTTTCCATCTCCATTGATTTGAGTGAGTAGGTTAAGCTTATTCCTTGGATCTTCTAAATCAAAATATCAGAACCTTCGCTCTGATACCACTTGATGGATCTAAACACACACCTTGTGTTAGTGATATTTTGAGTTATATTAATAAGCACGCGGAATATACTTAGTAATACTTAGAAGACGGATTGTATGATGTAATGTAAATGAGAACAGTTTAACACTAAGCTTCAATATTATTAAGAAATAATACGAGTGATCTTGCTTATCACTAGGGTTACACCTTGAAGCTTATATGAATGATATGTTTTCTAAGCAATGACCTAGGATCTCCTTTTATAGCACAAGGAGTCCTTTACAAGATAAGTATAAAGCTAACAATATAGAATATACACAAGATCTTTTCTATACTTATCAATACACGGATACTTAACAATTATCCTAACAGCAGTGGTAATATTTGTACTGGCAGTGGTAATGAGTTTTCACTGCTAGTGTAATCTTTAGCAGTGTCTTCCACAAGACTATCAGTGGTAACTGTTAGTATTATTCCCAACACTTTTGATTCAAGTGGTATTTGATGTTAAAACTTGTTTCAGTCAACTCATATGGCCTCTAAGACTTAACAGAAATCATTTGGTACATTTCCCATGGCTAGATTTCTTATTCGTAAGATTTGACTCTAGGGTTTTATGTTACGCATAACTTGGTTCCTACGCGTAACTGATAATAATTGTGATACCATGTGAGGTAGAAAGGGTTTGAATGAGGTGTTAATTTGAATGTTATGATTGAATTATTTCAGGCTTCTACTCGTACAAGTTCAGAATCAAGGTTAAAACTGGATCCTACGCTTATGGAATACCTTACGCGTAGATGTTACACGTAAGAGAAATCTTACGCGTAAGGGTCTACAAAGGGACTACACGTATCCTGTGAAGGATATGTGTAAACTTGGATTCTTATGCATAAGGCTCACTCTTACGAGTAAACCTTACGCATAAGCTCCCAACCTACGCTTATGCGTAAGCTTTATGCCAAGAGTCTATTTCTACACGTAAGCTTTCTTACGCGTAAGATGGACTCCTACGCATAAGCTTAATTCTACACGTATGGTTACACAACGTTTACGCATAAGCTTACAATCCTACGCTTAAGCCATAATTTTAACTTTTCTTATGAAATGTTACGTGTACAAACTTGTAATAAGTTATTCATAACATCACAAGACCAAAATGTCACTAATAAGCAAAAATGGTTAAAATGTTGTGTGAATGAGTGAAATTTTGGTCTTTAAAATTCAAAATTTACATAATCACATAATTTTTCATGACTACTTTGGATTATTGGACAACATGTGACTTTGGACTCGTAACATTCATTAACATAACATATTCAATAAATTGGACAATAAAATCAACTTTTAACTAACATAATGTCTTTCGATATGTTGGTACTTTTGTCTCAATATCTTTCAGATCACGATATGGACATCACCATGGAAAACATTAATGCACCAAATGAGCTCACAATGGAAGATATCTTCCCAACTGATTACAGCATGAAGATTGGAAAGAACAACCTAAAGGTCGATTTTGAGAACTTTACATGCTCTGAATCTTCATGCCGAATTGCTGTGGATATTCTCAAGACTCACCCTTACAACAACGTGCTTACCAACACTGCAACTGTACCGAAAATATACATTCACCAATTTTGGCACACAATGAAAAAGGTGGATGGTCAAGACGTTGTCACTGTGACTCTGAATCATAAGGAAGTCACCGTTATAGTTGCAGATCTTCGATCAATTCTTCTTCTACCTGCTATTGAGCCTGACAACTATGTTGCAACTCCAAGTGAAGAGGCTACCATTCAATTCATGATCGACATTGGACATGATGAAGCTACCGGGATCATTACCAGACATTCCTCTGTGGATCTAAAGAATATTCCTCAACCATGGAGAATACTGTATATTATGATCGCCAAATCTGTGTCTGGGAGAGACGTCGGTCACGAGCATCCAAAACTTATGCATCTGCAAACCTTCTGGGGCATGGTCAACAAGCAGCACATCGACTTTACTAGTCTGATATGGGAAGACATGATGTACCATCTCAAGAAGCCCGTGACTAAAATTCCTTTTATCAGATACACCAAGCTGTTGATCCAAAATATTCTCGGGAAACATCAGGACATTCCCTTGAGACTAAATGATCCCAACCAACATTCTGCGTTGTATGAGCCAACATTAAACACTATCAGATTTAAAGACTCGTCAACAAAGAAACAAGGTGCAGTGCTATTTGACTGCCTTCTCACTGATGATATCAAATGTATTCAATCGTATCGTCGATACCAAGAAGCTGTGAGCAAAGGAAAAGTTGGGTTTGTTGATGAAAAGACTTCTGCTACTCCTACAAGGAAGACACGGCAATCAAGCAGTGCTGGTAGTGTAGAAAGCACTGGGAGTGCCCTTAAGTATCCTAAGAGGAATCCTCCCCGCAAAAGAAAATTCCCATATAAGGGTGCCATTCCTAACCCAAAACTGGCACTCAAACTTGAGGACAAGGACATAGATTCTGAAGATACTGAGTCTGAAGAAGTGGTTTATCACTCTGAATCCGTTACTGATGATACGACTTCGTTGAGGTCCGATGAACAACCACTCAGTCCCAAACCAGACAAGGGAAAGACTCCAGTTGCAGAGGATGAAGAAGAAAGCTCAGATGATGACATTCCACCAAAGGATGAGGAGAAAGATTACCACAAAACACTTAAGCATCTGAGGATTCAACATGCTGCTACAGAATTTAATCTTCAACAAACCAGAGGCCCTGGAGGTTCCAGTGGTGGTGCACTAACCACACCAGTTCTCGATACGGTTAATCAACCCGATAAGGGAACTGGTACCACCACTCAGGAATCAACAGAGCAACAGCAGCAAGAGGATGAAATCACTTTCGACTTTGAACAAGAGGAACAAGAGAAGAATGAGAAGATCACCGATGAAGACATAGAGGAAGTGGCTAAGGAAAAGGCTGAAGAAGAAGCTAAGGCTAAAGCTGATGAGGAAGAAAGGATTCGAATTGAGGCTGACAGTTTCATTCAAGACAATCCTGAACATAACCCTGAAGAAACTTCTGAGCCACCTAAGGACCCTGAGCCTTCTCATGACTCATCTTCATTTGATTCATTGTCTCACTCATCACCACCACCATCCAAAGATACTACCACTAGATCAACATCCAAATCAGTCAAGAAACCCACCGACACTTGGGCATCACGTGCCAAGACCAAGATTGTCAAGGTTGTCAGACAAGCAAGGAAACGCAACGTGGTCAACAAGAAATTGAATCAGCTTTCCGACAGAGTTAATTTACTTCAAAATGTGATAAACGAGTTCTCGGAGGAAAGAGACCAGATCAAGCAATTTCTCAACCGAGATATACAGAGTGAAATGGACAAGACGATTTGGGACTACACTCATAAGTTCCTCCTCGACACTGTCCCTAGAGTCACAAGAGAGATGTTCGCCAGACAAATATATCCACATCTCATGGCATTGGTCAAGCACACACTGTCAAATACCCCTGCGGTCATGGAAATCAAACTAGTTCCGTCTCCGGTTGTCATTGATGCTGAATTGATCTCTAAGTTGGTTATGCAAATGTCTCAACGATCCGCAACCTTCACTTCTGACGAAGTAAAACTTTTTGAGGCACTACTTGAATATCAACTCAAGACATCATGTAAAGAGTCGGCTGGTCAGGTTAAGCGACCAAGAGATGATGACGATGCTGACAAGGATTCCGAGGCTAAACGTCAAAAGAAAATAGGCGAATCCTCTTCCATGCCTCCACCACCACACAATCTGCTCAACGTGCTCCTGCATCAGATAAACCTCAGGACTCTGAGTCCTCACCACCAAAGGAGAAAACTGGTGACTATTTCCAATACACCGGTGGTGATGACGAAGAGATTCCTGAGCCCCAACCACAGCCCTCACCTAAAACATCAAATGAGCAACAATCAGGACCATCATCCACACCTAAGAAGAAGAAGAGATCCAGCTCTGTCATTTCTTCGTTAGATGAAGATGACACTGCAGAATTCGACTGGTTCAGGAAGCTCGTAGATGCTACTCTACGATTACCGGTAGGCCAAGAACCGGTAGATGGTCGTACTATGGAGCAGGTTAAGCTTATCCAGGATGAATTCCGGATTAAAAAGATGACGAAGGGCGAATTACGCCGGATCAAAAACGATGCTTTCCAATTGTTAAAGGACAGATCCAGCAGTGCTGTTGAAGTTGAACATCACCTCGACAACATTGCACGAGCTATGTCTAACAACATTGACTGGCTCAACCCTGAATCGAACATTGACTTCACAAGACCGGATAAGGCTCCATATTACACAGACTGGACCAAACCACTACCAACCATTGGTCGACCAGATCAACCTAGAATCCCTTACCAATACTTCTTCAACAACGACCTGGAATTTCTACAACATGGTAGCAAAGTCAGCACGAAGTATGCTACGTCACTCACTTTTAACATCACAGCTGCGGACTTCTCCAACAATGTTGCCATAGAGGAAGAAGCCACAAGAATGTTGGTTGAAAATTCGGTGAATTATGATCTCGACGCACAATATGGCATTCATCATTGGCCTGAACGAAGAAGAATTTACTACCGCAGCCGCCAAGTTCAGAAATCAAAGAAAGAAGTGTACAGTGACAAACGAATCGTTGCTATCATGAATGTCGAACTGGCTACAAAATGGGATTATTCATTCCTGAAGAAAATCACCGTCAAACGCCAAGACGAACAAGAATATGACTTTACTGAAGCTGATTTTCCTAGGTTGTCACTGAACGACATCGAAGACATGTACCTTGCTAATATTCATTCGAAGCAAAGTGATCCAGGAACGTGTTGAAGATCTTCAACTTGCTGTGGAATCATATCAGAAACAAGTCAACCTCACTAAACCATTACTACACTTTCCCGACATAAACCAACTTTCTCAGTACACCATTGTCAAGAAACCGAAATTTGGAGTTGTTTACTGCAGTAAACTTCACCACAATTGTTTCATGGCGTACAAAGAGATTCACAATTTTTGCGATCACACGTTGAAGTCGGTTCGTGATGGGTTATCATATCGGTTGAAAGACATAAAGCAAGGTATTAGGTCAAAGAAGCGTTGGAATTCTAAGGAAAGGAGGGATGCTCGGAAGATAATCACACGGATTGATGAAAGGCTATTTCACCAGGATCAGATGCGGAGGCTTGAGAGCTTTGTCGGTGGAAGAGTGAGTTTCCCTCTTATGGGCTATCAACGTCAAGAGAGAACTCCCGGTCTCATTGACGAATTACTTGGTACTCCTTAAACTCTTTCATTGATTGATTCTTTTGGATATTATGATCTGTATAATTGACAATGGCTTATGCACACATAACAGTGTACAACCCGTTCTTGTATTGAAAAGACCCTGTGGTATGCATCAGTGCCACAATCCTTATAAAAGGAGCGAAAGCTTCTTACTTTTGAGTAAAACTTATCAAAACTTTCATTTTTCAAAGTTTTACTCAAAAGAACAAGTACTTCCCCTTATGTTTTCAAAACCTCAAAAGTTAATATTACTTGTTGAGGGGGAGTATTTGCTAAAATCTTTGTTCACAAATTGTTCTTCGTGGAAACTTCCCACAAAACTCGAAATGGATATATTCGATCTCAAAATTTCATCAAAAATAACATTTATATGCCATTTTTTAGGGGGAGAAAAATTGTGTGATACAAATATGTTGTGAAACTTGTGATTGAATCTTCGTGCTAAGACTTAACCAATGAATTGACGAGATCTGAACTGTCATACATCAAAAATATTTGTCTTTCAAGACTTATCCGAGTAGATTGTACCTATTTGAGAAACTCTTTGTAACATATAGGATTTCACAAACACACTAAACCATAATCACTAAGTGGCGTACAATATGTTTAGAGAGAGAAAGTTCAAGAGAGAGAAATGGAAGAGAGTTGGGAACTTTAGTGAGAGAAAGAAAAATCTTATTATGAGCTCCAACTCTCTACCTTGGGAGGTAGAGAGTATTTATAGTCTTACAATAAAACGCCACCTGACGGGCTGTGGATCAGGCATACAGTGGGTAAAGACCCGTCCGTCCTCCACGGGGTTACTTAACTAAATACTACTTAACATTAAATAACTACGACTACGAGCTTTCTAACGATTACATATACTTGAGGTGACCGACACTTTAACAACTGGATTTTCCAAATCCTAACAATCTCTCCCTAAGGGAGGTCACCTCAAACACACATTAAATTACATAGAATACAAACAGATATTTCATTGAGATTGTTCTTGAATTCTTGTTCATGTTCTTTGTTCTGTAGCTCGTAGTCTTTGATTCTTCATCTTTGCATGTTTGGATAATCTGAGTGGAGGTCTTTAACTGATCCACGTGATAATGAGTTTTGAGCCAGCTTTGAAATCATCAGCCATATTAAATCTCTGACTTATCCATTGTGGTGTTGGTATTATGTGACGTTGTGACTTTTGGACCGACATGCTCACATTCTGGATCATGATATATTCTTATCAGAGTAGCGGAAGCCTTCGTTGATTCATGATATTGGCATCGCGTAGCGAAGCATGGAGTGAAAATATCCGAGTCATTGATGCACTAATCATGATTTCTTTAGATATGAATGTGTTGTGTGAGCATGCGGTTACAGATTGACCGCTCCATTCGATCATCGCAAGCGTCGGGTGTACCGCATAAAACAGTTAGCAATAAAGCATACAAAAGTGTCTTTGATCACTTTCGATGAATTGAGGTACACGGCCCACGGTTCCCGTTGATCGATACAAGTATCGCTGTGATCGGTATAATTCCGAAGAATCTCCTTGACAGGGTTTCGCAGCTGCTCTAGCTGTTCTCAAGCCGGAACGTCTCAAAGAAGACAACACGAGTGAGTGAACCAGCGAAACGAGATTCACTGATTGATGAAAAGAGATTTGAAAAACAATCGTGTATTGCTCAATAGAAATTGTTTTTGCAGTACAACGAAGGTTTTAATGAAAATCAATTATCAATCATAAACACCTTTTATTTTTGAGAAATAAGTACACAGTTGATGTGCTAAAGAAAAGAGTTTTTAAGCACAACGACCGATTTTTTCAAAGGTATCCGTCAATCCATAACCTGAACCAGGATTGATTAAAAAAAATTGAATCTCTCCATTGTTTCTGTCCAGTTGTCACATGGTTGATCTATTGGATAGATCTCACATGCCACCTACCAGGAGCTTGTTTGATGTTGGCTCCAGAAGGCTTTCCATCTTCATAGTGAATATGAATGCATATCACTTAGATGTTCTGGCAATACCTCAAGGATAATGCGTAGGACTCTTAAGATATAATCTCTCTTTCCACATTATGTGAAAAAGAGAGTCTTCATTGAGATTGTCCTAATGAGATTTATTGATGATCTCGTGGCTCTAGACTCAAGTGTGCATATTTGGTTCCTATGCCGGAGACTAGGGAGAGGGTCTCCTTCTTCAATATCAACAATGTCTAAGAGAAAGTCGATATATTATGTCGGTTCCCCGTGAGAATGAAACAAGTCCTTTTAAGAGGAACTTGAGTGGTTTGGAAAGTTGAAGTGCAGTGCGTCACTGGGTCCATGACGACTTGTCTTCAATACCGATGTTACCTTGGTAACCACCAGTAGTATATGAATTGAACCCGGTTTTACGCCCTAAGGTTGAATTAAAGGAGGGCTATTTCTTTTCACCCTTTTTCACATTCAATTCTTTTTCATTCTTCAACCCCTTCAGTGCTTACCGAGACTTCATTACTAGAACCTTGTTGGGTTTATTCCAGTACTAGCTCGGTCTCAGTCCGCACTCTTCCCATATCTCACTTTTCTCCTTTTTTCATCATACCTAAGGACTTCTACACTATCTAGTGGATTGTCCCTGGGTAGATCCCTCCGGTTCTGGCGGATCATGGGACCTCAACCTAACCTTATCATCCTTATATCACCATTCATAAAGAGAAGTTGGTCGGTCTTTTTGGTATCGTTCATCTGCCATTGGAACCAATTGAAAACCATTTGAAAAATCAATCAAGATACTTGTGATATAGAATCAAAGCATTTTGTATCTTAATTGTTTTGATATTTTAGAAATGCTCCCCCTCAACATATGCATAAAGATTTAGAAATTGTTTAGCACATGGAGGCAAGAGATCTTTGAAATCGTTAGATTAAGAGTGAAAGGTCCAATCTTTTGATTAACATTTTCTAAAATCATCATCACTTCCCAATAAATTTGAGTAGATAAAACATTTTGAGGAAGGATGAGGTTTTCAAAAGTTTGCTCCCCCTCAATATGTGCCTCGAATTTTGAAAGAATTTTGCACATATTAGAGGGAACCTGCACTTAGAGACAATTCAGTCACGTTTCAATAATTTGAGGTTTAAAATAGTTGCTCCCCCTCAACATGTGCATGGAAAATTTGAAATCGTTTGACACTTGCGGCACTTGCGGGGAGGCAAACATGCTAAACACTTATGAAACCATTTATCGAATTATCAGTTTAAATCCAATTTAAATCACAAATTCTCCCCCGATCACAATTATCAAATCATTTGAGATTTGTGATCTCTGTAGATTTAAATTGATTTTGAAGGCTTTTAAGGAGAATTGTGACTTGATTTGTGAAAACGTTTTAACTGATAAGGATCTGATTTTGAGACTTTAAACTCCAATGATTAAACATGCATAATTATCTTTTGAAAACATAATAATAACCAAGGTCTGGAACCAATTGTGTAACATTTTGTAAACCATTTAGAGTAGACCTTACTCATTTAAGTGCAAATTGTTTGAAAAGAACACTTTTTGATTTAATTGAAAATAAAAATCATTCTCCCCCTCAATCAATGACGAGAGTCGTTGATTGATGAATTGAGATTTTGACACTTGAAAAGTTCTTTTGATTTTCAAAAATAGAGTCCGAAGTATTTTCAAGACAATTGAGTTTTCATAAGATTTCAAATATTTTTCAGAGGAATCATTAGAAGGAAAAAATATTTGTAATAAAACATTTGTCTTGTTGATGACAAACGTTTGTTTTAAGAATCAGAGCATTAGGTATGAAATATGAGATAAGACATGGCTCTGTTCTTCCTTTGAAAAGCGGGTTACTGTCTGAAATAACAGTAAACCATTATTTCTCTTTCTCCCAATTTTTTTTTTATTTATTTTTTATTTTTTTTAAGGAACATTCGAACAACATCTAAAGTCCCGTATCATTCTTTAAGGACCGTAGATATTATCGAATTGAGAAAAGCATGACAAAATGACAATATTTTTGAGGATTTTTTGAATTTTTCACATTTTTATGGATTTTGAAAGTTTTATATTTTTCTATTTTGCTTTTTGGATAAATATATACAAAGTATAGATGAATGAAAGACCTTTACTCCTCGTCTTCCTCCTGAAGACGTGTGAGTGTTTGTGGTTAAAGGCTTTTCAATCCAAGTCGTGGAAGAATAAACTCAAAACGTTCTCTTGGAAGAGCTTTGGTGAAGATGTCTGCTAACTGGTATTCTGACTTCACAAAATAGAGTTCCACTACACCGTTTTCCACTTGCTCTCGATGAAATGATGTCGGATGAAGTGTTGAACATTGTTGCATGAGAGAGCAATAGCACTTTATTATCACAGTCTGAGAGAGGATTTTGTTGAATTCAAAGCCATAGTCAGATAATTGGGATCTCATCCAAAGGATTTGAGCACAACAAGATGACATGGCTATGTATTCAACCTCTGTAGAGGAAATAGAAGTGCTCATTTGCTTCTTTGAAGACCAGCTTATAAGCTTATCACCCAAAAACTAAGCACCTCCTGATGTACTTCGACGTGTATCTTGACATCCTGCATGATCAGCATCTGCATAGGCGGTTAGTGACATACCGGTGTCCTTCGGGTACCATAGTGCCATATTGATGGTTCCTTGGAGATACCGAAAGACCTGTTTAACCGCTTCAAGGTGCTTTTTAGTAGGCTTAGCCTGATATCTAGCACACATGCACACAGCGAACAAGATGTCTGGTCTGCTAGCTGTGAGGTACATCAGGGATCCAATCATGCTACGATATTTCGTTTGATCTACCATGATCCCTGAGTGGTCCTCATCCAGCTTGGTTCATTCAATCATGGGAGTGTCAACGGTGTCACATGATACAAATCCAAATTTCTTTAAAATCTCATTTGCATATTTAGATTGATTTATGAAAATGCCTCCGGGATTTTGTGAAATTTGTAATCCCAAGAAAAATGACATTTGTCCCATCATAGACATTTGAAATTTGGACCCCATTTCATTAGAAAAATGATCACATTCATTGGGGTCAGTCGAGGCAAAGATAATATCATCTACATAAATTTGAACGTGAATTAAATGTTTGCCTGACTTCCGGGTGAACAATGTAGGATCAACTGCTCCTTTGCTGAATCCAGTGGATAGAAGAAACTTTGACAGCGTATCATACCATGCTCTAGGAGCTTGCTTTAACCCGTAAAGAGCCTTTTCAAGCGATATACATGAGTAGGATGCTCTGGATTCACAAAACCCTCTGGCTGGCTGACGTAAACCACCACTTTCAAATCACCATTAAGAAAGGCTGTTTTCACATCCATCTGATATACAACCATGTTCTTACTAGCCGCATTAGCCAAGAAGATTATGATAGCTTCGATACGAGCAACAGGAGCAAAAGATTCTTCAAAGTCAATACCCTATTCTTGACGGTATCCTTTGGCAACCAATCGAGCCTTGTTCTTTAGGACATCACCATGCTCATCAAGTTTCACTTTGAAAATCCATTTCAGAGCAATGATCATTGCACAATCTGGAGCAGGTACTAACTCCCATACATCAAGTCGATCAAACTCATGAATTTCTTCTTGCATGGCATTGAACCAGCAGTCTTCATTCATGGCAGTTTTAATGTCTTTTGGTTCGACCTTAGAGAGTACGTAGTTGAAGAAGCACCATAAGGCATCAGTTGCAAGTTGTTTCCGTGTGGATACTGGGCGAGAGGGGTTTCCAATGATGTTGTCCAATGGGTGATCATGTGTCCATTTTCTAAGGTGTTCATGTGGTTGTTGTTGTGGAACTGAAGTAGCAGAGTCGATGTCTCCTGATGAAGATGGTTCTGATGATGATTTAGGAGCAAAGATATTTTCAAATGGAGCATCTTCGGGAGTTGCAAAGGGATTTACTTCATCATTGATGCCAGAAACACTTCCATGATGTACATTTGATGATTGATGATTTGTTGATGAGACAGAATGATCAGCAGCAGGCGCTTCTTGACTTAATGAAATTGAGACTGAAGGGTTCACTTCATTCACAAGGATAGGAGCAGCCTCTGTTGATGGGACTGACATTTCATCAGCATTCGGTTCATAGTGTTCATCAAACATTGGATCAAACAATTTCTTTAAATCATCTTCTGATGGAGGTACATATGGAGTTGCTGGAGATGAGTTTGGTACAAGAGATGAACCAATGGGACTGTTTTGAAGTGCGGGTCCAAAACTGAATTGTCCATGAACCATTTGACCGGTCAGCTCATTGAACGTAACGTGAATAGTTTCCATGATATTTTGGGTTCTCTTGTTGTAGATTCGGTAACCCTTCTTGTTTGGTGCATAACCAACAAAAACTCCAATATCTGCTTTTGCTCTTAATTTACCTAGGTCTTGACCGTCATTCGTTGGATAGCACAAAACACCAAACACACGAAGGAATGAGAGATTAGGTTTTCTGTTGTGGACAAGTTCATATGAAGTTTTTCCATGAGCAGTGTGAATCAGGGATCGATTTTGGGTGTAGCATGCAGTGGCGATGGCTTCACCCCAAAGAAACATTGGAACCTTTGAGTAAATCAGCATTGTCCTTGCGGCTTCCACAAGAGTTCGATTTCGTCTTTCAACTACACCGTTCTGTTGAGGAGTTCGAGGAACACTTCTTTGATGACTGATTCCAATACTCTCATAAAACTCACTAAGTTGTTTGTTAACAAACTCGTTCCATTGTCTGCTCGGATGATTCTGACCGTTTTGTTAAGACGAACCTGCAGCTGTTTGATGAGTTTGATGATGATATCTGGAGTTTCATCCTTTGTCCTTAAGAACTTTACCCACGTGACTCTAGAGAAATCATCAACCACAACTAACACATATTTCTTCCCAAAGATATTCTGCACTCTCATGGGTCCACATAAGTCCATGTGAATTGTATGAAGAACTTCTGTAACTGAGTTTGTAGGCTTGGGTTTATGGGCATACTTCTTGCTTTTTCCCAACTGGCATGCTGAACAAAGATGATCCTTTTCATACTTAAGTCTAGGTAAACCTACAACTAGGTCCTTTCTGGAGAGATCATTGATGGTGCCGAAGTTCAAGTGATTGAGACGACGATGCCATAACCATGACTTTGTTTTAGAAGCCTTTGACAACAAGCAAATTGTAGAAGACTTCATCATATCTTCGATAGAGATGGTGTATAGATTTGAACCACGTGTTCCTCTTAAAAGTTCCTTACCATCAAGTTCTCTAACGAAACAAGTATGTTTTCTGAAGGCTACTTCTAGATCAGAATCGCAGAATTGACCAAACAGAGAACAGGTTATGACCAAGACCTTCCACATAATATACCCTGGAGATAACACTTTTACCAACAACATAATCTCCATAACCCATAATTGCACCTAAATGATCGTTCCTGAATCTAACTGTCCCGATGAATTTGCTCACGAAGTTCATGAGCCGCGACCGGTCACCAGTCATATGCTTGGAACAGCCTGAGTCCAGGTACCACAGAACGATTTAAACGATCTGCAGTTGAATACAGACAAGAATGGATAACTGGATAATTGAGATCCCCATGCAAGAATGGGTTCCATTTGGTTAGTAACACTGATTGGAACACCCACATCAGAAATAGAAACATTCATATCAAAAATTGAGGCAATGGGATCATTATGAATAGATGTTGTACTAGTGTCCGTATTTGCCCTATTCAAAGTATGTTCACTTCTTAAGGGAATTGTTCTACCAGTAGGCATCCATTTTCTAGTAGGTGTTGCCTGATTAACTTTATGGCCAACAGGTATCCATTGATATCCTATCTTACTAAATGTTCTTCTTGTGGGCTTCCACTATTTTCTAACTTTTTTACGCCTTTGCCTTGTTGCCTTCTTAGCATGATATTTTGCATTAACAAGATTAACTGGGAATTTGACAGTATTAGACAAAGCATTTACACCACATTCATGATTAGTAACAGAATTCAAGCAGACATCATTACAAGGTTTGCAAATTGTAACCATCGGTAAATTTCACCTTGTATTAAAATTAATATAATATTTTAATTAAAGAATATATATTCATTTTCTACGTCTATTTTCTTAACATTAAGCGCTCAGTTTACCCGAACACAACAACTAACTAATGTGACATAAATTTTCAAAAGATAAAACGACTATCTTTTCTTTTTATTGTTGACTATTTGACTTGCATCATAACGTAAAAGACAATGTTGTAACCGGTAGTTAACCTATAAGTTTCTAAGTTAAATAATCCACTTTACTTCAAAATTTTTACTCTTTTAACTTTTTCGTTCACGTCTGTCTATTTAATGAAAAGTTGTCTCACAGAACGACACCGCATTAGTAATGGTTTAAAATTTGATAATTATTTTTTTTAAAGTCAATAATGTTATATTTTTTTATATATTTATTTTTATAAAAACATTTCGAGAAATATATATTTCACATTTATCAAACCGTGACACCGCATTTACACTTAAGCTCAACGGGACACGAAATACACGGGGATAATAAACTAATAAAATTCCCTCCCTTATCCTAAATAGCCGCCCCTTTTATAATACAAGATAGGATCAAATCCACATATTTGTCTTTCCTCTCAAAGAAGTAACATCTCCCTCCTCCTCTCTCTCTGGTAAATGAAAACAACATAACAGGCAACATCATCATTCGACCACTGCTGCCCCATCACCACTTGATAGCACCACAACCATCACCAAGACAAGGAGTATGGAGACCATGAATCTCTTTTGCTTCGACTATAATATTCTGGTTCGTGATTGATTCATGTAGTCATCACCACAGCCACTCCACGCCATCACCAACATAGCCACACCTCCCTCACCACCGTCTCTCCTTCTCGTTGGTATGTTTACCATCATCAAACAACCATTTGTTTGATACTTATATTTTTATTTTAATAGAAATAGATTTATAAGTTTTCGTGGATATTAAAACCTGATTAACACGTTTTCGATATTGATTTCGTGTGGTTTATAAAATCAAGTAAGGGTTTGTTTGGTGTGGATTTGGTCTCGGGTTTAAGGTGAACCCGCTTGGGATTCAGGATGACCCGTATGGGTCTTAGTTTGAAATTGATAAGCTTATTTATCTTTGGTCCTATTTGATTATGGTATGATGTAACTTATTTGTGTTAATGTGTTTCGGTTCAAGACCAACCCGCAAGGGGTGTTTGTTTGATGTCGGCTCAAAAAGACAACCGCAAGGGTGGTTTTGGTCTGGTATGATCACACCCGAGAGGGTGGTGGTGTTGTTGTCCTACCCGGTTTAATCCACACCCGGGAGGTGTGGTTTGTGATCAGTTTCGAGTCAAAGAGACACCGAGAGGGTGTTTGTTGGCGTGTTAGCCACACCGTGAGGGGGTGTTTGGCTTATTCCAGTTATGGTCTATTTTATGTGCTTATTAATTTAGCTTATTTTCTTGGCTTATGTTTTTGCATGTCGTGAGATGACCACAACCAAACAGGCTGTTTGGTCGTGTTCTGTATCCCGAGACCCCAGCTAAAGGGGCTGCGTGGGTTGGGTTTTCTGCTTGGTCTGAAAGCAGTAGCCCAGCAAGGGCGTTTGGTTTATGTTGACCAAACCGGGGTGTTTGGTTTTACTTGTTTGGCTCGGTACATGACAACCCAAAGGGGTTTCGTTGATGTTTGTTGTCTCCCGACCAAGGGAAAAACCCCAAAGAGGTGCGTGTTTGTTTGTCTTCTCGGTCACAAGAAAGAGTAGCCAAGTGATTGTGTTTGTTTGTCTAGAGCTTATTTCAAAACTACTTCTCTTGAAACTGTTATATGAATGCTATATGGAAGCTGCTTATTTATGTTCATGTTTGTGATTATGTTGGGATTTAATTATGAGTTATATTTCGGCTCGGCACAACCCACGTAGGGAATTTGTTTGCCGCGGTTGGTTATCATTAACACCAAGGGGTGTTCTCGTTTCATGTTTGTGTTTGATTTTGCGAGTCACGACCCAAACTAGGGTGCGTTAGTTGAGCATATTTTTCCAGTAAGGGTGCGTTTGTATTGTCTTGGACTTTAAGGCCTATAAGTGAAAACTAAGGGTATTTAGTATGTTTTCATTTTGTTAAGTCTGTATAACGAGTGACAAAGTTTTCAGGATATTGAACATTAGACTTATACTTGGGCTATCGGACAAAGCATACTAGAGATTTGGATAAACTTTTTAGACTTATGTTGGACTGAAAATAATTGACTTTGGATAAATATTAACTTGGGACTTGGAAATTAATATTAGACCGACTTTATGATACGGACTATATTAGATATACATATTTGGCCTTGGACAATATATATACTGAACGGAGTTTGTTTTACGGAATTGCGACTTGACTACTTAATTGGACAAACCTATTAGACTCGGGACTATATAAATAGATAATTGACGCATATCGAGTTAGATACTACATTGGACAAATTGACATATATCGGACTTAAACCTAACGGTAATTGGACAACTTATAGAATTCTTATCGGACTATATATTACGGTCTATGACTTGATACACTTGGAAATATACCTTACGGTTCTTAAAGTATCGGACATAAAGGAATTGGATTTATTATTTTGGACTACTCCTTAATGGATTACTATTAGACTATTTATATTAGACAACTCTTTAACGAGCTATTATTGGACTGTGGAGCTTAATACCTATCGACACCTTTAATCATTTAAGTTATTTTAAACTTATTTAGTCATATTACTTATCATCAGAATATGTTTTGAATAACGAAGCGTATCAAACTTTCATTTGTATACTTATTATCGTTAAAACTTATTTT
>OU343224.1:55756045-55797809 GCA_910596185.1 Chrysanthemum makinoi
GATCAAAATCCGATAATAAAACGAGAAGTATAGTTTTATTAAATATAAAACTGGCTCTACTTTATGTATTAAAACTTATTTCTTTTTCATTACTTGGGAATATTAGGTAAACGCCCTAAACTTAACCATTTACTTACTTTCTATTACTATTTATCCTTATGTGTTTATTTCCAGTTGTACTCGTGGTATATGTTTTATTCTTCGGCGTGCGTTTGTCTTGAGTCTAGAACCTTATACCACCACACGAACTATCATACTAAACATTTTACAAACATTGATACGAAACTTCCACGAAAGCTAAAACATTTATCTTTTGAAAATTTATCTACTTTACGAGACGCATTCTGAGATGAATCACATACTATTAGGTTATGCCAATGACGTACCGTTGTGTCCGTACTCTTGTATCGTTGTGCATTGCTACCTTGTGATACTATTGTGATACATTTCTCGATGCCAGTCGTGTTAGTTGTGATTCTTATATTTCTTCGGACTAAGGTGAGTTTCACAGCCCCGTTTTACTGTTTTACTCGTTTTGGGGTGAAAAGCATGCTATGATTTCTTAAAACTAAATTGGTTGCGCATTCATGAAATTATGGATTTACTAAACTGATTCAATTTACTGAGCTATGCTCTGCTATACTGTGCAAACTGGTATGTATGCTTATGTTTGGCGCCTATATATATATGTACGACTGTAAAAGTCCCCTGGTACTACACTACTTATTAACTCCCTCCCACTGTACGGGACGAGCCGTTGATGTCTATGGATAGCGATATTTAGGGGTAGAGCCATCCCCTCACTCTACTAACCGAAGTGCATAGAATCAGTTCTCATGCTAGGTTAGAGCATGTTGTGCGTAGGGGCAATGTTCGGCTGAATCGGCTTAAGTAGTGGAACCTTTATGCCATGAACGCGCTGCATACATAATGGACACTTTGAAACTTTGACAACCAATTGATTTTCCAGTTTTAGAAACTACTTGTGTATTAAAAACCTGTGAACTCACCAACCTTTGTGTTGACACTTTTAGCATGCATTTTTAGGATTGCATGCGATAGCTAAACTTTGGAGGCGCTTGGGCATTGGCATGGCATGATCATAGAAGACTCTGACATAAATTTAGGGACCACGTACATCCTTTTAATGGGCCTACAAACTAATATATTTATATTTTGAAAGATGTAAACATCAATCTTTATGAAATAAGATTTTTAAGTTAAATCATTGTTCTATACGTTGTGTTGTGGTACCAATCGAGTAATACCCCGGTAACACTTACTTCCGCTGCAAAACATTATTTTGGGGTGTTACAGATTGGTATCAGAGCCTCGGTTATAGAGAACTGGGTATTTTTGAAACCTAGACTATAACTACTTTTACGAAAATTTAACCCTATGACCGATACATGCCGCCAAGCTGATGCCTCGATTTTGACTTGTTGAAGTCATACTTGATAAGATATGTATTATATTACTATCCACCAGTGTTGCAAAAATCGGCAACTAATGACCTTGGCGATTTTTCAAAATCAAAATCGGCCAGGATGGCCGAATCGGCCGATGGCCGCATTCGTCAAAATAGGCGATTCCAAATCGGTCATTTTAAAAATAATAATAATTTAGGCATGGGGATCGTATATTTCACTTATAACGCACAATGGGCATCATAATCGAATTGGAGCCTTTTACATAGCATTTAAGATTTTTAGCTCCTACCAAAACTGCCAATCCGATTAATCACCGATTAATCCCCGACTTGACCGATACCGATTCACGATTTTTGCAACATTGCTATCCACTTAATGGCACTATGAGCCATGATTGTTTCCCCTATATGTATTTACGCCTTATCCCTCACATAAATGGAATGCTCGTTTTACTTTTCGTAACAACTAAAAGTACAGGACTTATTGCTGTGTAACTGGGCCGAGTATTCCAAAGTTCATGTGAATATAGATTGATCACCTATATTCATCAGGGAGAAGGGCATAGACTGATCAACTATGTCCAACCCTGAGGCGAACTTTACAATGCTGGGGATGGTTATTTTGGTTTTGGGGAAACGAAATGATTTTGTATGTGTAAACGAGCATGGACATGATAAATTTTTAACCCTACACACAACACACTGGCATCACAATACTTATTCATAGTGATATTTTTCCACTTTTACGGAACGTCTTTCATCACCGCTTGGTTATGTTATGACTATGAATTACTTTTGGAACTAATAAAAACGTTTAATCGTGCTTTACGTTGGGTCGAGTTAGACCCGATTGGCCACCATTTGAATTCGAGTTGCGTATCTCGACACGCTTAATATCATAATAAGTTCATTGAACTTACTGGAGTGTTTTGGAATTAATCGTGACTATGTTTGACTTTGGGTTATTTGTTATTGAGATTTTTGGTCTCGTTGTGGATTTGGATTTGTCACTTTATTTTAGCCTTGCCTTGATTGTGGTTTTGTTACGGACTCCCTACCCCAAGCCTTGTCTTGGAAGGATTGTTGTTTATTTTTCCAAATCAATGCCGTTCACTCGATATTATTCAATCAACATCATCCACTCGATGTTAATTGTCTGAATCTATAATGTTCTTCTGGCGCTGCTTCATCAGCAATACTCGATTAAGGTTATACCTTACAATTAATTGATGCAATGCCTCAGACACTATTGGTGTTACCTTATGCTCCATTGGTGTATTCTCATCGATATCGTTCTATCGACGTTGCTTTATTGATGCCGTTTTATCCATATCATCCTACTATGTTGTTTTATCAATGATATCCTGCCAATGTTGTTCTATCGATGATATCCTATCGATAAGTACTTTACACTTAATCGATGTGTGATCCTCTATCGTATCCATTGGGAACTACTGACGTTTACTCGTATTTGGAGCTTGACTTGATCTCGACTTGTGGTCAGACTTATTTTGAAAATATGACTTTGAACACGAACGTTATACCCTTCTTCGTAAAGTACCGAACTAATCGACTAATTGCTAGTACTAATTAACTCTCTTCTCCGGAGTTGTACCTTGAACTTGCTAACCTTTCCCTTCAACATAGATTCTATACCCAACAGAAATATTACTTATGATATATTAAATCAATATTACTGAGTCGTTGCAACACCATGTCATCTCTATCCCGTCCCATTAACATTCTCTCAGACGTTGGGATCGAGGTTGCCTCGTCACTCGTTGTTGTAATAGTGTCTCCTCTATCCGAAAACTTGTACTCAATCGATGAGTAGGAATACATCCTTGCCGTTCTAAGAACGACTCATCACGGCATCTACGAAGGGAAACCCTT
Organism: Chrysanthemum makinoi; assembly: GCA_910596185.1. NCBI lineage: Eukaryota > Viridiplantae > Streptophyta > Magnoliopsida > Asterales > Asteraceae > Chrysanthemum > Chrysanthemum makinoi. The sequence goes on from OU343224.1 coordinate 55,759,368, forward strand.
ATTGAACATAAAACGAGCGAACTACCAAACTTTTAATAACCTATAAATATACCACAAGTTAACCTGTAACTCAAACTACTATTTGTGGGAACAGATACATAATCCTCTAATTATCCCTAGAGAATACCAACAGTTTGCTCAACTACTTCCCCTTATAAAATAGTAAATTGTGTCATTTCCTAACGCACAAACCATAATCAATCATCATGTCAACCATTTCGCGGTCAATCTACCAAGTGTTGTACTACTTCATTACTAAATCAAAAAAAAAAATCGACCTTACCGGTATTTTATAAATGATGAGTCTTTCTCAAATTGTCCTACAAACCTTTTGTACAAATCACTTCACGGAGTACTATATTGTAACAAATCGATTCACCACTGTGCTTCTATTTTGTTAGACAACAAACACATTTGCTAACATTTTATAAACTAAGTTACAATTACCCTACAAGTTTACCACAATCCTATGAACAAGCTTTGCCACTGAATCACAAAATGAACTACAAATATTTTTACTATTGGGCACTTAATAAATTGTTTTCTTATCTACTCTATGAATCATTTACAAGTCATTTCATGATTTATGTTATAACCTGATTTATTGTCTTACCAAAACATCACAAAATTTAACTACGATTTCACTACTATTCTATAAATAATAAATCGTTTTCTATTATCTTATAAGCTATTTTAAAAGTCACATTACAAAGTTGTTACTTCGATACTAAATCACAATCTACGATTTACCACTAATTTACAAATAATAAAATATCTTCCTCATAAGGATAACCAATATCTTCTTTTGTAATTGAACCAAATCTTCAGAATAGATCAAACCCTTTGTTATGAAACAATGAATAATAAACGTTAATGGGAAATTGCTAAGGAACAAACTGATTCATTATCTACAAAAGCTGAGGTGTTGGAATTATTTGAATTTAAGAATTAACATTTGAACTCATATAATATACATGTAAACCTCCAACTTGGAACTGATTCCATGTTGTCACTTAAGGACTTTATTTAACAAGTCTCATTGCAAAAGCTCAATGTTCAACAACATTCTCTACATTCGTCAATTACTCTCCTAAAATTTCAACAAAGTCAAGACTCTCTATTTCATTATATTGTTCAAACCAGAGAGGACAGTGACACCCACTAGTTATTAGAGAGCAATATACCAATAAATATAATCTTAACAATTGAAGACTACCTATAAACCTTTGGAACTTATGAGGTCATAGACACCCGACTGCATCCCGTTCTCAGACGTTTTCACTTTCGAACACCTTTCTTTAAATTGCATTTTGTGTCAACGATAAAACTCGTGGTGATATTTCTCTGAAAACACTTATTTTAACAAATAAAGAAATTCCTGGTGAAACCTTATCAAACCTTCTTATGTTAAGAAACATCAAAAACATCGACTTTTGCCAAAATGTCTTATTATACCACGTCTGAAAACCTATCTTGCTAAAATAAAATCCTTCGAGGTCACGAACATCTTACCCAACTATCCATCTCAGACAAAGATACTTGTATAAATTACAATTAACAATACTGCCAACTCTTGAAAACAACAGATATAAGTCATGATATTAATATCTTTGACAACAAGGTTCCAAAATCACCTTCATTTCTTGCACCTCATTCTGGGGGCAATACTTTTTTATTATAACTTCTTCAACTTAGTCCCCAATCATACGAGTATTCTGAATACTAATACATTGAGCAACAACGTTTTACCATGACAAAGTATCATTCAGAAGTATGCTTGCGGCATGTTTGACTTTGCAGTCTTCATCATAGTTGATGATTAGAAATATTGACTCTGTCCACTCAAACCAACGAGCCAAACCAACGGCTCTTTCCATGACTTTGAAAATTTTGAGCTTGTAGCTCCAAAAAAAAAACCCTCCTTGTAAGAGAAACCTCTGACCACTTATATAACATTTACGCTTGCGGTGCCTTCCCTAGAGTTGTGTTAAATCCTCCAATCATCTATATTTTCTATCATCTCTTAAAATATACTAACTTGAAGCTTGATATTAGTCAAAACGTTTGCAGACTGATAAAACCTTAAGAGAATTCCTGAATTCACATAGGAGTGTGAAAATGAACTCAAACACACCATCAGCAGACGATACTCACTGAACTTCGGGATGAAGTTCCCATTAGGGGGTGAGACTGTAACCACCGGTAAATTTCACCTTGTATTAAGATTAATATAATATTTTAATGAAAGAATATATATTCATTTTCTACGTATATTTTCTTAACATTAAGCGTTCTCAGTTTACCCGAACACAACAACTAACTAATGTGACATAAATTTTCAAAAGATAAAACGACTATCTTATCTTTTTATTGTTGACTATTTGACTTGCATCATAACGTAAAAGACAATGTTGTAACCGATAGTTAACCTATAAGTTTCTAAGTTAAATAATCCACTTTACTTCAAAATTTTTACTCTTTTAACTTTTTCGTTCACGTCTGTCTATTTAATGAAAAGTTGTCTCACAGAACGACACCGCATTAATAATGGTTTAAAATTTGATAATTATTTTTTTTAAAGTCAATAATGTTATATTTTTTTATATATTTATTTTTATAACAACATTTCGAGAAATATATATTTCACATTTATCAAACCGTGACACCGCATTTACACTTGAGCTCAACGGGACACGAAATACACGGGGATAATAAATTAATAAAATTCCCTCCCTTATCCTAAATAGCCGCCCCTTTTATAATACAAGATAGGATCAAATCCACATATTTGTCTTTCCTCTCAAAGAAGTAACATCTCCCTCCTCCTCTCTCTCTGGTAAATGAAAACAACATAACAGGCAACATCATCATTCGACCACTGCTGCCCCATCACCACTTGATAGCACCACAACCATCACCAAGACAAGGAGTATGGAGACCATGAATCTCTTTTGCTTCGACTATAATATTCTGGTTCGTGATTGATTCATGTAGTCATCACCACAGCCACTCCACGCCATCACCAACATAGCCACACCTCCCTCACCACCGTCTCTCCTTCTCGTTGGTATGTTTACCATCATCAAACAACCATTTGTTTGATACTTATATTTTTATTTGAATACAAATAGATTTATAAGTTTTCGTGGATATTAAAACTTGATTAACACGTTTTCGATATTGATTTCGTGTGGTTTATAAAATCAAGTAAGGGTTTGTTTGGTGTGGATTTGGTCTCGGGTTTAAGGTGAACCCGCTTGGGATTCAGGATGACCCGTATGGGTCTTAGTTTGAAATTGATAAGATTATTTATCTTTGGTCCTATTTGATTATGGTATGATGTAACTTATTTGTGTTAATGTGTTTCGGTTCAAGACCAACCCGCAAGGGGTGTTTGTTTGATGTCGGCTCAAAAAGACAACCGCAAGGGTGGTTTTGGTCTGGTATGATCACACCCGAGAGGGTGGTGGTGTTGTTTTCCTACCCGGTTTAATCCACACCCGGGAGGTGTGGTTTGTGATCAGTTTCGAGTCAAAGAGACACCGAGAGGGTGTTTGTTGGCTGGTTAGCCACACCGCGAGGGGGTGTTTGGCTTATTCCAGTTATGGTCTATTTTATGTGCTTATTATTTTAGCTTATTTTCTTGGCTTATGTTTTTGCATGTCGTTAGATGACCACAGCCAAACAGGCTGTTTGGTCGTGTTCTGGATCCCGAGACCCCAGCTAAAGGGGCTGCGTGGGTTGGGTTTTCTGCTTGGTCTGAAAGCAGCAGCCCAGCAAGGGCGTTTGGTTTATGTTGACCAAACCGGGGTGTTTGGTTTTACTTGTTTGGCTCGGTACACGACAACCCAAAGGGGTTTCATTGATGTTTGTTGTCTCCCGACCAAGGGAAAAACCCCAAAGAGGTGCGTGTTTGTTTGTCTTCTCGGTCACAAGAAAGAGTAGCCAAGTGATTGTGTTTGTTTGTCTAGAGCTTATTTCAAAACTACTTCTCTTGAAACTGTTATATGAATGCTATATGGAAGCTGCTTATTTATGTTCATGTTTGTGATTATGTTGGGATTTAATTATGAGTTATATTTCGGCTCGGCACAACCAACGTAGGGAATTTGTTTGCCGCGATTGGTTATCATTAACACCAAGGGGTGTTTTCGTTTCATGTTTGTGTTTGATTTTGCTAGTCACGACCCAAACTAGGGTGCGTTAGTTGAGCATATTTTTCCAGTAAGGGTGCGTTTGTATTGTCTTGGACTTTAAGGCCTATAAGTGAAAACTAAGGGTATTTAGTATGTTTTCACTTTGTTAAGTCTGTATAACGAGTGACAATGTTTTCCGGATATTGAACATTAGACTTATACTTGGGCTATCGGACAAAGCATACTAGAGATTTGGATAAACTTTGTAGACTTATGTTGGACTGAAAATAATTGACTTTGGATAAATATTAACTTGGGACATGGAAATTAATATTAGACCGACTTTATGATACGGACTATATTAGATATACATATTTGGCATTGGACAATATATATACTGAACGGAGTTTGTTTTACGGAATTGCGACTTGACTACTTAATTGGACAAACCTATTAGACTCGGGACTATATAAATAGATAATTGACGCATATCGAGTTAGATACTACATTGGACAAATTGACATATATCGGACTTAAACCTAACGGTAATTGGACAACTTATAGAATGCTTATCGGACTATATATTACGGTCTATGACTTGATACACTTGGAAATATACCTTACGGTTCTTAAAGTATCGGACATAAAGGAATGGGATTTATTATTTTGGACTACTCCTTAATGGATTACTATTAGACTATTTATATTAGACAACTCTTTAACGAGCTATTATTGGACTGTGGAGCTTAATACCTATCGACACCTTTAATCATTTAAGTTATTTTAAACTTATTTAGTCATATTACTTATCATCAGAATATGTTTTGAATAACGAAGCGTATCAAACTTTCATTTGTATACTTATTATCGTTAAAACTTATTTTGATCAGAATCCGATAATAAAACGAGAAGTATAGTTTTATTAAATATAAAACTGGCTCTACTTTATGTTTTAAAACTTAATTCTTTTTCATTACTTGGGAATATTAGGTAAACTCCCTAAACTTAACCATTTACTTACTTTCTATTACTATTTATCCTTATGTGTATATTTCCAGTTGTACTCGTGGTATATGTTTTATTATTCGGCGTGCGTTTGTCTTGAGTCTAGAACCTTATACCACCACACGAACTATCATACTAAACATTTTACAAACATTGATACGAAACTTCCACGAAAACTAAAACATTTATCTTTTGAAAATTTATCTACTTTACGAGACGCATTCTGAGATGAATCACATACTATTAGGTTATGCCAATGACGTACCGTTGTGTCCGTACTCTTGTATCGTTGTGCATTGCTACCTTGTGATACTATTGTGATACATTTCTCGATGCCAGTCGTGTTAGTTGTGATTCTTATATTTCTTCGGACTAAGGTGAGTTTCACAGCCCCGTTTTACTGTTTTACTCGTTTTGGTGTGAAAAGCATGCTATGATTTCTTAAAACTAAATTGGTTGCACATTCATGAAATTATGGATATACTAAACTGATTCAACTTACTGAGCTATGCTCTGCTATACTGTGCAAACTGGTATATATGCTTATGTTTGGCGCCTATATATATATGTACGACTGTAAAAGTCCCCTGGTACTACACTACTTATTAACTCCCTCCCACTGTACGGGACGAGCCGTTGATGTCTATGGATAGCGCTATTTAGGGGTAGAGCCATCCCCTCACTCTACTAACCGGAGTGCATAGAATCAGTTCTCATGCTAGGTTAGAACATGTTGTGCGTAGGGGCAATGTTCGGCTGAATCGGCTTAAGTAGTGGAACCTTTATGCCATGAACGCGCTGCATACATAATGGACACTTTGAAACTTTGACAACCAATTGATTTTCCAGTTTTGGAAACTACTTGTGTATTAAAAACCTGTGAACTCACCAACCTTTGTGTTGACACTTTTAGCATGCATTTTCAGGATTGCAGGCGATAGTTAAACTTTGGAGGCGCTTGGGCATTGGCATGGCATGATCATAGAAGACTCTGACATAAATTTGGGGACCACGTACATCCTTTTAATGGGCCTACATACTAATATATTTATATTTTGAAAGATGTAAACATCAATCTTTATGAAATAATATTTTTATGTTAAACCGTTGTTCTATACGTTGTGTTGTGGTACCAATCGAGTAATACCCCGGTAACACTTACTTCCGCTGCAAAACATTATTTTGGGGTGTTACACAAATAGTATCAGAATTCGAATTAATTACAGTACGCCTATGGCTAATACCAGAATCAACACGATTCGTTTTATTCGACTCAAACTTAAAATTCCTAGATTGGTCTTCTACTCTCTTCCAATGCACAATTTTAGCTTGCGAGGTCCTATCATTCCTTGTATTGTCTTGAGACTTTGACCTGCTCGCTTTAATGTCACTGATTACTCCTGTAGAGGGAATGGGAACATTAGTTGGTTGATCTAATTTTTGCATTCCTGAACTTGATGTGCAAGGATCTGAACTACTAGAAGGCACATTAGTGTTTACTTTCTTAAGACTGTGATTTGAGCTATTTGCAGGCACACTAAAATTCACTTTCTTAACATCAGAAGTACTGGGATTTGTACTCCTAGAAGACACACTAGAGTTCGCTTTCTTAGCACTAACATATCTGAATCAACTACTTGAAGTCACCCTAAGGTTCACATTCATAACATTGGGCATAGAACGGATTTCATGCTTGGCACTAGGCATAGAACAAGGCATCACAACTTTGCCTTTTGCACCTAAGGATTTTGGACATGTTGCAATTACACATTCAAGCAGCTCTTGAGATCGTTTGGCCTGGAGGCAAGCAAACCTAATTTCTCTATCAAGAGGTTTATTAATGAAATCCTCTTCAACAATCTCACGGAGACATTCTAGACTATCCTTAAGGTGAGCACAATAGTCATGAAACGCAGGTTCATTATTCCTAAGATGAGGAGGAATATATTTAACCGTCACAGTGTATTTGCAGTCTAAGGGTGACTTTGAAGCAACATTCTTATTAAAAACAAGTGGCAGTTTCCCATTTTCCTGACTTCTCAGATTCTAAATTTCCTTTTGTAAAGACGTTATTTTTTCGTTGTTTTGGTCACGAGTGACTTTCATTAAATCATATAACTCTTTAAAGTGTCATTTAACTTTTTCAATTTCTTCTAGAAAACTCTCATTTTCCTTTTGTAAGGCATTAACTAAGTTTTGAAGATGAAAAGTTTGAGAATACTGAGAATCTAAAGGAGGAGGCATTTGGGATCCAGTCACATTGTTCTTTTCACCCTTTAGTTGAGAGATTTGGGCTTTCAAATTTTTGATCGTGTTACAATGAGCTCGAATCTGTTCATCACGTTTGCTAATTTCAAAAACTGCATCAAATTCAGGAACATCCAAGGATGTCTTGATATTTGAGGTTTTAACATTTTCTTTTAGATGTTGATATTTTAGTTGTAAATCAAAATGTTCAACTTCTAGTTTAGAAAGATGCTTTACCAAATTATCGTGATCATCCTGATCAATTTTCTCATTAAGTTTCGAATTAATCTTTTCAAGCTCAATGACACGATCATGGGAGACTTTCAAAGCAACAGATAATTCATGAAATTGACAAGCATTAATGGATCAATTCGTAGAAGTATAAAACACATCTTGAGAAATACATTCAGAAATAAGATTCTCATTCAAGGTATGCAAGTTCTTCCTCTCAATCTCATTATATTTTAAAGCTCGCTCATGGTCACTAACCTCAACTATCATTGCATCAAATTCCTTTTCCATTCCTTTAATATCTGAATCTATCCCCTTTTTAAGACTCTCAAAATGATCTTTTAGTTGTTTAAAGAAAGGCATGACCTCAGTTAGATATCATTCTTTTGTTTGCTCAAAACCCCTTTCCCCTTCAGTTATCCCAGTGGGTGTGATCCTTTTCTTACAAGTTTTCTCAAAATCGACAAATAGTTGAAGAATAACATATTGGCTGATTAAGGTCTTGCTCTTAGTGGCAATAGTTCTAGGAACTAAATGCATTAGTGTATTTGGAGGATACACAGTCGCTGCAGGCATTTTCCTAAGGGGAGGGTTTGTTTCAACAAGATTTTCAGCTTTTTGCTTATCTAAATCCTTTTTTCAGAAAACTTGTTCTGATGTTAACAACGTTTGAGGCTTAAATTTGTTTAAGGAGATCCAGTTTTCCTTCTTGTAATCATGGGGTTTGATCGTGATGTTATTCTTTTTGCATTCAGGATCTTCTAGCTTTTTATTCATTTTCACCCTAGATGCATCATCTAATTTTCTATCTTCCTCAGTACACTCAACGCAACTAGGTTTTTGTCTAGGTTTAAGAATCTCATTGCCATCATAAATTACATTTTGAGCTGCCTTAGCTAACTTACTGTACTCACGGTTGGGTTTATCTATAAGGGGAACACTATGCTTATCGCTTAACACTCTATGCTTAGTGACCATGTGAGCAGTCTGAATGGTATTCCCTTTTACGTACAACTTGTTTTCAAGCTTGTTCTTCAAAGTTTTTAGATTAGAAAAATCATTCAAAAGTTTTGATTCCTTAGCATGAAATTCCTGCTTAAGCACTTTAACATTTTATTGAAGTTCTTGTTTTTGCTTAGCAGTTTTTGAAAGCTTTTCTTGTAAGGAGTTTAACTCTTGTTTTAACACTTCTTCTCTAAAATTACTTTTTCTAATAATTGTACGCATTTGGTTATCCAACTCCTGCTCACGAGTAGCTAGCTCAAACTTAGCACGTTGTTCATAAATGGCAACTCATTCTTTATAGGCATTAAGTCAGAGATAACAGAATCATCAAGGGCACATCCAGTGTATTCATCAAAAACATAGTCATCGTTGACTGCAGAAGATGCATCACTTGGTACTACCTCACTTTCACTTTGTTTCATATATTGATCATATGGGATAACATTGACATTACCCACATTTTCAATATCTGACTCAATAGTTTCAGTTGATTGTACTTTGTCATGCATCTTTTGCCCATCAGCATCATCGTATATTTTTAATACCTCAGAAATGAGTTTGTATTTGGATGGACCAGTTTGTGGTGATGAAGAGACTTTAGGAGAGACCATTGGAGAAATGCTAGCCATGAAAATGGTTTGTGCAGAGGTTCATCATCAACGTCGAGTCGTATGCATCACAATCGACTTGAAAGGAATTGATGATTGTGACCTATCTCCGAATTGGCTCTCATCCACATCTGCATCATACGTCTTGGCATTCCCTCAGAAGAAATAACAACTCTTCTTCATTCAAAGCTACACCATTATCCTGGCTTGAACAAGCAACATCTTATCCCTGAAGTATTCAGCATTCTGAGGGCGTTTGGCGATGTGCAGTTCCTTGCAATGTGTCCCTCACCTCCACAGTTGTAACACTTGATCGTCTTAACTTGTCCTTGATTTCCATTTCTTCCCTATTCTCGATTTGCCACATATTCTCTACCGACTCCACCTCTTCCTTGTTCTATCGCTTTCTTGAACTGGTTGTACTATAACTTTCCCATCTCTGACTAGAGCATGATTGTGAAGATTGGATGCGTTCGATCTCATTGTTGGTGTGAAGACGGTTGGTATGTTGACTGAGAGTCAAGTTTTGTTTAACCATAAGGGCCAGTTGAGTAATGAAGTGTCCCACGGTCTGCATCGTATCAGCTTGTTTGAATCTTGGATCGGGAATGAGTTTGTGAGTGCCATTACCCATGGGTATGACTTGTGAAGCTTTAGTGGTAATCCCAATGTTTGAGTAGAAGGCAGTTGAATCATTTGATGAGCTTGTCTCTCCTGGATTTGTTTTGAATTGTTCAAGAATCCTCTTTTCAAACAAGGCATGTCTCTCATTCTGAAGAAGGAAGGCATAGAGTTGCTCATAGTTAGTATTCTTCAATCCTTTGGTTAGCTTCATAGAGGTGACAAACTTGTGCCATTCGGGATTCATGTTGTTCACAAACTTTGAGTTCAACTGAATGTTTGGCATAGTCATTCTGATGTTCCTCATGTCATTAACAAGCTTATGGAATCTCACGTAATACTCATAGACACTCTCATCTGGTTTCATCTTGAAGTGCTCAAATTCATCATAGAGTTGTGATTCTCTGTCTTCCATAGTTAATTCAGAACCAGAAAGAAGCATCTTGGCATTATCCCACACAGCCTTGGCTTCAGTGTTGTGATTGATCAGCTTGTAGATATCTTTTGGAAGACCTTGAAGTATGATTGATTCGTTGAGGTTTAGGGGTGTGTGTGTATGGATAAAACCACAATATCGATATAAAAAATAACCACAAGGAATGATTTAAAATCCCTTTAGGAAAAAGGATAATGAATCAAAACCCCTGAGTGATAGTGATACGGATTAGGAAATCCGAGTCGTGTCCCAACGAGGTGTGAATGGGCAACGTCGTTTAAGGTTCGTTATTAAAATGCTCGATGTTTAGGATTTTTGATTTTATTAAAACTACGGGGAGTGGGAAAACAATTAAGGAAAATTACACTAAGGGGAATCCTAAATACGCGATTTAAACTAAAACGTATTAAATGAAACGAACATAAAATGCAACTACGTCTAAACTAAATCCTAAAATTGATCTAAAATTACTTTCTAACTAAAAATGATATTAGAAAATTATCTAAGAATTAAAACTAATTTTTATGATTTTTCTGGAATTTATTTGAATTAAAAACTAATTTTAAACTAATTTAAATGCTAAAAATTACAAATTAAACTAGGAAAAATCTGGAAAAAATATTTTTTTGCTTTTTATAATTTTCTTAATCTAGGAAAATTGAAAAATTATTTTTTTGAAACTTTTCTGATTTATTTGTAAAAAGTCTTAAAAACTGATTTAAATCAAGAAAAATAGTAAACAGTAACTAAAAATTATGAAAAATTCATGAAAAATCTAAAATATTATTCTAAATCTATGAAAAATATAAAAATTATAGCTTATGTGAAGGATTAACAAGCTGTAGTGCAAACTGACCCTAAATAAGCTACTAAGATTAAGCTAATGAGTGCTAAAAACCACCAAAGTGTTACTGAAGCTAATTTATACTAAAATCACCTAAAAGCAGCTAATTCCAACTACTTCTAACTTCTATAGTGCAACCTACAATGATTTGGCTTGATTGATCAAGTAAACTTAAACAGTCCTACCTCCTATGTTTAAGCTTAAGCACAAGCTTATAAAATAAGCTAAAGTGGAAAACAGAACTTAGGACCTCTAGAACTCCAACCAGAGAGTACGTATACCAGATTTGAGACCCTAGTGATAAAAACAAGACCCTGCACAGGTCTGGAAGTTGCTGTTCACACTCAGTATTAGCTGAATGTGAACAGGCAAATCACTGTTTAAGAGCTTATTAACTGCTTAAAATGATTCCCAAAAATTTGACAAAAATCAGTTTACAACACTAGACCAGCAGAACATGAAAAAGAACAAAATCTCACTTAATTTGAACCAACAATGAATCAATGAAAATTCCACAAACTTTTGTAAAAACTGTGTTTTGCAACTTTTGACTTTTTATCAAACTTTGAAATTTTGACCAAACTGAGATTTGATTCCAAATTGCTAACTGAGAATGTTATGTTAAGCTATTATAAGGCTAAAATAAGCTATTCTAACGAATTCACAACCCAAATCAAGCTTATGATCTCTAAAATTCCAACTGATATGCAATTTAGAACTGATTCAAGGTGATTTTGACTTTTAGTGTTCTAAGGTGCAAATTAAAGTCCTAAATAAGTGTAATAATCCTAATGAAGACTGAATCAAGTGATATTATCTCTATAACTAACCTTGTACACAGATTCAATGCTAGTGTCAAACACCCTTATACTAACTGTTTTACTACTATTCTAGTTAAATGATTATCTAACTTATGCTAACACTGAAACTGAATCAATATAACCTAAAAACAATTAAGTGAGCAGATCTAAACTAAAGCTAACAACAAATATAGACAGATTTAGATTAAGCAAAATATACTAGTATTGAAATAGGTAAAGTACTCACAAGTAGTCCAGCTTATGTGCAGCTTATAACAGAACCAAACTATCCTATTTTAAACCAAATCAAACCCCAATCCAGCTTCTGCATCACCCAATTCCATATCCAAAACCATATTAAGCTTCCAGTTGACTTTTGTTGACTGAGTATGGTTTGGGAGTAAAAACTGAGTAGAGACTTTTATAAGCAATCAATAAGCTACTGAGAAGCGTATAATGGCTTATGAAAACAATTTGAATAACTGAAATCAATCTGAACACAATCTTACTATATTTTTTTATTTTTAAAGAGATTATTTTATTATTATTTTTTTTTTTATATTTTTGTTAACATGAAACTGAAAACTAGAAATATCATTTGAATAAGCTGAAATAGTATTATAAATTTAAATAAGCTAACAAGGAAATTAAAAACAGAATTAAAATTGGGAATGAGAGATTAAATGAAAAACTGATTTCTATTGATTAAAGGAAATTACAATAAGCTGAAAATGAATACAATAAACTGAATTAAGCTAAAATATTTAGAAAACTACTCAGAGATTACATGCCTACAACTGTGATACAAAAGGGGTTTATATAGCATCCGTTTGAGCTGTTAGAAGGATCCAGAACTTGCACTTGTGCTTTCTATTGGCTCTTCTCAGCCTTTGGATTGTTTCCCATCAATCATCTATCACTTTCCACCCTTGGATCAAGTGCAAATACTCTGTCGACCAATGAGATGAGAGGATTGACACACGGATTGCTGACCTGGCTCTCCACATGTGTCAGGTGTGTCATAGGGTGTCAGGGAAAGGACGATTGTACCCTCAATTTAAGTGAATTGGCCAATTGAGGCAAGGGGTAATCTAGGGTTCATGTAAATCTGGGTTAGGGGGGAAATTGGGTAAAATGTTTTGGCGCTATGGATTTTTTTTAAGTATATTTCGTTTTATGTTGACTGGTTGACCGGGTTAAAGGATTAAAATGGGTAACGGGTTGGATATACCGGGTATAAGGGTTGGTGTTAAACCGGATATGGACTTGGGCTTGGATTTGGGCTAGTGTATTGTTTTGGACTTAGGATAGATTTAGGACCCATGTGTTATTTCAAGGACCAAAAGTTAACATGCTGAAAATCCAGGGACCAATCTTGTAAATCTGAAAATTTGATCAAGGACTAACTTTGCCAATCTTCAAATAATCCAAGGGCTGAATTTGTAAATTCTAAAACTTGAGGGTATATTCTGCCAATAACTGAAAGTTCAGGGACTATTTCTGACAATTCTTCAAACTTGATTATATCTTTCAAATATCATCCTCTGAGCATAAAAAGCTTCACAAATGCACAATTCTGACCTTCCGGCTCAGCTTTAGCATTCTTCTTTCTCTCGTGCTTGGTTTTCTTTGGTTTTGGCTTTCTTTTGTCTGTTTTGTCATATCCGTACCTGCACATGCATAAACTCAAGAAAACAACAAATATTAGCAATAAACGGCTCTTTCTTGGTTATTTTGGGTTAGTTTTGATAAAGAAAAGATATGTGTTTAAGCACATATCAAAATACCCCAGACGAGACCATTGTCGTGTCCCCACGCAATGCAATTAACTCACGCTTCTAAAACCAAGGATTTCAATCTCTTTCTACTAAACCTATGAAGAAGTAGCAAAGATTCCTCAAAAGAGATTAAGAAAGCCTTAATTCTAAAAACGCCCCGTTTACCTTTTAATTCACATATAGATATTACGATTAAACATATTCTGATTATGAGTGATGGTTTGTTGAACTTTCATGTCGATCAATAACTCCAACATTTTTCAAAAGACACGTTAGGATCACGGAGTAGGAAACACAACACAGCGTGAAGTGACCATACGGATAGAATACATCGTCCCTGATTTTTCACAAGTCTCCAAACTAAGCGTAAAATCGAAATCATTGTTAAATATGACTCTAGATGCTAACACTACCCTCGGAAGTTACTTGTGTAATTACCTTTTTCTTCCATTTTCCTATTTTCCTCTAGAATTTTATTTTTGGTGAGAATTGAATTTCTTCAAATTTCTCGTTTCGATAAGTTTTATTCCAATAAAGATATGAAGCTAAGTCGCTAATTAGTTATCCACCTTCCCTCGAAAACCATTGCACACAAGAATGAGGTCCACATCAAGGTCCTAATTTCGCACGATTTAGAGAGATAACTCCCGGATTCAAAGTTTGGCTTAACACTATTTCAGCACATTTGCATTTTTGCAATTTAGGCCCTTGGTCTTTTCAACCACTAACTCAACGGGATTACCGTTTTATCAGAAGTCTTATTATGACTTTGGATTTTCCTCTGCCTTTTTGGAAGTCTATGACAACTGTTATGGCTTTGGATTTTTCAACTTTAATACATTTGGGCTTTATTTCATGTTAATTTTTGTGCCAAACTCCGAATCCTACGGTTTTTATAACAATAGAAACAATAGCAACAAACTATCAGGAATCAGTTGTCTATTACACCGCAACACTGACAGTACCTTGATGTGTACCCAACCCTCATGGGCAAGGATTCTCTAAAGAAGACAAAGAACTAACTATCGCCATAAACCTAACATCTTTAATTATTATTAGCAGATATGGGGTGAAACAATTTTGTGGGAACAAAAAGCCATAAGTACCTACGATGGGCTCTAAAGAGAACCAACTACTCCACGCTTAGCATCTAAACTCATAAGTAACTCTATCATTCCTCGATCTCCGCAAATTTAAAATCCCAAATAATGAGATCCGCGGATGCTTAGCGGATAATTTTTAGATTATCTATGGTAAAGGGAACAAGCTAGGGCTCAACACGCCCGGTCAAGTCAGAATTTCATTCCTACTCTCACCAGCGGAAAGTCAACAAGGTGTCAAAACATATATTAACTTAGCAAATGCTTCGTAAAATAATCTCAAGTCTCGCATTTTTAAAGTCACTTATTAGAAACTAGCAAATTCTTGGTTAAGCTTTGCATATTTAAAATCACTTAGGGAGACTTGCAAATTCTTGGCCTTTTGAGCTAGAATCGCATTTTAAAGCCTCTTGTCTAAGCAATTAGCAAAGGCTTTTTCAAGAAAAACGCATATTTAAAGAAACTTCTAAGAAACTCGCAAGGACTTTTCGATCATAAAACTAACAAAAGCTTACAAAAATTTTAAATTTTTCTCATTTTTGCACAATTTTTCATTTTCTAAGGAAAAACGGGGTTGCGAGAGTACACGACAAAAATAAGCAAGTGCGGTCAAATCAAATCGAAGATTACCCTACCCCAGACTAGAACGAAACATTGTCCTGAATGTTTAAAAGCAAGGGTAATAACGAAAATCTAAAAGCCGTTTATTAAGTATGCTTTAAGATAAACGTTAGTCGATAAGATTAGGATATCGGATTTCCATCAGCATTGATCATGAAACTCGAGTGGAGAAAAAAAAAACTTCGAGCACGAGAGTCTTCATATCGGGAAAATCCTAGACAAAACATCACAAACAACCAAACACGAGAAATCGAAGAGGCTAACCCCTTCACGTCACTTATTAGAAAATAGAAAGAAGATAGAAAGATAAGCATGGGGTGCCTCCCACGAAGCGCTACTGTTTTTGGTCACCGAGTCGCTAGCTTGACTCGATCCCCGAATTCAGTTGTTCTTAGGGAAAGTTTGGAGATCCGGGACAACCCTAGATGGGATGTCCCCTCCAAAATAATGTTTCACACGATGACCATTCACCTTGAAATTTGGGCCATCGGGCTGAGAAAGCTCTACCGTTCCATACGGGAAAACTTGAGCAACGGTGAATGGTCCGGACCAACGGGTTTTGAGTTTGCCCGAGAATATCTTCAAGCGAGAGTTAAAGAGGAGAACTTGATCACCAACGTTGAAAACGCGGTTTTTAATTTTAGCATCATGAATCCTCTTAGTCTTCTCTTTAAAAATCAAAGAATTCTCGTAAGCCTGATCCCTAAGCTCATTTAATTCATTCAATTGAACTTTCCGGTGATCACCCGCGGTCTTAAGATCAAAGTTTGCATGTTTCAAGGCCCAGAATGCCTTATGCTCGAGCTCGATGGGCAAGTGACAAGCTTTTCCATACACCAATTTGAATGGGGTGCACCCGATGGGTGTCTTGTATGCGGTGCGGAAAGCCCATAATGCATCATCTAACTTATCGGCCCATGAAGCTCGATTTTCTCCTACGGTCCTCTCTAAAATCCTTTTCAAACCACGATTGGAGACCTCAACTTGTCCGCTCGTTTGCGGGTGATACACGGTAGAAAGACGATGGGTAACTCCATATTTAGCCATAACTTTAGCGAATTGTTCATTACAGAAATGGGTACCGCGATCACTGATGATAGCACGAGGTGCTCCGAATCGGCAAAACAAATTCTTCAGAAACGTAACAACCACTCGGGCGTCATTGGTGGGGAGCGCCTTCGCTTCAACCCATTTAGACAAGTAGTCGACGGCCACGAGGATATACTTATTACCCTTAGATGATGGAAATGGCCCCATAAAATCGATGCCCCACACGTCAAAAATCTCGCAAACTTGAATAGCATTTGTGGCATTTCATCCTTTTGCGAAATTTTCCCTTGACGTTGGCAAGAATCACAAGACTTAACTAAATCATGAGCATCTCGATATATGGTAGGCCAATAAAATCCGAAATCAAAAACCTTCTTAGCGGTGTAGCTTTCACCATGATGGCCACCAGTGGGTCCGTTATGGCAAGCATTGAGAATATCAAGGGCCTCTTGGCCATGAACACACCGCCGGATTACTTGATCCGCACAAATCTTAAACAAGTAGGGATTATCCCAGAAATAATGCTTAACATCTTTGAAAAACTTTTTCTTCTGTTGGGACGACATCCCTTTCACGATGAAATTGCCCGCATAGTAATTTGCAAAGTCGGCAAACCATGGGGTGTTTGGGTCTTTCTTAGCAATCATCCCAAGTGTCTCAAGAGGAAATGTTTCCGTGATCTCCTTTTTCTCGAGCACACTTTGATGGGGATTATCAAGTCTAGAAAGGTGATCGGCAACAAGGTTCTCCGCTCCTTTTTTGTCAAGAATAGCAACATCAAACTTTTGAAGGAGGAGAACCCACCGAAGTAATCGTGGCTTAGCATCTTGCTTTGCTAAAAGATACTTTAGGGCAGAATGGTCTGTATACACTATGGTCTTCGACAAGACAAGGTAGGGTCGGAATTTCTCGAAAGCATAAACAACGGCTAATAATTCCTTTTCAGTAGTCGTATAATTGTGTTGGGCCTCAGACAATGTCTTACTCGCGTAGTGTATGGGTTGAAAATGTTTCGATTTACGTTGCCCCAAGACTGCCCCAATTGCGTAATCACTTGCATCACACATGAGCTCAAAGGGCAAATCCAGTCGGGGGCAACTAAGATCGGTGCTTCAGTTAATTTCTTTTTAGAAAATTAAATGCTTCAACGCATTCATTGGTGAAGATAAACGGAGCATCCTTCTCGAGGAGATGGGTCAGAGGGCGGGCTATCTTAGAGAAATCTTGGATGAAACGGCGATAGAAACCGGCGTGACCTAAAAAACTCTGAATACCTTTGACGGTAGTGGGATGAGGGAGTTTAGCTATAACGTCGACTTTAGCTCGGTCGACCTCAATCCCAGATTTTGAAATCTTATGGCCGAGGACAATGCCCTCTCGAACCATGAAATGGCACTTCTCCCAATTCAAGACCAAGTTGGTGTCTTCACACCATTTGAGCATGTGGTCTAGATGAGAGAGGCAAGACGTGAAAGAATCTCCATAAACCGAGAAATCGTCCATAAAAACTTCCATAGACTTCTCGATCATGTCATGAAAAATAGCCATCATGCACCTTTTGAACGTTCCGGGAGCATTGCATAAACCAAATGGCATTCGTCGGTAAGCAAACGTTCCATAAGGGCACGTGAAAGTCGTTTTCTTGATCCTGCGGATCAATCGGAATTTGAAAGTAACCGGAGAAACCATCGAGAAAGCAATAGAACTCATTCCCTGCTAAACGTTCGAGCATCTGATCCATAAAAGGTAGCGGGAAATGGTCCTTTCGTGTAGCATCATTCAACTTTCGGTAATCAATACACACCCTCCATCCGGTGACGAGGCGTGTGGAAATCAATTCATTATCTTCGTTCATAACTACGGTCATTCCACCTTTCTTCGGAACACAATGGATAGGGCTAACCCATGAGCTATCGAAGATTGGATAAATGATTCCGGCGTCAAGGAGTTTAAGAACTTCCTTTTTGATAACCTCATGAATTTTCGGATTAACCCTACGTTGTTGTTGAATAACGGGTTTACAATCGTCTTCCATTAAGATCTTGTGAGTACAAAAACGAGGGTTTATGCCTTTGATATCGGAAATTTGCCAAGCGATAGCACTCTTATGTTTTCGAAGAATATCCAAAAGTGCGGTTTTCTCCTCATCTTGCAAGTTTTTAGCAATGATGACGGGAAACTTGTTCGTTTCTTCAAGAAAAGCGTATTCAAGATGAGGAGGTAAATCCTTGAGCTCGGGCTCCGGAGGTTTTTCGTTAGACGTTTGTACTTCTTTGATTTCTTCAATCGTAATCTCTTTCGGAGGGAGTAACGGTGATGGATCTTCATTCAACAATTGCTCAAGATAAAGTATATCTCCCTCCGAATCATAAACACCATCATCAATTCCCGGGGGAATCGATTCGTCATTAGCAAGAAACTCATCGATCTCTTCCAAAAGGAAGTCACCTCCCTCGAACGGAGTGAGAGAGGGGGAAGAGTCGGCAATGATTGGTTCAGAAGGTTGTTCAGAATTTAGAGAAGAAGGTGAATCAGAAGAAGTAGAATTGTTAGCAAAACCGAGAACTTCTTGAGCGTACTCCTCACAAGAAACATCAATAACGTCGATTCGATTGATTGAAGCATCGTCAAAATTTGAGGAGTACCTCGTCGTTTGATTAATGTTGAATGTGACGGCTTCTTGATTAACTCTTAACGTAATCTCTCCTTCGAACACATCAATTAAGGCACGACCGGTCCTTAAGAAACATCTTCCAAGAATAATGGGTACTCGAGGGTCGGCATCGAAATACCACAGCAAAATCCGCGGGAAAATAGAACTCCCCCACTTTGACAAAGACATCCTCGGCTATACCCTTTGGACGGGTCGTAGAACGATCGGCTAGCTCGAGGGTCATACACGTTGGGGTAAGTGGGGGCAATGAAAGCTTTTCGTATATTGATTTTGGCATCAAATTGATACTCGCGCCAAGATCGGCCAAGGCGGAGCATTGAACAATTCCTTGAAAATCACATGGAATGAGGAACTTGCCGGGGTCACCTAACTTTTCAAGAAGTTTCTTGAGGATAACCGCCGAACAATTCTTATTCAGAGATGTCGTAGCAAGCTCATATAGTTTCTCCTTGTTTGTAAGCAATCCCTTAATTATAGAAGCAAGTTTAGGCATCAAGAGAAGGGCATCCGCAAAACTGATCTCCACATTCAAGTCTTTGAAGATTTGGAAAAACGTTTCCATTTGATGATTAGATTTTTCACGAAGCGTTTGATCTTTAAGACGAGACGGATATGGGATAGACGGTTTCGGATTAGCTTTCTTCACATTCACGGGAGCATCTTCGGGCTCAGAATCTTGGACAACCGTGGGTTGGACATTCACAATACTTCCCTTATTAGTAGGAAGCACTGGGTCCTTTGTCACCCTGGTCTCACGGTCTACCGCACGAGAGGAAGAAGAAGTGGTAGGAACCGTAGGTCCATCATAAGCTACACCACTTCGGGTAGTGATTGCTTTCATGTCACCTCTCGGGTTCGGAATTGTATTGCTCGGAAGAGAACCGGAACCCGAGGGTTGAGAATAAGAAGTAGACGGTTGATTGGCTTGAAAGAAACTAGCCATCATATTCCTCATTTCAGTCATTTGTTTGTTACTTGTAGCTTCCATCTCCTTTTTGAAATCCGTCCTCATGCCGTTAATTTGATTTTGCAAACTTTTAATGGTGTAATCGGAGTTCTTCATGTAAGTTAGAAAATCGTTGTTCGGAGCAACTTGAGGAGGTGCTTGATAAGGTTGTTGAGGAGGAGGTGGTTGATATTGATGTTGAGGAGGAAGTGGTTGTTGGTAAACTTTAGGTGGAGGAGCTTGGTAGTGTTGATTACCATGATTAACATTAGCTCCTCGGTTCTGATTAACATTATGGTTACCATTGAAACGGTTTTGATTTTGGTTTTGGTGTTGAGGTTGGTTGAAACCGGGAGGTCCGAGATAATTGTTTGAACGGTAGCTAAGAAGATTTCGATCTCCTTGCGGTTGATTGTAGTTTCCCGTAGCAGCATAAACATTCTCGTGTGCGTAGCCACCGATGGCTGGGCACTCGGAATAAGAATGTGGACCTCCACAAGTCTCACAAGTCGGGTGTACCGCTTTCACTTGTTTATTCTGATTCTGATTATTCATTTGATGTATGCTTAAGAGATCGTCCATCTTTTTGTTCAGAGTGGCTATTTCGAGAGAAGAAGACGTATTTGATCGAGATGATGCACCCCTTTCGGCGGTAGAATCCCAATAATTGTAATGAGCGGTCATGTTCTCAATAAGATCGTAGCATTCCTCGGGACGTCTCTTCATGAAAGTTCCACCGGCAACAGCATTGATTGTTTCACGGTTTCGTAACGTCAAACCATTATAAAACGTATCAATTTGAGTGACAAGCAACATGTTATGATTCGGTCATCGATCAATCGCAAGCTTAAATCGTTCCCAAGCTTCAAAAAAAGATTCATCGGGATATTTCCAGAAATTACTGATATCGTTCCTCAACTTCGTCACCATCGACGGTGGAAAGTACTTTGCCAGAAACTTCGAAACCATTTCCTCGAAGGTATGAATCGAATTCTTCGGGAGTCGATCAAACCAAGAAGTGGCATGATGAGTCAAAGAGTATGGGAAAAGATATAGACGAAGGGCGTCATCGGAGACCCCATTTTGTTTCATACTCTGAGTAACGGTTAAAAATTTATCAAGATGCTTGTTTGCATCGTCATCGGGTAAACCATGAAATTGACAACTGTTTTTTACTTGTTCTATCATATGGTGTTTCAAGCTAAAATCGGTAGCTTGAAAATTAGTCGGTGCAATCGGTCCTCCCCTCCCATACATTGTAGGTTGACATAACTCCTCCATCGTTCGGAGATCGGGAGCTACATTTTGATTAACGGGAGGAGGATTAGGACCGGGGTTTGGTGGTACGTTAGGAGCAGCCATATTACGTAACTCGGGTACGTTCTGATTCTGATTTTGAAGTCGTTTAGATCGAGAGCGAGTGCGCATGCACTTAAAAACCAAGGCAATTAAAACGAACGGTATTCGAAAACAACAGTGAACTTAACCAATAATCCCAAGTGAATAAATCACTTCTATAAGACAAACGCACAAGCGAGCGGAGACGCTTTTTTAGGTCAGCGCGAAGCTTATTAAAAACCCGCCTCTTTTCAGCCGCAATTTAATGTCAGGCCGTCCTTATACCCACCACACAGTGTGTTTATCCGATAGAAATAAATCGACTCACAAGCGACACAAAGACAAGTTTTTGATCTTTGGTTCGGGAACTTACTAATGATAACACCTTCGTTGAGAATGTTATATAATTGATGTATTCTATTTTAGCTCAAAAACAAAAGAGAAAATCTTTTTGTATTTTTAATAATATATATATATATATAAAAGAAAAAGGAAAATATTTTTTATTTTTTTGATTTTTATAAAAATAGTAACTTCACAAAGGAAGGATCTCGAGTCACTAATCGTCAAACCTTTAACGATATTGTCGCGACACAACCTCCCCGGCAGCGGCGCCAAAATTTGATTCGTTGAGGTTTAGGGGTGTGTGTGTATGGATAAAACCACAATATCGATATCAAAAATAACCACAAGGAATGATTTAAAATCCCTTTAGGAAAAAGGATAATGAATCAAAACCCGTGAGTGATAGTGATACGGATTAGGAAATCCGAGTCGTGTCCCAACGAGGTGTGAATGGGCAACGTCGTTTAAGGTTCGTTATTAAAATGCTCGATGTTTAGGATTTTTGATTTTATTAAAACTACGGGGAATGGGAAAACAATTAAGGAAAATTACACTAAGGGGAATCCTAAATACGCGATTTAAACTAAAACGTATTAAATGAAACGAAAATAAAATGCAACTACGTCTAAACTAAATCCTAAAATTGATCTAAAATTACTTTCTAACTAAAAATGATATTAGAAAATTATCTAAGAATTAAAACTAATTTTTATGATTTTTCTGGAATTTATTTGAATTAAAAACTAATTTTAAACTAATTTAAATGCTAAAAATTACAAATTAAACTAGGAAAAATCTGGAAAAATTATTTTTTTGCTTTTTATAATTTTCTTAATCTAGGAAACTTGAAAAATTATTTTTTTGAAACTTTTCTGATTTATTTGTAAAAAGTCTTAAAAACTGATTTAAATCAAGAAAAATAGTAAACAGTAACTAAAAATTATGAAAAATTCATTGAAAATCTAAAATATTATTCTAAATCTATGAAAAATAAAAAAATTTTAGATTTTGTGAAGGATTAACAAGCTTTAGTGCAAACTGACCCTAAATAAGCTACTAAGATTAAGCTAATGAGTGCTAAAAACCACCAAAGTGTTACTGAAACTAATTTATAATAAAATCACCTAAAAGCAGCTAATTCCAACTACTTCTAACTTCTATAGTGCAACCTACAATGATTTGGCTTGATTGATCAAGTAAACTTAAACAGTCCTACCTCCTATGTTTAAGCTTAAGCACAAGCTTATAAAATAAGCTAAAGTAGAAAACAGAACTTAGGACCTCTAGAACTCCAACCAGAGAGTACGTATACCAAATTTGAGACCCTAGTGATCAAAAACAAGACCTGCACAAGGTCTGGAAGTTTCCTGGTTCACACTCAGTATTAGCTGAATGTGAACAGGGCAAATCAGCTCTGTTTAAGAGCTTATTAACTGCTTAAAATGATTCCCAAAAATTTGACAAAAATCTGTTTACAACACTAGACCAGTAGAACTTGAAAAAGAACAAAATCTCACTTAATTTGAACCAACAGTGAATCAATGAAAATTCCACAAACTTTTGTAAAAACTGTGTTTTGCAACTTTTGACTTTTTATCAAACTTTGAAATTTTGACCAAACTGAGATTTGATTCCAAATTGCTAACTGAGAATGTTATGTTAAGCTATTCTAAGGCTAAAATAAGCTATTCTAACGAATTCACAACCCAAATCAAGCTTATGATCTCTAAAATTCCAACTGATATGCAATTTAGAACTGATTCAAGGTGATTTTGACTTTTAGTGTTCTATGGTGCAAATTAAAGTCCTAAATAAGTGTAATAATCCTAATGAAGACTGAATAAAGTGATATTATCTCTATAACTAACCTTGTACACAGATTCAATGCTAGTGTCAAACACCCTTATACTAACTGTTTTACTACTATTCTAGTTAAATGATTATCTAACTTATGCTAACACTGAAACTGAATCAATATAACCTAAAAACAATTAAGTGAGCAGATCTAAACTAAAGCTAACAACAAATATAGACAGATTTAGATTAAGCAAAATATACTAGTATTGAAATAGGTAAAGTACTCAAAAGTAGTCCAGCTTATGTGCAGCTTATAACAGAACCAAACTATCCTATTTTAAACCAAATCAAACCCCAATCCAGCTTCTGCATCACCCAATTCCATATCCAAAACCATATTAAGCTTCCAGTTGACTTTTGTTGACTGAGTATGGTTTGGGAGTAAAAATTGAGTAGAGACTTTTATAAGCAATCAATAAGCTACTGAGAAGCGTATAATGGCTTATGAAAACAATTTGAATAACTGAAATCAATCTGAACACAATCTTACTATATTTTTTTATTTTTAAAGAGATTATTTTTTTTATTTTTTTATTTTTTATATTTTTGTTAACATGAAACTGAAAACTAGAAATATCATTTGAATAAGCTGAAATAGTATTATAAAACTAAATAAGCTAACAAGGAATTTAAAAACAGAATTAAAATTGGGAATGAGAGATTAAATGAAAAACTGATTTCTATTGATTAAAGGAAATTACAATAAGCCGAAAATGAATATAATAAACTGAATTAAGCTAAAATATTGAGAAAACTACTCAGAGATTACATGCCTACAACTGTGATACAAAAGGGGTTTATATAGCATCCGTTTGAGCTGTTAGAAGGATCCAGAACTTGCACTTGTGCTTTCTCTTGGCTCTTCTCAGCCTTTGGATTGTTTCCCATCAATCATCTATCACTTTCCACCCTTGGATCAAGTGCAAATACTCTGTCGACCAATGAGACAAGAGGATTGACACACGGATTGCTGACCTGGCTCTCCACATGTGTCAGGTGTGTCATAAGGTGTCAGGGAAAGGACGATTGTACCCTCAATTTAAGTGAATTGGCCAATTGAGGCAAGGGGTAATCTAGGGTTCATGTAAATCTGGGTTAGGGGGGAAATTGGGTAAAATGTTTTGGCGCTATGGATTTTTTTTAAGTATATTTCGTTTTATGTTGACTGGTTGACCGGGTTAAAGGATTAAAATGGGTAACGGGTTGGATATACCGGGTATAAGGGTTGGTGTTAAACCGGATATGGACTTGGGCTTGGATTTGGGCTAGTGTATTGTTTTGGACTTAGGATAGATTTAGGACCCATGTGTTATTTCAAGGACCAAAAGTTAACATGCTGAAATTCCAGGGACCAATCTTGTAAATATGAAAATTTGATCAAGGACTAACTTTGCCAATCTTCAAATAATCCAAGGGCTGAATTTGTAAATTCTAAAACTTGAGGGTATATTCTGCCAATAACTGAAAGTTCAGGGACTATTTCTGACAATTCTTCAAACTTGATTATATCTTTCAAATATCATCCTCTGAGCATAAAAAGCTTCACAAATGCACAATTCTGACCTTCCGGCTCAGCTTTAGCATTCTTCTTTCTCTCGTGCTCGGTTTTCTTTGGTTTTGGCTTTCTTTTGTCTGTTTTGTCATATCCGTACCTGCACATGCATAAACTCAAGAAAACAACAAATATTAGCAATAAACGGCTCTTTCTTGGTTATTTTGGGTTAGTTTTGATAAAGAAAAGATATGTGTTTAAGCACATATCAATGATGTTAGAAGCCCTGATATCAGCATCGAATCTCTTTTTCTCTTTATCATTAAGTTCATCATACATCTTTGGTGTGTCTAATCCATAGATCATAGTTCCATCTGCAGCTGTATCAATTAAGTCTCTTGTACTCTCAACCTGATAAGGTCCTTCATCGATTGACTTGAGAATGTTGACTCCGTTTTCCTTTCCCAAACAAGCAGTCGGATTCGTTGTGCCATGAATCATAATCGGTTCTGTCAAGCATAGTGGACGAGTATCCGACCTGCTGCTTGAACGTCCTCAACTACGGAAGAAACAATAGTAGGAACGATGTTTGCCATGATTACAAGTTCTACGGGATTTTACAATTCTTTGATTAAACCGGGAAATTGATTCTTTCACGGGATTTTACTAAACCAAAAGAACAACCATAAGAATGTATCACGAAGAAGTGACAAGTCTAAAATTAGACAAGTAGTAAAACACACAACTCGCTTAGTTATCAACTCGCTAAACAACCAACTCGCTCAAGGAGACAACTCGCTTAAGGAATCAACTCGCTAAATAGCCAAGTCGCATTAGCATTAACTCGCAACACTGTCAACACGCTTAATGGAA
Organism: Chrysanthemum makinoi; assembly: GCA_910596185.1. Classification (NCBI taxonomy): domain Eukaryota; kingdom Viridiplantae; phylum Streptophyta; class Magnoliopsida; order Asterales; family Asteraceae; genus Chrysanthemum; species Chrysanthemum makinoi. The sequence continues at coordinate 55,785,375 of OU343224.1, forward strand.
CAAGTCGCTAAATAGCCAACTCGCTTTAGTATCAACTCGCAAGACACACAACTCGCTTAATGAAACAACTCGCTTAGAACCCAAGTCGCAAGAAAGTCAACTCGCTAAATAGCCAAGTCGCATATACTAACTCGCATACAGAAACAAAGCAACTCGCTTTGAAGAAAAACTAGTCCGAGACTCAACTCGCTTCGTCCTACGTTCACAAATAACCACTTTATCAATCAAAAACAACCAAACCACAATGATTTAAGCCTTCCAATTCAAAACATAAACACATATGATGATTCTAAACACAAAAGTACAAGAAAAATTCAAACTTTAACACTAGAATTTGTCCAAATGAATCAAACTCTCCTAAACCCTTAATACCCCAAAAACCTTATGAAATCCACCAAAACAAAGAGCATGAAAGATGAGTGATCAAACCTGGCTCTTGATACCATTTGTAACATATAGGATTTCATAATCACACTAAACCATAATCACTAAGTGGCGTACAATATGTTTAGAGAGATAAAGTTCAAGAGAGAGAAATGGAAGAGAGTTGGGAACTTTAGAGAGAGAAAGAAAAATCTTATTATGAGTTCCAACTCTCTACCTTGGGAGGTAGAGAGTATTTATAGTCTTACAATAAAACGCCACCTGACGGGCTGTGGATCAGGCATACAGTGGGTAAAGACCCATCCGTCCTCCACGGTGTTACTTAACTAAATACTACTTAACATTAAATAACTACGACTACGAGCTTTCTAATGATTACATATACTTGAGGTGACCGACACTTTAACTACTGGATTTTCCAAATCCTAACACTCTTGATAGACATGAAATTTGATGGGTTTGACAACCTTTCGAGGTTTGTCCACACCTTCAAGGTAGCTATTAGAAGTAGTTGTCACCTAAAAGCTGACAATGTAACTCTTTAACTATGCAACGTAACCGTGTCTCGCGGGGAATTGTCTATCTTGAGTCGATCAATTCAAAAGTGCGAGCTCTTCTCTCACCGTGCGGATTTCTGTAAAAACACTTAAGCACGTGTGGAGGGGGAGTATTTCTGCAAAAGATAAAAACTCTCACAGTGGTACAAAATGTTTTTACTCATAAACACTTTGAGAGATTTTCAAGAAAATGGTTTTATGGCAACATAGGTTAGTCATGGAGTTATAAGGTGACTAAGGTTAGGAATAACCGTCCTATGATCCGACAGAGCCGGAGGGATCTACCCAAGGACACCACCAATACTTAGAATTTAGAAGTCCTTAGGTATGATTATAAAAAGGAGAAAATGAGAATCGGAGAAAGAAGGAGTTGAAGAATTAAAAAGAAAAATAATGAAAAAGGATGAAAAGAAATAGCCCTCCAGATTATTCAACTTAGGGCAGACACCGGGTTCAACTCATATGCTACTGTTGTCACTTGATGACACGGGTATTGAAGATTAAAGTCGTCATGGACCCAGTGACGCATGCACTAAACCTTCTTAGCCACTCAAGTTTCTCTCAACAGAAGCTTGTTTCATTCTCACAGGGAACCCTACGTAAACTATCGGCTTTCTCTTAGAGATTGCTGGTATTGAAGAAGGAGACCCTCTCCCTAGTCTCTGCTTAGGAAAACCAAAGCGCACTATTGAGTCTAGAGCCACGAGATTCATCAAAATATCTCTTAGGAACACTTGACATTTCATCACTTGTCGTTCAACATTAAGGACGCAAGTGATACTATTCTAGAGTCTTACAGAGATCTTAGAAATCTGTCGAGAACATTTATGAGGGGTTCACAACTGTGATCCTCAATGATTGAACGGAAACACCTGCGAGGGTCAACATCAAACAGCCCTGACAGCAGGTCACTTCGGTAACTCCTTGTGGGTTACGCTTAGTGTTGTCTCAAACGGTCTACAGTCGTGGGGTGATGCTTCGGTGTTCCTCAGCGACTCACCTGAACTATAGATGTACTTCGGTACATCGTGTTATCGTACTTGAGGGACTCCAGTTCAGGAACAGCTTTTGCAAGAATTAGAGATGTATTTTCACACTATGCTGTTAACACACTCGAAGTTCGAACTTGTAAGTGCTAGAAATCCCGCTAAGGAGATTCCTTTCAAGAATCGAGTCCTGAAGATGTGGGTCATTACTTAAACTTGATCAATGTAATGCCAACTGTCCCTTATGGGATTCGGACGGCTGATTCGCCCGACCAAGGTGAATGGAATCAAGACATTCATCAGAAGAACAATCGTAGTGGTCAATTATCTTAGAATCGGCCACAATGATCGATTGGTGTTTATCACTAACCAATTCTTATGTTTTCTTCTTATGGATGCTCCTGGGAAATGATCGTGCAGATTCTCCACATGCTCATACCAACAACAACATTAATTGAAGTTCTCTCGAAAGGCAACACAAAATTCAGAATGATTCTTCATCAATGTCAAAGAATCAACACTATCCTGAGCCAGGAATCAACAATACATAAACGCGTTTGGGTCTCTAACCTTAGCCTAGCACGTAATAGCTTACAAAAACATTTTCAGGTCTAATAAAAAAGGTTTTCAAGCACTTGTGTCCACATAAAAACATATTCAAACCAAATCACGCATTTCATCAAACCAAGTAACAATCGCTTATTCAAATCAATCAATTGGTGCATTTATTAAAAACGAGCATGTATTCTCCCCCAAAACAGTTTAAAAGTAAGTAAAATTAGGGGCCATGAACTCACCTCAGTACGAAGTAATGAAAGAATCACAACTGGAATCAGTGAGCAAAGCACAACAGTCTCACAATAAAGGCACAACGATATCAAGAAAGGAAGTACAACGATAATCAAACAGCACGACACAACGGACTCGGCACAACCTAATAATAGAAAAAATACGTGTCTCAGTATCGTTTCTCACGAAGTCGCCAATAATAAAGTCGTACGAAAACATAAATGTCTTTGCTATCCAAAGCAACATCATAGAGTAAAACACTTGGTATCGTCTCTTGTGGAATGTGGACTCAAAACAACATACGCGAAAACTCCAGACAACGCAAAAATCAGATTCAACGACTCAAATGACAACAAGATCGAAAACGACGAAAACTCATGCAAAAAGAATAAACTAACGTTAACCGATCCGCAATCTAATCCAAGTTAAGCATCTTGAAAAACTCCTGGGTCTCGTGTCTCGAAATTCATTATTATTTGTTACTTATTATCTTTAAAAGAAAAACGTTTATACATACGTTATCAAAATCGTACAATTAAACTAAAATTTAATTGTATAACTTATATTATTAATCATTTACAACGTGGCATAATTTTACTCATTCGACCTATCATTTCGAGTCATCCTTTCTCGAGTCAATTCTAAATGACTCGAGCCCATCTAAGCCCAATCCGAAACCCAAGTCAAGTTTCTATTTTGGGTCGTAGTCTAATATTAATAATAATAATAATAATACTAGTATTAGTCCAAATTGTCCAAATATATATATGAAAGTCCATTTCGGTTACTCACGGCCAATCCGAACCATGAGGTTACGGATGACTCGTGAAATGCTCAAACATCACGACTCAATCCACGACATTATCATAACGGCATACACATTTATCATTATTATTATTATTATTAGTTTTAAATATTAATTTGTCCCATTAATTCATCTTTGACCAGTCAACAGTCAAATGAAACAATCAATCGGGTCAAACAGTCAAACCCGTCACATATGTGTGGCATCCGCCTCACCGAGGTCACCCTCAACTGCGAATAACTAACACAAGCCATGCTGTGACACCGTAAGGTGTCCCGGTCTCAAATATACCAAGTGGAAAACTAGAAGGGGGGGGGGGGGTTGAATAGTTTTACCAATTAAAACTTCATTTTAAAACATTTAGATCGACTTATGTCAATCTATTTGGTTGTTTATGTTGGACGTTGATCAATAGATATATAAACGGGTAATGAAAGATAGAGAGTAAGAAGCACATAACCACGACACGAGTATTTATAGTGGTTCGGCTACAAGGACACCTTCCTTGCCCTACTCGCCTCCCCGAGTCACCTACTCGAGAGTTCGTAAACACTACACGACACCAATCTCTTATGGCGAGAAGCCTTCACAACGTCTCCTACTCTTTTTCCGGTACTAGGCTAACCATCGGGTTCTTTCACTCCAAGGTGAACCACACCTACCACAACGTCGCCTACCCTTTATTAGGTACTAGGCTAAGCACCTAGTTCCATTACTATGGAGGAACTACTACCCAACACAACACAACACCTATTCCCAAGGAGACCAACTCCTTATTACAACACCATCAAGGATATCACCATCCTTGAAAAAAAACTAAAACTTATATGTATAACGATGCACCTCGTCGATTATACGACCTTGGCATTCTTCACTAATGCCACTTGATTTGATTCCTAGGCATCCTTCACTAATTCCTTTGACACAACGCTTGGCACCTTTCACTAATGCCTTCGTCTTGACACCTTTAGCATTCTTCACTAATGCTTTTGACACGGACGTTAAGCACCTTTCACTAATGCTTTCGTCTTGACTCTTTCGGCATCCATTATTAATGTCTTCAACACAACATCTCTATGAAGGAAGAAAGAACTATCAACAAGAGAACCTCAGTTGTCTTGATGATGACGAAGCATGACAACTCATGGACTTGAGCTTGATCGACTTCAAGAAGTGGTGATCTCGCCTTTAAGAGGAACCTAGAGAATCACAAAAAAACAAAAGACAAACTACATAGAAAGATCCCTTAGGATCAGTGGTTAGAGAGGTACATGTTGGAATATGAAAGTGCTGAAGACATGAAAGTACTGAAGATATGAAAGTACTGTAAGCTGCAAAGTACTGGAAACTGATAAAGAGTCAAAGTACTGCTAAATATAAAGTCAAAGTACTGCACAACGAAGTCAAAGTACTCCAAGAACAAAAGAACTGTTATTCGTTTATGGAAAGTATTGTATTCTATGTTTAGATTACTTGTCGTACAAGGTTATCAATTGTAAACCGACTAGGATATCCTTGAGCCTATAAAAGGACTCCTAGATTGGCATTAGATGTACGAGTCTATGAGTTTTAGAGTTTACGAATTCACAAGTTAATTAGTGTTTTAGAGAAAAGTTCGATTATCTTAGAGTTGTATTAGAGCATCTGCATAATAAGCAGATTTAGAGTTTATAATAAAAGTTATATTTCTTAGCTTTGTTAAGTAAATTCCGCGTACTTGATAAAGATTGCTCAGTGTTTCTTTGTTAATAACTTAGGATTTATCCGAGGTTATTAAACCTTAACAAGCTAGTTAAGTTAGTTTGATTAAATTATATCGATCCAACAAGTGGTATCAAAGCTTGTGTGGAAACTCTGACTAGGAAGAAACCCTACTTCAACAATATTCAAGATGTCGACTGAAGCTGTTCCACCACCCTCAATCACCTCACTCAGAATTCCAATAATCAAGAAGGGAGAATATGGTCTCTGGTGCATGAAGATGAGGCAGTACATTGCCATTACAGACCATGCTCTATGGAATGTAATTGTGAATAGGAATGAAGTTGTTCCAGGACCCATTGATATTCATGGACAACCCAAGGCACCTAAGGCAGTTTTACCAGCAGCAACCTTAAGGAATCAAGAGAAGGCACTCAACATTCTCTTATCTGCCATTCCAGATGGTCATCTTCTCAAATTTCATGATGCTAAAGATGCTAAGCAACTCTGGGCTGCTCTCAAGACCAGATTTGGAGGGAATGAAGCCTCTAAAAAGCTGCACAGAAATTTGCTGAAGCAACAATTTGAAACTTTTACAGTTGGTAAAAGAGAGAGTCTTGATGCTGCATATGATAGGTTTCAGAATCTTCTCAACATGTTAGAGTTATACAAGGCAGAAGTATCAGTTGAGGAGGCTAATTTGAAGTTTTTAAGGAGTTTGCCATCTACATGGCATGTTATTGCTACAATGATCAGAGGACAACAAGGTTTGGATGTAATGGACTTTGATGCTCTTTATCATCAACTAAAGGTGTATGAGCATGAGATGAGTGGTCAAACAAATTCTAAGTCTCACAGTATTGCTTTTCTATCATCTGAAAAGAAGGGCAGTACTTCCATCAAAAGTACTGCTTCTCCTAAAAGTACTGTTACTCAAAGTACGGCTGTTTACACCCCTCCTTCATATGTTCAGCAGGCCCCACCAACTACCACTATGCCCTCAGATGAAATTATGTGCTCATTCTTTGCACAGCAAGCTAGTCTACCTGTCACTTATCAAGAAGATCTAGCACAGATTGAAGAAGATGCACTTGAAGAAATTGATATCAGGTGGCAAGTTGCTATGATCACTGCAAGGATAAAAAAGTACATGAAGAAGACAGGCAAAAACATTGATTTCAAACCAAAACAGGGCATAACTTTTGACAAAATCTAAAATTGAATGCTTCAATTGTCAAAAGACTGGTCACTTTGCAAGGGAGTGCAGGTTTGCTAAGTATCAAGCAAACAGGACATCTGAAAAGCCAAAACTTGAGCTTAAGGAAATTCCAATTACTGAAACAAAGGCTTTGGTTGCTCAAGAGAAGTTATCAGAAGTTGACTGGAGTGAAGAGTTTGATGATGAACCAGTGACTTACTGTATGGTAGCAGTGGAAGAAGTTGTTGAAGAACCAGTGGAAGCATTGGACTGGAGCACTGTTTTTGATGAGGAACCTGAACATGCTGTTTTGGAATCTGATGATGGCTTTGGAGGATTTTATTGGAGCAAGGAAAGTGAAGATGATCCTGTTCAACTAGCATTGGTGGCTACTTCACCAAATCAATCTCCTATCTCTGAGGTATGCTCAAACTGCCATGATTTATATCACAAACTACTTAGCAGTTATGTGATTGAAAGAGATAATTGTGTTAGGGCTAGGTCTGAGGTAGCAGGTTATCAAATAACCTTAGAATCTATGGAAGCCAAAATCTTAGCACATGAAACTAATGAAGTAGCTTGGGCTGAAAAATATGGAAATTAAACTGTAAAATTGCTGAAATTGAGAAATTAACTAAGGAAAGAGATGATTTATTAGCCAAGTTTGCTGCATGGGGAGAGTCTGGTCTATCACATGTTTCTTATGTTCAAAAATAGCAAAGAGCCTATCTTAAAACTGGATTAGGTTTTGGAATGGATTTTAGTAAACTAGAAGAAAACCAATCTAGTGATCAGGATGAAGGTGATTTTGAGGATATACTCACTAGTGATGAAGAACTCATTAATTATGTAGATACATCTAGTAATGAGGGTTCAATAAGTGACTCACCTCCTGAATATAAGAAAGCTAATGATTATCATGATGTTCCCCATCCCCATCGGCATTCATCAACCCCCTAGGCCTAATGTTTCTTGTTTTGGAGTAGACAGTCTAGAGTTTAGGAAGAAGCTAGTTGCTCAATCTAGGTCCTAAAACCCAAAGAACCTATTGAACACAATGTTCAAAATCCAGCAGTACCTTCAAATCAAAGTACTGCTCCACAAGCAGTACCTTCTGTCAAACCTTTTCAAAACAGTACTGCTAAACCTTTTTGGGATAACTTTGGTCAAAACAGGTTTAATCATTCACCAAGGAGGCAAAATAATTTTGGGCATCGACATAGAAGAAGTCACTTTGGAAATATGGGTCAAAAACTGTGTTTTGTGTGTTTTAGTCCTAGTCATCTAATTAAGGATTGTGAACATCACTCTGAATATCTTAGAAAATTTTCAAAGAACAGGTCTGCCAATCAGAAACCTAGAGAGCACAAACCAGTCTGGAATAATTCAAATAGCGTCAATCACATAAATTTCTCACCAGATCATAGATACCCACACCAGAGAAGACCTTTTTCAAAACCTTCAGTATCTCACAGTACTTTCCAAAGTACTGTCAATTCTGGACCAGTACTTTCTCAAAGTACTGCTCAACCAAAACAAGGTACTGATCACACTATTTGGAATAGGAGTCCTAGGAGATCTCACTATCAACCTAGAAGGTATTACAATTCACATAGGGGATCTAGATCACAGGAACCACGTGTTAAACCAGAATGGGTTAAGAGGGAAAGTACTGCAGAGGGACAAACAGTACTTTCAACAAAAAGTGAATCAGATGTTTTTGTGATACAAGAAAAAGAGATTTGTGTTGAAAAACCAGAAAGTTTTGAAAATCCACATGCTAAAAATCAAAAGATAATTCTGGATCACCATTTGAAAGATAGTGGACATTACATACTCAAAGAATTTGAGTTTGTAACTCCACAAGGGGAACACAAGTCAGTAATGGCTTGGGTTCCTAAAAATCACTAACTCTTTTCTTTATGTGCAGGGCAACCCAGAAGAGGAGCTTAAAGATCATCTTATTGTGGATAGTGGTTGCTCTGGAAGTATGACAGGAGACAAAGAGATCCTGTCTGATTTTAGGAAGATTAGTAGAGGAATAGTTGCATTTGGGAATGATCCCAATGGAGGAAAGATTACTGGAAAAGGAACTATCAAAGCAGGGCTTATAGATTTTGAGAATGTTAGATATGTGAAGGAGTTAAAGTTCAACCTATTGTCAGTATCACAAATTTGTGATAAAAAGCATCCTGTGTTATTCACTGACACAAAATGTCTCATCCTTTCCTCTGACTTTAAGCCTGTTGATGATGAATTAGTAGTTCTTAGAGTACCAAGGACAAATGATGTGTATAGTTTAGACATGAAGAGTCTACATTCTTATGGAAGAGCCACATGTTTGGTGGCTAAAGCAACATCTGAAGAGGCACATCAATGGCATAGAAGATTGGGCCATGTTAATTTCAAGAATATCAACAAACTGGTTAAAGGCAATCTAGTTAGAGGTTTACCTTCAAAGACTTACAAGAATGATCAATCATGCTTGGCATGCAAGAAGGGTAAACAACATAAAGCTTCCTGCAAGAAGCTTGAGGAGAGAACTATTAGAGAACCCTTGGAGCTGTTACATATGGATTTGTTTGGACCTGTTTCTGTGGCAAGTTTAAACAAGAAAAAGTACTGCTTAGTTGTAACAGATGATTGCAGTAGATTCAGTTGGGTATTTTTCTTGGGTTTTAAAGATGATACTTTTGATGTTATTCAGACACTGATTATAGCCCTTGAAAACCAATAGAGACTCAAGGTTCGAGGTATTAGATGTGATAATGGGACTGAATTCAAGAACAAGCTGATGGATGAATTTTGTGCTAACAAAGGCATAAAAAGGGAGTTTAGTATTGCAAGAACACCACAACAAAATGGTGTTGCAGAGAGGAAGAATAGGACTTTGATTGAAGCAGCAAGAATAATGTTATCAGATTCTCACCTACCTATTCAGTTCTGGGCAGAAGCTGTAAGTAATGCTTGCTATGTACTTAACAGAGTCTCAGTCACTAAACCACAGATGAAGACACCTTATGAATTGCTGATGGGCAATAAACCAAACATTCGTTTTATGAAGCCTTTTGGATGCCCTCTTACTATTTTAAACACTATTGATAATCTGGGTAAGTTTGATGGCAAGTCAGAAGAAGGCTATTTATTAGGATATTGCACTAACAGTAAAGGCTTTAGAGTATACAACAGAGTTACTAAGAAGGTTCAAGATTATCTTCATCTAGAGTTTTTAGAAGATCAAGACAATGAGAAAGGTAAAGGTCCTGATTGGATGTTTGATCTTGAGGTTTTAACTCCATCCATGAACTATGTACTGTTAGAGAAGAAAAATCAACCTCTGCATAATGGAGAAGATTTACATATGTGTTCATGGAGTTCATATTAGACCTGATGCTGTCCCTACTAACGATCCTGTTAGTCCAAAACAAAGTATTGATGTTCCAAAGCAAAAAGTAACTTGTTGCCCCTACAAAGCAAAGTACTGTTGCTCAAGAATCCTCTTTATCCTGCTGAGATCAATCTATTCAAGAGGAACTTAATCAGATGCTTCTTCAAGATGATTTAGCACATTCTTACACTGATGAACAAAGGAGAGCTTATGAAGAGGCAAAGAAGAAGAACAAGACTGCAGTATTCTCACAAAGATTTGACAAGATTTTTCAAAGTGCATCAAAGCAATTCACAGGACAGTACTTTAGATGATTGGATGATCCTACCATGCCCGGATTAGAAGATACCGATGATGAACTTGAAGATGAGGGTATTTTACAAATTCCAATGCAGGCCGATGTGTTACTAATTTGGAGGATACTTATGGAGTTCCAATAGCTCCAAACTTATGAATTCATAAGAATCATCCTTCTGATCAAATCATTGGTCCTTCTATTTCTGGAGTAATGACTAGACACAAAGCTAAGACTTTCTCTACACCTCACAATGATTTACTTAGCTTGTGTATAAACAAAATGCTAAATCATAAGGACCTATAAACCCCTATTTACTTGTTTTTTCTCTCAAGAGGAACCCAAGAATATTGCTCAAGCTTTGACTAAAGAAAGCCGGGTTGAAGCTATGCAGGAAGAACTTCTTCAATTTAAACTTCAAGAAGTTAGGGTTTTATGTGATCTTCCATGGGAAGAGGGTTATTGGAACCGCATGGGTTTTAGAGTCAAAAGAGATGAAAGAGGTAATGTTATAAAAAATAAGGCCAAAGTAGCACAACGCTACGACAAGAAGAAGGAGTAGATTATGATGAAGTATTTGCCCTCGTAGCAAGGATTGAAGCTATTAGAATATTTCTTTGCTTTTTGCTTCTATATGGATTTCAAGTTTAATGATGGATGTCAAGAGTGCCTTTTTATATGGCAAGATAACGTAAGTTTATGTCAAAACAACCCCGGTTTTGAAGATCCTACCGATCCAAACAAAGTCTACAAGGTGGTTAAGGCTCTTTATGGCCTTCATCGAGCACCTAGAGCTTGGTATGAGAGACTCTCCACATTCTTATTACAACATGGATACGTATAGAGCTAGACTTTGTTTATCAAGAGAGACAAGAAATATATCATGTTAGTTCAAGTTTATGTTGATGATATCATCTTTGGGGCTACCAAACAATCCCATGGTTAAAAGTTTGAGCAGTTGATGCATGAATTTCAAATGTGTTCAATGGGAGAGTTTTTCTTTCTCTTTTAGGACTTCAAAGTTAAGCAACAAAGGAAGGTATTTTATAGTCAAGACAAGTATGTTACGCATATACTCTAAGAAATCAATTTTGATGATATGAAGGTCAGCACTACACCTATTAAATATATCAATTCATTGGGCAAAGATGAAGATGGACAACCTGTTGAAGTCAAGCTTTATAGATCAATGATTGGCTCTCTATGTATCTTATGCATCAAGGCCTGACATCATGTTTGCAGCTTGCCTATGTGCAAGATATCAAGTCTCACCAAAAATCTCACATGAATGCGTGGAAGAGAATTTCTCATATTTGAAACAACAACCTAAGTTTGGGTTGTGGTATCCAAAGAGTCACCTTTTCACTTGGAAGCTTTTTCTCGTGTAGTGATTATGCATGTGATAACTATGATAGAAGATCAACCACTAGAGGATGCCAATATCTTGGAAGAAGATTAGTCTCCGGCAATGCAAGAAACAACAATTGCAAAAGCAACATCCTCATCAAGTCAATATGTAGCCGCGAACTCTGTTGGCAAGTTTTGTGGATGCAAAATCGCTCTGGACTATGGATTCAATTTCAAGAATACTCCTATCAACATTGATAATGAGAGTACCATATGTATTATGAAGAATCCAGTTTATCATTCCAAGACCAAACACATACAGATTAGACATCACTTTATCAGAGATTGCTATGAGCACAGGCTTATTAATGTAGTTAAGGTTCACACAGATGATAATGTAGTCGATTTACTCACCAGAAGGCTTTGATGTTTCAAGATTCACTCACTTGGTGGTGATCATTGGCATGACTAACTACTAAGCTACATTTAAGGGGAGGACTATTTAGTCTTAGTATAGTCCCGTATTGCTCGAGGGGAGGATAGTTATGTATACTTAGTTGATACTAAAGAAATTGGAAAAGTATCGCTTTTCAGTGAAAGTACCGCTGGAAAGTATCGGGAAAGTAACGCTTACGTGGAAGTAATCGCTTATTCTTATTAAAGCACCGCTCCAACGTTATATAAGGGGTAATTAATGCTAACGTAACAATATAGTATTTGGGATGTGATTTTTCAAATCTCACCTATAAATACCTACTTTCCGATTTTCCCTCATATTGATACATTAGAACAAGCTTTTCCATCTTTCTCTCATCATATCCATATTATTCAATTACAACTCTTTTGTGCTTACATAATCAACAATGGCAAATCGCCCATCAAGCTTCAAAGCATAATATGGTTGCTAATTTAGATAAGCATGAAGCAAAATATACTTTTCATGATATAATTGATTATCTTACTCGTTCACCTATCAGCTTATGCT
>OU343224.1:55797909-55875913 GCA_910596185.1 Chrysanthemum makinoi
TATGATGATGGATATGGATGCTTACTAGTAACTTGATGAGGTTTATGAGAACAAAGGATTTTCCTAATCACCCAAGGTTTTTATTGCACAACCTTAATGAAGAGTGATACTAGTGTGTAAAAATCTTGTCTAGAAAATATTTGGATGATCCTTCCTTGGTCCTTGGTGTGGCCGGTTGCAAGAGAGAAGAGAAAGAGATATTTGGTTTTGATCTTTTACACCTTGGATATTATTGTGTTGTGTGTGTTGGATTAAGAGTATAATACATTATACAAAAGTAGATATTTAGTGAATATAAGTGAGTCATCCCAAGTTGGTCGACACATGCAATAAAAAAAGACTAGTTGCATTTTATAACAATTAAGTGTATTAATGTCGAGTAAATGTGTAGTTAGTTAAGAATTATTAGTGTAGGATATTGGATTTCACAAACACACTAAACCATAATCACAAGAGGCGTACAAGGAGGTTTTTAGAGAGAGAAAGTTAGAGGTTTAGGGAACTTAGTGAGAGAAAGAAAAATCTTATTATGAGCTCCAACTCTCTACCTTGGAAGGTAGAGAGTATTTATAGTCTTACAATAAAAGCATCACACAACGGGTGTGGATCGCATACGTTGGGTAAAGACCCGTCAGTCCTCCACGGTGTTACAAAACTAAATACTACTTAACATAAAAGTACTATGACTACGAGCTTTCTAACGATTACATATACTTGAGGTGACCGACTCTTTAATACCTGGAATTTCTAATTCCTAACAATCTCCCCCTAAGGGAGGTCACCTCAAACATATACTAAAATGACATTGAATACAATCGGATATTACATTAACAATTGATCTTGCATTCTTGATGTAGTACTTTGCTCGGAAGCTCGTAGTCATTGATTCCACTCATTGCATGTTTGGTTAATCCAAGTGGAGGTCTTTTACGGATCCACGTGATAATAATGTTGAGCCGACTTTTGAGATCATCAACAAATAGAAAATCTCTGATACATCCATTGTGGTGTTGGTATTATGTGATGTTGTGACTTTCGGACCGACATGCTCACATTATGGATCATGATATCTTCTCATCAGAGTAGCGGAAGCTTTCGTTGATTCATGATATTGGTAGCGTAGCGTAAGCATGGAGTTAGAATATCGAGTCATTGATGCACTAATCATGATTTCTTTGATATGAATGTGTTGTGTGAGCATGCGGCTATGGATTGACCGCTCCATTACGATCGGTTGCAACGCAGCGTCGGGGTGTACTCGCATAAGACGCAGTTAGCAATAAAGCGCATGAAAGTGTCTTTGATCACTTTCGATGAATTGAGGTACCCGGCCCACGGTTCCCCGTTGATCGTAGCAAATCCGCTCTGTGATCGTATAATTCGAAGAATTTCCTTGGGGTTTCGCTAGCTCTCTAGCCGTTCTCAAACCGAACGTCTCAAAGAAGACAACAAGTGAGTGAACGGCCAATTTAAGTCCAGCGATTGATGAAAAGATATTTAAAAAACAATCGAGTATTGCTCAATAGAAATTGTTTTTGCAATATAACGAAGGTTTTAATGAAAATCAATTATCAATCATAAAACACCTTTTGATTTGAAAAATTAGTACGGCGCGATCGACGTGCTAATGAACAGAGTTTTAAAGCACAAAGTCCGGTTTTTCAAAGGTATCCGTCAATCCATAACCTGAACCAGGATTGATTCAAAAGATTGAATAAGCCCCATTTTTTATGTTCGAGTTGTCACATGGTTGATCTGAATAATAGATCTCACATGCCACCTACCGGGAGCTTGTTAGATGTTGGCTCGAAAGGCTTTCCATCTTCACGGTGAATATGTAAACACATCACTCCAGATGTTCGGCAATACCACAAGGATAATGCGTGAGGACTCAAGATATAATCTCTCTTTCCACATTGTGTGAAAGAGAGAGTCTTCATTGAAAGTGTCCTAATGAGATTTATTGATGATCTCGTGGCTCTAGACTCAATTTGTGCATATTTGGATCCTATATCGGAGACTAGGGAGAGGGTCTCTTCTTCAATATCAACAATCTCTAAGAGAAAGTCGATAGATAATGTAGGTTCCCGTGAGAATGAAACAAGTCCTTTTAAGAGGAACTTGAGTGGTTTGGGAAGTTTAGTGCAGTTCGTCACTGGGTCCATGACGTCTTGTCTTCAATACCGGAGTTACCTAAGTAACCACGGTAGCATATGAATTGAACCGGTTTACGCCCTAAGGTTGAATATATGGAGGGCTATTTGTTTTCACCCTTTTTCACATTCAATTCTTTTTCATTCTTCAACCCCTTCAGTGCTTACCGAGACTTCATAACTAGAACCTTGTTGGGTTTATTCCATTACTAGCTTTGTCTCAGTCTGCACTCTTCCCATATCTCACTTTTCTCCTTTTTTCATCATACCTAAGAACTCTACACTAACTAGTGGATTGTCCCTGGGTAGATCCCTCCGACTCAGGCGGATCATGGGAATAAAATACCTAACCTTATCATCCTTATATCACCATACATAAAGTAAAGTTGGTCGGTCTATTTGGTATTGTTCATCCGCCATAGGAACCAATTGAAAACCATTTGAAAATCAATCCGGATACTTGTGATATATTATCAAAGCATTTTGTACCTGAATTGTTTTTGATATTTTAGAAGAAGAACTCCCCCTCAACATGTGAATCAAGTATTTGAAATAGTTTTCCACACGGAGGCAAGAGAAAGAATTAACTTCTTTGATTACCATTTTCAAAAATATCAACATCACTTCCCTAATCGAATCAAGTAGATAAAGCATTTTGGGAAGGATGAGGTTTTCATGATTTTGCTCCCCTCAATATGTGCCTCGAGATTTGAAAAGAGTTTTGCACATACTAGAGGGAACATGCACATTGAGATAAGTGATCACGTTTCAAATCATAGGTTTAAGATAGATGCTCCCCTCAACATGTGCATGGAAAATTTGAAATCGTTTGTCACATGTGGGAAGGAGAGCTTGTACATCCTTATAAAACCATTTACCGAATTATCGGTTTAAATCCAATTTAAATCACACATTCTCCCGATCACAATTATCAAATCATTTGAGATTTGTGATCTCTTATAGATTTAAATTGATTTTGAAAGCTTTTAAGGAGAATTGTGACTTGATTATGAAAAGCGTTTTAGCGATAAGGATCGATTTTGAGATTTTAAACTCCATTGTTAAACATGCATGATTATCTTTTGAAAACAATTGAATGCCAAATAACTTTTAATTTAATTGAAATCATTCTCCCCTCAATCAATGACATAGGTTGTTGATTGAGAGATAGATATTTTGACAAATAAGTCCGGATGATTATCAAAAATAGAGTCCAGGTTATTTTTCAATAGCGATTAGTTTTCAGAGATAAATGTTTTAGAATCGAGCATGGAATTTTGAAAACATGATAAAATATGGCTCTGTTCTTTCTTTGAAAAGCGGTTCTTGACGAAATGACAATAAACCATTTTTCCTCTTTCTCCCAATTTTTTTTTTTAATAAGAATTGAACAACATCTAAAGTCCCGTGTCATTCTTTGAATGACACAAAACGACCGTAGATATTATCGAATCGAGAAAAACATGACAAATTGACAATATTTTTGAAGATTTTTTGAATTTTTCAGATTTTTATGGATTTTGAAAGTTTTATAATTTTGTATTTTGTTTTTGAATAAATATTTACAAGAGATAGATGAGCATAGACCTTTACTCCTCGTCTTCTTCCCCAAGAAGGCGTTTGAGTGTTTACGGTTGAAGGCTTTTCAAGCCTAGTCGTGGAAGTATGAACTCAAAGCGTTCTCTTGGAAGAGCTTTGGTGAAGATGTACGCTAGCGATATTAGACCTCACAAAATAGAGTTCCACCACACCTTTCTCCACTTGTTCACTGATGAAATGATGTCGAATGTCGATATGCTTTGCTCTTGAGTGTTGAACGTTGTTGCATGAAAGAGCAATAGCACTTTTATTATCACAGTACAGAGGAATTTTGTTGAATTCAAAGCCATAGTCAGATAATTGAGATCTCATCCAAAGATTTTTTGAGCACAACAAGATGACATGGCTATGTATTCAGCCTCAGTAGAGGAAATAGAAGTACTCATTTGCTTCTTTGAAGACCAACTCACAAGCTTATCACCCAAAAGAGCACCTCGGGCGTGCCTTCGGCGAGTATCTTGACATCCTACGCATGATCGCGATCTGCATAGGTAGTTAGTGACATACCGGGTGTCCTTGGTACCAAAGTCCCAAGTTAATGGTTCCTTGGAGATACCGAAAGACCCGTTTAACCGCTTCAAGGTGCTTTTAGTAGGCTTAGCCTGGTATCTAGCACACATGCAAACAGTGAACAAGATGTCCGGTCTACTAGCTGTGAGGTACATCGGGGATCCAATCATACTACGATATTTCGTTTGGTCAATCATGATCCCTGAGTGGTCCTCATCTAGTTTGGTTCGATCAATCATGGGAGTGTCAACGGGTCACTTGAATCAAATCCAAATTTCTTTAAAATCTCATTTGCATATTTAGATTGATTTATGAAAATGCCTCCGGACTTTGTGAAATTTGTAATCCCAAGAAAAATGACATTTGTCCCATCATTGACATTTGAAATTTTGAACTCATTTCATTTGAAAACGGTCACATTCATTGGGGTCAGTCGAGGCAAAAATAATATCATCAACATAAATTTGAACATGAATTAAATGTTTGCGACTTCACGGTGAACAATGTTGGATCAACTGCTCCTTTGCTAAATCCAGTAGATAGAAGAAACTTTGATAGCGTATCATACCATGCCCTTGGAGCTTGCTTTAAACCATAAAGAGCCTTCTTCAAGCGATAAACGTGAGTAGGATGCTCTGGATTCACAAATCCTTCAGGTTGGCTGGCGTAGACGACTTCTTTAAGATCTCCGTTCAAGAATGCCGTCTTTACGTCCATCTGATAGACTACCATGTTCTTACTAGCAGCATTAGCCAAAAAGATTCGGATTGCCTCGATTCGAGCAACTGGGGCAAAAGATTCTTCAAAGTCAATACCCTCCTCTTGACGGTATCCTTTAGCAACTAATCGAGCCTTGTTCTTCAACACATCACCATGCTCATCAAGTTTCACTTTGAAGATCCATTTTAGAGCAATAATCATAGCACACTCAGGCGGTACTAACTCCCATACATTAAGTCGATCAAACTCATGAATTTCTTCTTGCATGGCATTGAACCGGTATCTTCATTCATGGTGGTCTTAACATCTTTTGGTTCGATCTTAGAGAGTACGGAGTTGAAGAAGCACCATAAGGCATCGGTTGCAAGTTGTTTCCGTGTGGATACTTGGGCGAGAGGGATTTCCAACGATGTTGTCTAATGGATGATCGTGAGTCCATTTTATGAGGTGTTCATGTGGTAGTTGTTGAGGACTGAAGTAGCGAGTCGATGTCTCACGAAGAAGATGGTTCGATGAAGATTCAGAGGAAAATATGTTTTCAAATGGAGCATCTTCAGGAGTAGCAAAGGGATTAACTTCATCATTGATGCGAAACATTCCATGATGTACATTTGAAGAATGATGATTTGTTGATGAGAATCGAAGGATCGGCAGCGGTTCTTGACTTAATGATATTGAGGCGAGGATTGACTTCATTCACGGGAATATGAGCAACCTCTCGTTGTAGGAATTGACACCTTATTAGTACTTGGATCATAAAGTTCATCAAACATAGGATCAAACAATTTCTTTAAATCATCTTGAGATGGAGGTACATATGGAGTTTCTTGAGAAGAGTTTGGAACAAGGGATGAACCAATGGGACTGATTTGAAGTGCGGGTCCAATCTGGATTGTCCAGAGCCATTTGACCGGTCGACTCATCAAGCGTAACGTGAATTGTTTCCATGATATTTCGGGTTCTTTTGTTGTAGATTCGGTATCCCTTTTGTTTGGTGCATACCCTACAAATATTCCAATGTCTGCTTTAGCTCTAAGTTTGCCTAAGTCTTGACCTCATTAGTTGGATAACACAATGCACCAAACACACGAAGGAAAGAGATTAGGTTTTCTGTTGTGGACAAGTTCATATGGAGTTTTTCCATGAGCAATGTGAATCAGGGAACGATTTTGTGTGTAGCATGCGATGGCAATAGCTTCAGCCCAGAGAAACATTGGAACCTTTGAGTAAATCAGCATTGTTCTAGCGGCTTCTACAAGAGTTCGATTTCGTCTTTCAACTACACCGTTCTGTTGAGGAGTTCGTGGAACACTTCTTTGATGGCTAATTCCAATGCTTTCATAGAATTCACTAAGTTGTTTGTTAACAAACTCAGTTCCATTGTCCGTTCGATGATTCGACATTTTGTTAAGTCGAACCCGTACTGCAATTTGTTTGATGAGTTTGATGATGATATCGGTTTCATCCTTTGTCCTTAAGAACTTGACCCAAGTGAATCTAGAGTAATCATCAACCACAACTAACACATATTTCTTCCCAAAGATATTGTGCACTCTCATTGGTCCACATAAATCCATATGAATTGTATGAAGAACTTAGGCCGAGGAAGTTTGTAGGTTTGGGTTTATGGGCATACTTCTTGCTTTTCCCCAATTGACATCTTTGAACAAAGATGATCCTTTTCATACTTTAGTCTAGGTAAACCTACAACTAAGTCCTTTACGGAGAGATCATTGATGGTGCCAGAGTTCAAGTGATTGAGACGACGATGCCATAACCATGACTTTGTTTTCGAAGCCTTTGACAACAAGCAAATTGGAGAAGACTTCATCATATCTTCGATAGAGATGGTGTAAAGATTTGAACCACGTGAGCCCCTTAAAAGTTCCTTACCATCAAGTTCTCTAACGAAACAAGTATGTTTTCGAAGGCTACTTCTAGATCGAGTCCAGAGAATTGACCAACAGAGAAACGAGTTATGACCAAGACCTTCAACATAATATACCCTAGAGATAACACTATCACCAACAACATAATCTCCATAACCCTAATTGCACGAAATGATCATTCGAATCTAACTATCGATGAATTTGCTCACGAAGTTCATGAGCAGCGATCGGTCTCGGTCATATGCTTGGAGCGGCTGAGTCCGGTACCACGAGCGATTTGAACGATCTGCAGGTTGAACACGAGACAAGAATGGATAAGCGGATAATTGGGATCCCCATGCAAGAATGGGTTCCACTTGGTTAGTGCTTGATGATTGGAACACCCACATCAGAAATAGAAACATCCATATCGGAAGTAGAAGCAATGGAATCATTGGGAATAGATGCAATCTTGGTGTACGTATTTGACCTATTCAAAGTATGTTCACTTAAGGGAATAGTTCTACCAAGTAGCATCCATTTTCTAGTGGGCATAATCTTAGCAGTTTGAGAACAAAAACTGATTATTCTTATGGCCAAACGGTATCCAATAATAACCTATCTTTATAAATGTTCTTCCGGGGTTTCACTATTTTCTAACAATCTTTCGTTTTTGCCTTTTGCCTTCTTTTGCACGATTATTAGTATTAACAATTTTAACTGGGCATTTGAAAGCATTAGACAAAGCATTCACACCACATTCATGATTAGCAACAAAATTCAAGCAAACATCATTACAAGGTTTGCAAATAGTATCGAAAATTGAATTAATTGATGCAGCAAGATTAAGGCTAATACTAGAATCAACACGATTCGTTTATTCAACTCAAGCTTAAAGTTCCTAGATTGGTCTTCTACTCTCTTCCAATGCACATTCTTAGCTTGCAAGGTCCTATCATTCCTTGTATTGTCTTGAGACTTTGACATGCTCGCTTTAAAGTCATTGATTACTCCTGTAGAGGGAATGGGAACATTAGTTGGTTGATCTAATTTTTGCATTCCTGAACTTGATGTGCAAGGATCTGAACTACTAGAAGGCACATTAGTGTATACTTTCTTAGGCTGATTTGAGCTATTGCAGACACACTAAAGTTCACCTTCTTAGCACTAACATATCCGGAATCTGAACTACTTGAAGGGCATCGTGTTTACTTTCTTAAGGCTGGGCATAGAACATTTCTGGCACTAGGCATAGAACAAGGCTTCCGGCTTTGCCTTTTCACCTAAGGGTTTTGGAGATGTTGCAATTACACATTCAAGCAACTCTTGAGATCGTTTGGCTGGAGGCAAGCAAACCTAATTTCACTATCAAGAGGTTTGTTAATGAAATCCTCTTGACAATCGGAGACATTCTAGACTGTCCTTAAGGTGAGCACAATAGTCATGAAAAGCATGTTCATTATTCCTAAGATGAGGAGGAATATATTTAAGCTGTCAGGTGTATTTGCAATCTATGGGTGACTTTGAGACAACATTCTTATTGAAAACAAGTGGTAGTTTCCCATTTCACTGACTTCTCAGATTCTCAATTTCCTTTTGTAAAGACGTTATTTTTCATTGTTTTGGTCACGGGTGACTTTCATTGAATCATATAACTCTTTAAAAATGTTTAACTTTTTCATTTTCTTCTAGAAAACTCGTTTTCCTTTTGTAAGGCATTAACTAAGTTTTGAAGATGAAAAGTTTGAGAATTATGAGAATCTAAAGGAGGAGGCATTTGGGAGCTGTCATATTGTTCTTTTGACCCTTTAATTGAGAGATTTGGGCTTTCAATTTTACGATGCGTTGCAATGAGCTTGAATCTGATCATCACGTTTGTTGAAAACTGCATCAAACTCGGAGCGAGGATGTCTTGATATATGAGGTTTTGACATTTTCTTTAAGATGTTGATATTTTAGTTGTAAATTAAATGCTCAACCTCTAGTTTAGAAAAATGTTTAACCAAATTGTCGTGATCATCAGTTCAATTTTCTCGATAGTTTAGAATTAGTTTTTCAAGCTCAATGACACGATCATGGGAGACTTTCGAGACATTGATAATTCATGAAATTTGGAAGCATTAATGGAACAATTTGTAGCAATGAAAAACACATCTTGAGCAATACATTCAGAAATCATATTCTCATTTAGTGTATGCAAGTTCTTCCTTTCAATCTCATTATATTTTAATGCTCGCTCATAATCACTAACCTCAACTATCATTGCATCAAATTCCTTTTCCATTTCTTTAATATAGATTCATTCCCTTTTTTAAGACTCTCAAAGTGATCTTTTAGTTGTTTAAAGAAAGGCATGACCTCAGTTAAATAACATTCTTTAGTTTGCTCAAAACCTCTTTCTCCTTCGGTTATACCAGTGGGTGTGATCCTTTTCTTGCAAGTTTTCTCAAAATCAACAAATAGTTGAAAAATAACATATTGGCTGATTAAGGTCTTGCTTTTAGTGGCAATTGTTCTAGGAACAAGATGCATTGGTGTATTAGGAGGATACAGATCGCTCTAGGCATTTTCCTAAAGGGGGTTGTTTCAACAATATTTTCAACTTTACTTATCTAAATCCATTTTCGAACACTTGTTAGGGAGTTAACAATGTGAGGCTTAAACTTGTTTAAAAGATCAATTCTCCTTTTGTAATCATGGGGTGTGATGATTACTTTATTTCTTTACATTTTGGATCATCTAGTTTCTTGTTCAACTTTTCCCTAGTGATTTCATCGATTTTTATCTTCCTTAGTGCACTCAGCATAACTAGGTTTGTCTAGGTTTAAGGATTTCTATGCCATCATAAGAACCTTATGAGCATTTCTAGCCTTTTAATGACCTCAGTTTGGTTCCTCAATAAGGGAATGCTATGCTTATAAAAGCAGACTCTATGCTTAGTGATCATGTGAGCAGACTGAATGGTGTTCCCTTGTATGTACAACTTGTTTTCAAGTTTGTTTTCAAAGTTTTCAGATTAGAAAAATCTTTCAAGAGTTTTGATTCCTTTGCATTAAATTCTTGCTTAAGCATTTTCACATTTTCTTGAAGTTCTTGTTTTTGCTTAGCGGTTTTAGAAAGCTTTTCTTGCAAGGAATTTAACTCTTGTTTTAATACTTCTTCTCTAAACTTACTTTTTCTAATGATTGTACGCACTTGGTCATCCATTTCACCTTTCGCGGGTGGTCAACTCAACTTTTGCACGTTGTTCATAAATAGCAACACGTTCTTTATAGGCATTTAGTTTAGAAACTACAGAATCATCGAGGGCATCGATTGTATTCATCAAAACATAGTCATTGTTGATGCGAAGATGCATCACTTTATACAATTTCACTTTCACTTTGTTTCACATATTGATCATATGGGACAACATTGATATTACCCATGTTTTCAATATTGGATTCAATAGTTTCAGTTGATTGTACTTTGTCATGCATCTTTTGTACATCACCATCATCATATAGTTTTAGTACCTTAGAAATGAGTTTGTCTTTGGATGGACCAGCTTGTGGTGAAGATGAGACCTTGGGAGAAACCATTGGAGAAATGCTAGCCATAAAAATTGTGTGTCTGCGATGGGTCCATCATCGTAGTCGTATGCATCACTGTCACGACTTGAAAGGCATTCGATGATTGTGACCTATCTCTGAATTGGTCGCTCATCCACATCTGCATCATAGGTCTTGGCATTGCCCTCAGCCAGAAACAACAACTCCTCTTCATCCAAAGCGGCACCATTATCCGAGCTTGTACAAGCGGCATCTTATCTCGAAGTCGGCATTCGAGGGAAGCGTTTGGCGATGTGCGGTTCCTTGCAATGTGTCCTCACCACCACCAGTTATAGCATTTGATCAACTTAGCATGACCTGATTTCCATTCCTTCGATTCGATTTGCATATTCTCTACCGACTCCACCTCTTCCTTGTTCATCATCTTTCTTGGCTGGTTGCACCATGACTTTCCCATCTCGACTAGAGCATGATTGTGAAGATTAGAGTTCGATTTCATTATTGGTTTGAGCGGTTGGTATGTGGGAGAGAATCAAGTTTTGTTTAACCATGA
This sequence comes from Chrysanthemum makinoi, assembly GCA_910596185.1. Lineage (NCBI taxonomy): Eukaryota > Viridiplantae > Streptophyta > Magnoliopsida > Asterales > Asteraceae > Chrysanthemum > Chrysanthemum makinoi. The sequence goes on from OU343224.1 coordinate 55,808,864, forward strand.
GGGCAGTTAATGAAGTTACCCCCACGGCTACATCGATCGGCTTGTTTGAATCTTGGATCGAATGAGTTTGTGATTGCCATCACCATGGGTATAACTTGAGATGCTTTGGTGGTGATTCTATGTTTGAGTAGAAGCGTTGAATCATTTGATGAGCTTGTCTCTACTGGATTTGTTTTGAATTGTTCAAGAATCCTCTTTTCAAACATGGCATGTCTCTCATTCTCAAGAAGGAAGGCATAGAGTTGCTCATAGTTTGTATTCTTCAATCCTTTAGTGAGCTTCACGAAGTGACAAACTTGTGCCATTCGATTCATGTTGTTCACAAATTTTGAGTTCAACTGAATGTTAGGCATAGTCATTCTGATGTTCCTCATATCATTAACAAGCTTATGGAATCTCACATAGTACTCATAAACACTCTCATCCGGTTTCATCTTGAAGTGTTCAAATTCATCATAGAGTTGTGATTCTCTGTCTTCCATAGTTAATTGGAACGAGAGAAGCATCTTGACATTATCCCATCCTTGGCCCGTGTTGTGATTGATCGGTTTGTAGATATCTTTTGGAAGACCTTGAAGAACAATGTTGAAGCCGATGTCGGATCCATGAATCTCTTTTCTCCTTATCATCGAGCTCATCATATGTCTTTGGTCTATCATTTCCATAGATCATTGTTCCATCTTGGTATCAATTAAGTCTCTAGTAGTCTCAACTCGATATGGTCCTTCATCAATGGATTTGAGAATGTTGACTCCATTTTCCTTTCCAGAAGATACAATCGATTCGTTGAGCCCAAGAATTGTCGGTTCTGTCAAGCATGGGTGGACGAGTATCGAACCGGTTTGAACATCTCGGCAACAGTGGAGATGATTGTAGAAACGTTGGTAGACATGATGACAAATTAAACGGGATTTTATAACTCTATGATTAAACCGGAAATAGATTCTTTCGAGTTTTACTAAATCGAGAAAACCGTAAAAATCACCCAGTCGCTAGAAAATTATGCACCAAGTCGCTAACTACTAATTAGCTATTCCACAGTCGCTAAAGTCCCAAGTCGCTAAACAAAAGACAAATTAAACAAATAGCAACTTCGCTAAGCCTCTAATTAAGCTAGCAAAATTTTGGCAAAGACTTTAGCTAAAATCAAGTAAGCTAACACCAAGTCATTACCGTAGTGGAGAATCCACTACTTGCAATTAATTAAACAGAAGTCTAAGTCGCTACCTCCACAAAGTAACTTCGCTACAAAATGTAAAACAAGTCGCTAGCAAGAAAAATATCATAGATCAAGTGCATGCAAGAAAACTTCACAAACACCACTTTTCAATCCACAAACAACCCAACCAAGATGATTCAAGCTTACCAAATGAAAACCTAAACACTTGTGATGATTCTAAACAAAAAGGTACTAACAAAATCCAAGCTTTAACACAAGAAATCAACCAAATGATGCACAAACCACTAAACTTTTCAAACTCAAAAACCACCTAAAAACCACTAGAAATCCAAAGATGTGCAAGATATGATCTAACTTGGCTCTGATACCAATTGTAGGATATTGGATTTCACAAACACACTAAACCATAATCACAAGAGGTGTACAAGGAGGTTTTAGAGAGAGAAAGTTAGAGGTTTAGGGAACTTAGTGAGAGAAAGAAAAATCTTATTATGAGCTCCAACTCTCACCTTGGAAGGTAGAGAGTATTTATAGTCTTACAATAAAACGCCACACACAGGCGTGGATCGGCATACGAGTGGGTAAAGACCCGTCAGTCCTCCACGGTGTTACAAAACTAAATACTACTTAACATAAAAGTACTATGACTACGAGCTTTCTAACGATTACATATACTTGAGGTGACCGACTCTTTAATACCTGGAATTTCTAATTCCTAACAATTAGTAACTTGTGTATATTTTTAAGCTTGTAGGGTAGCGTTAGCTAAAAATAAATTTTAACGGATCAAAATAAAATATATTGAAGTCATAAAAATTATAAAAATACATTTCTTGCAAGAATTGAAAGAATAAATATTTATCGGGTCAATTTCTACGAAAACCGTCAGAATTTATAAACATAACAATTTATATACTAAATAAATTGAAAACATCTGCAAATTAATAATATAATTTTATAGTCTTAAAACGAGTATAAAATATATTAGGAATATTTTTGGAAGTGTCGGATCAAATGTTCAAAATAATTAATTACTGAGCAAATATTATTTAATAGGAAAAATAAACGTTGAATGAAAAATGCAAAACCATGCATGAACTAATATGATGATAATGATGCTAATGATATGTAGACTAAACCTAGTCTATATTAAATGCCCTTGATGATTGTTCATGAATTCGCAGCTAAACCATTAAGGTTACGCGAATTTGATACTCGTAAACCTAGTTTACGATAAACGATGAAATAATGAAGCATGAGTAGAAATTTTTTCCGGGAATGAATAGTGTTTCGTGAATAGTAAATTTTGAAATATGTTCTCAAAATATTACTTCGACTCCGAAAACGATGAATAGTAAAATTTTGAAAAGTAACCAGTGAATAGTAAATTCCTGAGATGAATAGTAAATTTGAGAAATGACCTGAAATTGCGAGTTGTCACAAGCAAAGACAATATCAGGTCTACTGGCTATTAGATACATGAGAGACCCAATGATACTTCGGTATTTTGTAGGGTCAACCAATTTCATGCAAATCAAAGATCCGCTGAATGTGCCATTGGTGTGGCTTAGGTGTCACAGTTTTGCATTCCATGTTTGTTTAAGATTTCAAGGGCATATTTGGACTGACTCAAGAAAATACCACGGGGTGATTGATGAACTTGCAATCCAAGAAAGAATGTAAGTTCACCCATCATGGACATTTCAAAAAAAAATTCATTAGTTTTGAAAAAGCGTTTGAGTACTTTAGATGTGTTGACCAAAAAATGATGTCATCCACATAAATTTGAATGATTAAAATATGTGCCCCGTGATATTGTATGAATAGTGTAGGGTCGACCGAACCTTTTACTTAAATTATTAATATAAGAAAGGATGATAACTTATCATACAACCGGGGCTTGTTTGAGACCGCTGAGAGCCTTCTTCGGGTAGATGTGATTAGGGAATTCGGATCAACGAATCTTCGTGGCTAACATAGATCTGCTTTTCGTTGTCCATTGAGAAAGCAGTTGACATCCATCCGAAAGACCGTGATGTTCATGTGAGCCGCAAATGCTAGAAAAATCCATACGTCCTCAAGACGAGCAAACGAGCGAATTATTCTTCAAAGTCAATACCCTCTTCCTGCTTATAACCCTTAGCTACCGACGTGACTTATTTCTCGCTACGGTTCCTTCAGCATCTAATTTGTTTTTCCAAATCCATTTGAGACCAATGACGAAGACCCATGTTGGTCTTTCAACCAATTTCCATACTTCAAGACGTTTAAACCGATTGAGTTCTTCTTGCATGGATTCAATCCAGTTGTCTTTGGTCATTGCATCTTTAATGTTTTAGGTTCGATTTGCAGCTGAGTGCATAAATGCAATGTTCACCGTCTGTGTGAAGACGTTGTCTTGTTACGATCGGTTGATTGGGTTACCAATAATGGTCTCAAGAGGATGGTCTTTCATCCAACGATGTGTGGAAGGTTGATGTTGATATACATTCTGCAGATTGGGAGGATTCAAATGGCTTATAGATGATTCCGCAACATCAGGTGTGGCAGTTTCATTAGCAAACGGATTGAAGAACGCATTTGATCATAATCTGCAGATGATTCCTCAACATTAGTTGTTGTAGCAGGTGTATCAGGTATTGGATTTTGATCAGGTTGAGCAGCGAAACATTGACACCGTGCACTCATCAATATCATCACTAAACGAGGAGCAAATAGTCGTTCCATTTGATGGAGTTAGTTGTAAACTAGGTTCACCGATGATGGGGTTTGAGGAAGTTAAACGGTTATGACCGGTTCCAAGCTGTTATGCTCGGCCATATTCCAAGCTCATCGAAATTTGCATGAATCATTTCCATAATCTCCCTTGTACGACGATTCCAGATTCGGTAACCCTTAGATTTTTCACAATATCCAACAAAGACTTCAATGTCAGCTTTAGGCTTGAGCTTTCCAAAGTCATCACGATCATTATTTGGATAGCAAAGAGATCGAAAGACATAAAAGTGTTTTGTTGTGGCGTTCAGAAATCATTAAACGGTTCTGAGTGTAGCATGCAGTTGACACGGCTTCAGCCCACAAGTAATCTGGAAGTTTAGTATTAATTAACATTGTTTTTCCACTAACGCATCGGTTTCGTCTTTCAACAACTCCATTTTGTTCGCGTGCGCAATTGATGTTTGATGTTCAATTCCCACTTTCTCATAATAAGCACGGAGAGTTTGATTAACAAATTCGCCTTTGTCCGCTCTCGACTTGCCCGACTGTTTCCAGTGAACTTGAATTTTCATGAGAAAGGTGATGATCATATGTGGAGCTTGATCTTTACTTCGAAGAAAGTAAACCCAAGTCCATCTTGAGTAGTCATCTACAATTACCAAGATGTAGCGTTTGCCATTAATCGTCGCGACGCCGCGATCGACCACACAAATCCATGTGAAGAAGATGAAGCACATGCCGTGAGTCTGGTTCCACCTTTGAAGAAAAATGGCACGCAGTGCTTTTTCCTTGTTCACAAGCTAAGCATAGGTGATCTTTAGAATACCGAAATCGAGGAGACTTCAACAAGTTTGTATCGTGCAAGATTGGTTATGGTTTGAAAGTTTAGATGTGAGAGACACCTGCGCATACAGCCGGATTTTGTAGATGTTGACTTAGAAAGTAGACAGATGGGAGATGAAGCAATCATGTCTTGCATTGAGATTGTGTAAAGACTTGATGTGCGTTGACCGGACATAAGATCGTTTCCTTGTAGATCATGAATGAAACAAGTTTTCTCCCTAAAAGCAACTTCCAAATCTCCATCACAAAATTGACCGACCAAAAAAGATTGTGACAGAGACCTTCCACATAATAAACTCTGCTAATCTCGATGTTCCCATTGATGTAATCTCGAAGCCCATGATAGTGAAGTGATCATTCCCGAATCGATGCCAATGAACTTTGATACAAAGTTTGATAAGCTTTGAGATTGTCATATGTCGGGAACATCCGCTATCAACAACCAGAGGATGATCAGATCACCCGCATTCAACACACGACACAAATGGAATAGAAGTAGATGTGGAACACGAGGAGTTAGAGGGTTCAGCTTATAGGTGAAACACACATGTTTATGATTCTAGGTATCCATGTAAATCCAAGTATATTATGTAACCATTTCTGCCATCTCGAACTAGTCTTAGCTTTGGTCTTAGTGAATGCACTAGCTGATAAGTTCTTCCTAGGAGGTGAAGTGGGTTCTAAGGGTACATCAATGATTAAAGCATGAGCACTAGAAGGCGGTTTACCTAGCACAGACTTAGAAGCATTAGTGGGTCTAGAGGTATTCCGTTTTCTATTGTTCTACTTATGAGATAAGATAGTCTTAGCAACACATTTGTCATGACAACCAGAAAACATACTTTTACGACAACCAACACAAGAAGCTTCAAACTTAACAGTTAAATTACTTAACGGTTCAACATTCGTTACAACACTTTTGCCACTACATTTGTCAAACGCAATATCTAAAGTGGGTGCAACTTGAGTTTTATTCAAAGTGCTAAGGTGTTCTTCTATCTGACATTCTTTATTGTTCTTTCTTACGTCCGCAACTTCCTATTCTTCCTTGTATTGCTCCTAGGCTGTGAAGTGCGTTGGGAAAAGAGGCAACTATTCCTGTTTCAGAGAGGAAGCACATTCATTCTTGTGGTTTGTCATTAGATGTTCTAGAGTCATTTTGAATCTGTTTGGGTGCAAGCATTACAGTGTTGCTATTCCTATCTTGCTTAAGTTTAACCAACTCGCCGTATCATGGATTTTGTGTAACAAATCTAGATTTTCAAAATGAGTGAGTCCGTCTCGTCGTAAAACATCTTTGGTATATAAATGATGATTATCAACATCTTTTGACGCTTGAGCACGAGTCTTTTTGAGTAAATCAAATATGACACCATATTCCTTTTTCACTTTTGAAATTTCTTGTTCATATTTTGAAATTTGATACTTCAAAGATACATTTTGATCATCCAGTTGCTCAAGTTTTGGACTAAAAGTTTTGGTATGCAACTGGTTGATTTTGTTTTGCAAAGCGAGTTCACGATTGTGACAATCTTTTTGACACCATTGAAGATGACGTTTTGCATTTGAAAGCTCGTTTAACAATTGTTCATTTTCAACTTTTAAAGACTTGATTTGACACAAGATCGGATTCTCAACATTTTCAAAGAATCGCCAGATATATAATCAAATGCATATGCAACAGAATGTAGTAACACAATATTATGGATATCGCTGATATAACATCTTCCAAGAGTCGATCAACATCCGTTCTTAACATTTTCTTTTCGTTTTGTATTTGAAATTGATGTTTCGTTGAAAATTCTTTTCATAAGTCCAAGTTCCTTGTGAAAATCCCTTTCCCAATATATTGCACAAATTTTCAAATTTTGGACATGTGGTAAAATTCTTTTCTCAAAATATCTCTTTGGGCTCACGTCAGAAGATTGAAAATGTTCAACTTTTATTTCGAATTGATTTCAATTTCACGTTCCAAAAGTTTGATGTTCGATAAGAATGTTTCAAAATATTTTATAACTTTACATTGTTCGGCTAATGGCTTTATTTCATTCTGAGTGAATGTAAGGACCATTAATTTGTGCTAGATTGGGAGGGACTCATTAGAAGACTTAGAAGTAGGTGTGATAACCCAAGGTGTGTTAGAAAAATCTTGTTGTGTGATGAAAGTAACTTGCTTTTGAATAGTTAAATGGTTTGTTATAAACAACATTTTCCAATTTTGACCAACTCGCCTTCGTGATCTAATTCCTCCATGATTATATTCAACATCATAATGGAATCATCAATTCTGTTCTCGCACTGTGAAACTTCAGACTTGGTTTGAATGCTCGTTCAAAACTTAGGTTTGTAATCAGCAAGATTCGGTCCATATCCATTTAGATTTGGTTTAAAATTAAACTTTTGAATAGTTGTGATTGACTCACCATGTTTATAAAAAACATTTCGAAACTCCTTGAGTTTGTTTTGTAAGTCAACAATTTCTTCAAGATAGTTATATATTCGTTTCAAGGAATGCTTTTTTGTACTCGTGAGAACTTTTGACAATTTAACAACTCAGACTTGGCTTTTTGAGTTTCCAAAGTGAGAGCGTTAAGTTGTTGTTTATGATCATATTGCAGTTGTTCTATTTGAGACAACAAAGCATTCTTAGATGCGACTAGATCACGTATCTATTGTTCTAATGATTTTTCGTTTTGGTAAGATTTAGCAAAAGCGACTTCAAAACCTTTTTCACGCTTTTCTTGAGTTTGAAAAATATTGAGTTGATACTTTAAGCATTCATTGTCCTTAGTTAACAGTGCATTTTTTCCCTTTAATTGCTTATTGATGTCCTTGCATATTTCCAGTCTAGATTCTTGGTCTTTAAGTAAGGTCATGAGTTCAATATCTAGATTAGACGAAAGCTCAGCTTGTTCAACGTGAGTCTCAACATGATCATTATTCAGATCCTCAAGTATAACCACGGAGTCAACTTGATTATCAATGGTAACCGTAAGGTCATCTTGATCGTCAAATATAACTACGAGATCTATTTGATTATCATCGAATGAGATGTGAGCGGCTCATGTTGAACACTCGATCCTTGTCGGATGCGATGTTGGCGGAGATATCGACGTGAAATGATTATAGTTTGATCCGAATACCGAGACAATCCGTCGCTGTCATACACGGGCCTGCGTCACTCATGTAGAGTTCTTGCATGTTTGCCATTAAGATCACAACTACATTAGCCCAAGTCCTCCATATATCATCATCGATGCGCATTGGCCATAAAGCCGTGTTCCTTGTTGGTAAGAGTTCCACCAGCCATCCTCCGAGAGCCAAGAGTAAAGCCTCTTTGTGATAAGCCTGCCTCTCCTACTGGGCATGCATTAGCCAGATGATCCTTCTCATTACAGTTATAACAACGAAGACCATTAACCCCATTCTGAGCATTTCCCTGCTCAACCACTTGAGCCCTTTGTTGTTGTGGAGCACCCATGTTATTCCCTTCCCACCGATTAAACCTTGACCACTACCCATCTCACGAACATTACCATGATTCTAACTTCAACACGCCCATTGTTAACAACTCCGATTCCTTGTGTTAGATGAGGTACGAATGCGATTGTTGGATTTGTTAGAGTATCGGCTGAAGGCTCTAGCAATCATGACAAACCATTGTTGCAATGCATCGAAAGCTTCTGCATCCTCATTGGATTCTGTTATACCCCTTTTATATCAACCTTATCACAAATACCCACTTAAAGAACACAAGAATACGCAATGGACGGATCGATCACCGAACCTAAGGCTGCATTAGCGGGCCTTGAGATGATGGACTTGATTGGGCTTGGTTTCACTAACTAGACAAGGCTAGCTTAACAAAACTTATGCCCAATTAGCTTAGCCCAATCCACGAGCCCGTTGACTATTCTATCACGATTTCTAACACGCGTTACAAAGTTCCTAAACATGAATGACCATCACTTCTAATAAAAACTATTAAGGCTAACAATCTCCCCCTAAGGGGTGGTCATTCAAAAGATGCTCCACTTGATAAAATCATTACTTTCCTTGAGCTTGAACTTTGCGTGTAGATATAGAATAGTCTTGATTCTTTGTTCCTTCATGCTTTGTGATCGATAATGTGGTTGTCATGCTGTCAACTTCGTTGGTTAGGTGTCTCCACGTTTTTCTCCACCATGCTCACACTTCTATTTGACTTTGAGTTTCCAATGATGAAGTTCTCGTAGTTTACACTTTGTAGATTATTTGACATTGACGAAGAATCATCTTTAACTTTGAGTTGCCTTTGATTTTGATGAGAACTTTCATGTTTTGTTGGTATGAGCATGCTGTCCGCACGCGATCCATCCGCTCCAGAGCTTCCATAAGAAGAAAACATAAAACAGGTTAGTAATAAGCGGATTCGCACTTACAAGTTTGAATTTCGAGGGTGTTAACAAAGATAGTGAAAACACGTCTCTAATTCTCACAAAGGCCGTTCTCGAATGGAGTCCCACAAGTGAGATAACGCTATGTACCGAAATACACCTACAGCTCGGATGAGTCGCCGAGGTACACCGAAGCATCACCACCATCAGGACTTTGAGACACACTAAGCGTAATCCACGGAGAATACCGGTGACTTCGCCGGTCGCTTGATGTTGACTGGCGGGAGTTTCCATTCAATCAATCAAGATCACGATGAAACTTCTCATAAATGTTCGGCAAATTGCTAAGATCTACGTAGGACTCTAGAATATATCACTTGTGTCCTTAATGATGAACAACAAGCGATGTCATGTCATGTGTTCCTATGAGATCTTTTGATGAATCTCGGGGCTCTAGACTCAATAGTGCATTTTGGTTTTCCTAAGCGGAGACTAGGGGAGGGTCCTTCTTCAATACCATCGATCTCTAAGAGAAAGTCGATAGATTATGTAGGGTTCCCAGTGAGAATGAAACTAATCCCTTTTGAGAGGAATTGAGTGGCTAGAAGGTTTAGTGCAGGCCACTGTCCATGACGTCTTTGTCTTCAATACCAGTGTCATCTAGTGACAACTAGTACAGATGAATTGAACCCGTTTCTCGCCCTAAGGTTGAATTATGGAGGGCTATTTCTTTTCACCCTTTTTCATTATATTTCTTTTTAATTCTTCAACCCCTTCTTTCTCCTTTCTTTCTCACATTCTTTTTTTCAATTATACCTAAGGACTTCTAATACTAACTATGGGTATTGTCCTTGGGTAGATCCCTCCTGCTCATGGATCATAGGACGAATTTCCTATCCTTAGACACCTTATAACTCCGTGACTGTCCTATTGTTGCCATAAAACCATTTTACTTGAAAATCTCACAGAGTGTTTATGATAGAAAACATGTTTGAGACACTCCGAGAGTTTTATATTTTCAGAAACACTCCCCCTTCACATGTGCTTATGAGTTTTAACAAAAATCTGCACATCGAGGGTAGAGTTTGCACTTTTTGAATTGATTGACTTTAAATGAACTAGACCGATTCGAGACACGTTTACATCACTAGAGAATTAGCTTGAAATTATTACCCGTCCTGGTCAAGTCATAGAAAGTTTCTCGAGATGGTACATGATTCCTCGTCAATTCATTGGTTTCAACTGAGTCGAGCTCTTTTGAGATTCAAACAACGATCATTAAACATTTTTGATCACCTTTTAATCACGTTTCTCCCCCTCAAAATAGCATATCTATGATGTTTTTGAAACAAAATGATTAAAAGATATGTTTTTCAAAAATCATTTGGAGAGAAACTGATTTAGCATGAATTTTGGAACAATTTTGTTTTAATACTCCCCCTTAACGAAAGCATATTTTTCATACAGAAAATTTAGAATCAATTAAGGGTTTAGAGGGAGTTATCTTGGTACCAAATTTGAGAGATTTTGAAAAATCTTTTTGAAAAAATTTCGAATCAATGGTACTCAAGATGAAGATTTTGAAAATCTTTTGAAGATATTTAGAGAAAAAATATCTTCATTTGTTTTAGGATAAGTGCTCGATATTTATGAAAATCGATTTGGCGTAGCACTTTCCTTTCTTTAAAGATCGGGTTGCAAGCTGAAATACTTACAAGCCATTATGTTTTTAGGAATAGTGCTTGAAAAATATTTAAAAACCTTTAATTTTGGTTAAGCACTTTCCTTTCTTTGAAGCGCGGGTCCTGAACTGATGTGTCCAGAAGCCATTATTTTGAAGTCCGGGTTTCGTACTGAAGTATACGAAAGCCATTAATTTGAGAAATTTTGAGAAACGACATGTTTTAGAAAACATATTAAAGAACTCTCGCTCAAGCATCTGTACATACCCGTATCATTGTTGAATGACATTTCTAGAAACGTACAGAATATCGATTATACGAGAGATATGTCGTGAGAAGAATATTTTTGGATTTTTGATTTTATATTGTTTTTGTATTTTTTGAAAGTTTTATATTTTTATATTTTTCTTTTGTTGGTTTTTCAAATTTTGTATTTTGTTTTTCAAAAATATTTACAAAGAAGATTTGAAGAAAGAAGATTAAGTCATGTCATGTAAAAGTGGAGTTAAGAGTGGAACTAGAAAAGGATTTCCATATGCGAAATTGGCATAAAGTTCTTCTTTACCACATGGGGTATATGAACCTTCAACACTTTTACAAGTACCTGCATCCATAGAAGAAGAATTTTCACAAATAACAGTGTTAGAAGTATATGTTTCCTCACGGCGAGGGTGATCACTATCAACGGTTATAGTGGATCTGACTTCCTTAACTTGATGAGTTTCACTATTATCTGTGTTGGAGCAATTATCAAAAATCTTTCCTGTGGGAATCCACCTAAGACCTATTTTGTTGAAAACTTTGCCCGTGGGTATCCACCTAAGGTAAGATCTAGGAGTTGTTTTCTTATCGATGCAGCGAAGACTCATTTTTATAAAAACTACGTCCTGAAGAGATCCACCTATTAGGTTTCCTTTTGATGTTCATCTTGTCAACGGGTTTGTTTCTATTTGGTGTCTTAGTGGATTGTGCCTTGGCACGAGATTATCTTTCTTGAGATATTGTAAGGCACATGCATCATGATTAGCTGAAAAGATACATTTTTACATGTAGTACAGACAAATTCAATATTCTTGTTTAAAACAGCAGCTTTAGCTTTGTCACTACAATCTTTTGGAAATTGATTCTTGTTCGAAAAAGACTTTGAATTCCTAGTGTTGTTTTCTAAGGGCATAGCATTTTCTTTTGCGCAACTACTCTTAGATGCAAGCCAATCCCTAGTCTTTTGTAGAGTGTTCCTAGGTAATGGTTTACTACTACTAGCAGTGCCTTGAAATTTTGTAGAATTCATCACCCTAGATGTTGCACCTAGAATTCCGTCTTTTCGAGTCTGTGCCTTTTTCCTAGCTTCTTCTAGATAGTGATTGTTGACCATGTCGTTAGAACCAACAGATTCTTTAACTAGATTTGTGGTCACATTCCGTGTACTATTCTTAGAATTGCCATGTGTAAACACTTTTTCATTCTCAAAAACAGGTTTTTCAAAATCTTTGACAATTCGCTTTTTAATAGGCAGGGACTGTGGAGTGACTGTTTTTGACAAATCATTTTTCTCATTGACTTTTGGAGGAAACTGAGAAATAGACATTTTTGGTTTAAAAACTGGTTTGGGAACATTTGGTTTCTCCTCACCAATGGTTTTGCAATCTTAGTATCCACAGCCTTTCCTTTTTGACATTCCAACTGAGCTCTCAAAAGATCATTTTGCTCTTTCATGTCCTTGTAGGCGCCATACCTACAGTTTGTCATACTTACATTCCTCAGATTTTCGATCAAGTTGTTTAAAATAGGACACGTTTTCTTTTTCAAGTTTTTCAAGAGCTTTTTCATATTTTAAAACAATTTTAGAGGTCTCATCCTGGAGTCTTTCATGATCTTCAACAGAATATGTTTGTAAGATAATGGACATGATATCGGTAGTCATAACATCTTCGAAGAGAGAATCATTCAGTTTTTCCAAAACTTTGATGTGTTCAATACTTTCATTAGCTTGCTTTACCAGGGATTTATGGTCCTTGATAAAGTCACTCGTTTCTTTCAAAAGTGCTTGTTCAACATGAATTACCCTCGCACTGATGGCAGTTAACGGAGGGGCAATTTGGGTTTTAAAAACTCTTTGTTTCGTCATCATGACGAGTAAACCCGATGTTAGTTGTAATATTGGTTTTAGACTTGACAGTCTCTTGACGATACCCAATTCTAGTTTTAACGTCATCTAAAATGCTTCTAGTATCACTTGTGTTAAAAGGATTGTTTGAAGACATTTGTTCGTTTTTCGAAAGAGATTTGGAAACTACAACTGGTTTCGAAACTGGTTTTGAAACTGGTGATGACACTTTGTTTGAAACACTTGGTGTGGTGGAAAACGTTGATTGTTCTTTTTGATTAACAAAAGTAATCCCATTAATTTTGTTCCATTTGTTATAATCAATCGGTTTAAGATCTGGATTCTTTTGTTTCATTTTTGATCTACTCTCCTCAGCAAGTTCCAACGTTTCAAGAGAATCACGAACAATTATGGGTTCATGCAAAGGTTGTCCATTATTCAACACATTCTGAGATTTCTGAGCTTTCTTGAGGAACTTAAGGAGGCGAGTTACCAAGAGCCATTTTATGTGCAAGCGAAAAAATCGGATTTGCTTGATTAGAAAGCATCTTGTTTGTTTTAGCGAATGACCCGTGTAAGAAGCAAATTGTCCAATTTTTGATAGTTTCATTTTTATCCAGAATTTCATCAAGAAGAGAATCTTCTCGCTTTGAAAAATCAGCAATCAACTGTTTCTTCTCTTTTTCAAGATCAGAAAACAGTGCTTTTTGTTTAGAAAGTTGGTCATTTAGATCAGAAATTTCCTTGTTTAAAGATTTGATTTTCAAGTTCAGATTCACATCAAGTGTGTCATACTTGAGTTGCAATTGTTTTTCTCTTAAAACAGAATCTCGATAACCAATTTCTAATTCAGAAAGTTTGTTTGTATGAAATTCAAAGGCTTTGGCGTGCTCCTTGTAACTCTCAAGCTCAGAGGTCAATCTTTTATTCGCGGCCTTAACTTCGCGACTGACCTTACTAACTTTTTCAATTTCAATACCACAATTATTAATTAATGATTCAAAATAAGCACGAGTTTCCTCATCATTAGCACCATTCTGTATCACTTGACCTCCATTAGGATCCATATATGGAGTTTCAGAGTTAACATTGCTATTAACTTGCTCTCCCACATATGTGTCATAATAAGGTTCGAGACACGAATGTGGCTTCTCATGAGTAAACGAATTTGGTACCTCATTGAGTGAATATGTGTCGTAGGCGGAGTTGTGTCATAAGGACCGCTTGATGTTGTGTCCTGTTGATTGATTGTATGACTGGAGGTTGCATTATCGTTTGCTTTATCTTCCCATTTTGGGTACCTGAATTTGATTTCCTCAGCAGTCAACTCAATTCCCAACTCTTCTTTTTCTTCTAACATCAACATGTACTGGATCTTTTCAAGCTTCGTAAGTCGGTTGACACTAGATCCTGAATCTTGTCTTTGAGGTTCGAGGTAGCATTCTAACAACGAAGTCATAAACAGTTATTCCCATTTTGATATCCCATATTCTCGATTCACAATCGAATTGATGTCCATCAAACTGCTTTATATTGCATCCGATTCCCCGATTCACATTTCCATAATTCCCAACGACCGAGCTGCAACATTTCCGCTTCCGATTACCCCGCTCTATTCCCAACATTCTCGTCCCCATTTGATTTCCAACATGCCGACCGACCGATTACCCGATACGGAACCGCATGATTACCGATGCTACTGTTAAATGCTTTATCCAATAAAGAAAATATTTGTTGCAAGGTCGCTTCGGTTTCAGCCAGATCATGATTCCTTGTTCCTGGTATTGTTGATCCGGATAGAATTGTTGTTGTGGTTGTGGAATGTATTGCTGCAAGTTGTTGTTGTTGGAAGATGATGAATCTTGTTGTTGTGTATTCACTGTAGTTTGAGTCTTAGCAATAAGTGCATGATTCTTTGCCAATCTTTCTTGCCTGACTTCATTCGCTTCAGCTTGGTTTTGTTTCAGAAAATCATTCAGTTGATCAAAGTTCACCTGATGTAAGTCTTTTGTTTGGTTGACAATAGTGACATATCGTCCCCATTCTTCTGGAAGATTATTCAGGAACTTGATGTTTTGAACGATTGTTCTGGGTGCCAACTTGTTTCGGATAAGCTCATTCATCAAAGTGCAAAACCTTCCATAGTAGGATTCAATGGATTCTCCTGGTGTAGATGTAAACTTTTCCCATTCAGTTAGCAGCTTGTTCTCCATGTCTTGTTTACCAATTTGTTCCATAACATAGCCGTCTAACACGCCCCACATATCGAAAGCAGGTTTCACAACTGTCTACCGCAAAGCAAGATGTCTATTGGTATACCCAGTTGGACAATATGAATTGCCATGTCATCTGCATCGACTTGTTTCTCGATCCTCTTCATGTATTCTGATTCAGTTTGAAGATGAGAGGATGGTGGGATGGGAGGTGTTGCATCAGCATTTCCAGGGGCATAGACTTGTCGAGGCTTGAAGGGTCCATCCTGAATGGATTTAATCATGAGTTTGCCATTAGGTTTGGTCTTGATGTAGCGGAGCATTCGACTTGTCCATTGAAGATAACCACCTTTTGCCAACATAGAGGTCGGTTTTCAGACCGCCGCATGAATGTCTTGTTAAGTAGCCATTGATGAAGGTATGATATGATAAAGTTGATGTAGGATCGATTCAACGATAAAGGAGTTGTGGTTGATGATGATTAAGCTCGGTTGAGGTGTTTCTGAAAGTCGTACTCGTAAACTCGGTTCTTAAAATTTTCGCCCAAAATTTGAAATTCACTATAAAAATCAATTCTAAGGACGTATGAAAAATTTGAGTTATGACAATTTTGACGCCAAATTTGACCCGAAAAATTTGAATTTAGGCCCAAAAATTTGAATTTTTGACCAAAATTTTCACAGTTAAATCAAAATTTGAATTTCGCGTAAAAATTGAACGTTTAGTATCCTCAAAAATTTAAATTTTACTCAAGTTTTCCCGCCAAAAGAGCTTAGGCGTAGAAAGAGCTTAGGCGTAGAAACAGAAGTTACGAGTAGGATATGGTTACGAGTAGGATGTAGTTACGAGTAGGATGTAGTTACGAGCAGGATCTTATGCGTAGGAAGCTTAGGCGTAGGATTCCTTAGGCGTAGGATCTTATGCGTAGAAAGTATCTTACGCGTAACCTTAAGCTTATGCGTAGACAAAAAGTTGTAAACCTGACGCGTAATTGTGAAGTTATGCGTAGAGTTACTCGTAAGCTTTTAGCTTATGCGTAAACTATGGTTAAGAACCAAAAAACCTTTACACTGTCACAGCGTAAGGGATATCCACAAGTCGAAGTGTTCCACACACTTATCCAAGTGAGGGAACACTGAGTAATGCTTATAGCACGAAGATTCTTCACCAAAAAGTTACGAGTAGAAAACTTATGAGTAGTTGACTTTCTTACGAGTAGAACTAGGGTTTTGACTTACTCATAAAAAATTTCCAACGATTCAAACAAATTCTGTTGTACCTGATATCCTTAAAAAACACTCGAATAATACAAAAATGTTAACCTTTTTCACCCAAAGTGCTTAGAAAAGTTACGAGTAGAAAACTAAGGTTTTGACTTTTGACTTCTACTGTAAGAAATTTCCAACGATTCAAATGATTTCGCTTGCAATGTATATCCTTAAAACACTCCAATAACTCAAAAATGTTGACCTTTTTCACCCAAAGTGCTTAGAAAAGTTATGAGTAGAAATGACCAATAACCAAATACGAGTTTAAAAGTGAAGAAAAACACGTAAAGCTTCTAACTTTTTGCAAAAAACTGAAACTTTAGCACCAAATAAACCTTAAACCACAAGAATCTTGAATTTTTAAGTGCAAAAATTAAAGCTTTAAGCTTGACAACTATGAAAAACGTGAGCCTTTACGCGTACAATACCAAGCTTCAAAACAAACACAAACACTCCTAAACCATTGTTAGGCGATTGATACCTATTGTTATATCCCTTTTATCACTTATACCTTATCTTTATCACAAGTACCACACGAACCAAACACAAATACGTTATGCGTATGAATAAGAAGAAAGGAAAGAAAGAACTTGGTGACTAGAGATGTGTATAAGACGTGTATATGTTTAGAGAAAGAGAGAAGAAAGATGAAAACAATAAGTTGTATATTGCTTCAAAGGAAAAAAACACACACACACACTCAAGCACACCCCTCAAATGACATACTTGAGGGGTATTTATAGTAAGAGAGGATGATGCCCTAAGGCTTGGCCATGGGCCTTGAGATGGACTTGGATTGGGCTTGGGTTTCACGAACTAGACAAGGCTAGCTTAACAAAACTTATGCCCAATTAGCTTAGCCCAATCCACGAGCCCGTTGACTATTCTATCACGATTTCTAACACGCGTTACAAAGTTCCTAAACATGAATGACCATCACTTCTAATAAAAACTATTAAGGCTAACAGATTCACTGTAAAGTGCTTGATCATTGTTGTTGTTGTTGTTGTATGGAACAATTGAGTTTCTTGAGATTGGTGCTGTGACGGATCATATGGTGTAATTGTTGCAGTTGGTTGCGGAGGATTTTTGAAAGTTGTTGGCAAATTCGGGAATTGAGGATAGCATGCTTGAGCCCACAAAGCTAATTGTTGATTATTCGGAAGTGAAGGTGAAACAGTTTGTCCACGGATAACCCTTTCTTTGTCAACTTCTTTTTGATGGGGCTTCAAATAGTCGTACAACAATCCGTAAGTAGCATGATGAAGATTCTTAGCTTGACGGATGAAAATGACATATTTTTCCCAATCAGGACCAAGACTACTTAGGAACTTAGTGTTGACTGCAATTCTTGGCATAATTATGTTGTGTTTGTCCAAGTCATTGATGATGTCTGAAAATCGATGATGATATGACTCTAATGTCTCCCCTGGTTCAATCATGAAGTGTTCATAAGCCAAGTATATTTTTGATTCCATGTCTTCTTGATTGAGTTCTGTGCCTTCCATGAGAAGATGAATATGCTCCCACATTGCTTTAGCAGTCTTTTGAGCATCAACACTTCGAAGTATCGGATTAGGTAATCCCAAAAGGATGTATTGCGTTGCCATTTCATCGGCTTAAAAGTATAGAAGTTGATCAGTAGTGAGTTCAGTAAGACCGAAAACGTTGGTGACATCACCTCTTGGTGGATTAGTAGTTGGATCTCCGGGTACAGTGACAGTAGGCATCTGAAACGGACCTTCCAGGATGACCTTCTTCAAGAACTTTCCATGTGGCTTCTTTAGATCACAAAACCTAAAGAACCGTATCACCCATTGATCATAGTTTTCGGGAGTGAGCATTGGAGGTCTATCAAGTGATCCAGCCTCATGAATTGATTGTTGGCTACTTAAAGCTTCACACATCTTTGCAAAGTTAGTGTAGGGTTGTACTTGAAGACTAGGGGGTGGTTGAACCATTTGTGGTTGAATTACTCCTTGAGGAAATTGTTGTTGAAGTTGTTGTTGTTGTTGTTGTTGTAATTGTTGGTGAAATTGTTGTTGTTGATTGAGTTGTTATTGTTGTTGTTGTTGTTGTTGTTGTTGAGGATACACATGAGGGAAGTAGCTAAAGTATGGTGGTTGAGACATCTTGAAACTTGTGTTGTAAAATAGATCTTTGTAGTCGAATGAAACTTTGTTGATGAAGTATCCTTATGCGTAGAAATCAAGCTTAGGCAAAGGAAGAACCTTATGCGTAAAAACACCAACTTACGCGTAAGAAGAGATCTTACACGTAGGATTAGCTTACGCGTATGGTTAATGAGACCTTAGCTTATGCGTAAACCAAAAGCTTAGTAGTAGAATGCTTATGCGTAAGAATTGCTTATGCGTAAGACAAGGCTTAGGCGTAAGACAATGCTTAGGCGTAAAGATGCTACGCGTAAGGTTTAGTTTAGGCGTAAAAGTAGGGTTTTGCCCAAAAATTCTTTACACTTATTCCAGTGTAAAAGATATCCAAAGTCGAAGTGTTTTCAGGCTTATCCAAGCAAGAAAACACTGAGTAAACCAAGAACACTGAAGATCAAACCTTGAAATGCTTACGCGTAACAACTAGGGTTTTGGTATGCGTAAGTTTTGCCAAAACAGAGATTACTGTCCAAAAGTGTTTCTAAACCAGATTTTTATGATGAAACAGCTTCAATATCACCAAAATAACACAAAAGTGGGAAACTTGATGATCCAAAACTCTTATACACCTTACGCGTATAAATGAACACACGATTAAAACCAAGCTTAAAACAATGAAATACACGTAAAGTTTCAAACTTTTTGCCAAAAACTTAAATTTTAACACCAAATAACCTTTAAAGTACAAGAATCTTGGATTGTAACGTGTAAAAATTAAGTTTTTCAAGCGTATAAAGATTTTAGTACCGAGACTTACGCGTAGACACTATGTTTCAAAAACAAAATCGTTTCACCCAACTATTTGGCGAATGATACCACTGTTAGGTCACCATATTAGTAACACAAGCATCAATGTAAGAAGTAGAGAAGGAGAAGTGATCGGTTGAACAAATACTAACACACACGTATGAATATTAAGAAGAGTTATGCGTAGGAAATGAAAGTAAATGAACAACCAACCATCTAAGGATGGTTTACATGAGGTATTTATAGGAAGGAACTAGGGCAACATGCAAGTTCCCTTCCTTTTCTTATTAGGCTTGGGCCAAGGCTTATGGGCCTTCTACATAAGCCTTAGCATAATAACAAACATAAAGGCCTAATTAAGCTAACTATTACATATTAATCACTAACACTTGTAATCTAGTTTATGAGTGATTCCAACAAAATGAAAATTATCGATCGAAATGGTAGCCAATTTTCTTACCATTTCATCTTCGTTTGAAAGTCCCAAGAAACGTAAAAAACCAAATCTTTTACCCTTTTGAGAGAGTTTCCTCGCAATAAAAGCATCGACAATTCATCCATATGGTTCACAAGCTTTCCATAACCATTTTGCATCGACGTAGTTTGGGAAATTTGTTATATAGAACGAAGACACAATATTCCCGAGATCTTGATTGTAAGGGTTTGCTATCTGATTTTTTTGATTTTGATTTCGATTGTGAAATACCCACGTCCATCCCGTTTCTTGATTAGTATAGGTGCGCTGAGTTACCATGAGATGTTGTAACCTCTTTTTATGTTTTTAGTTAAAAGTGAGTGAGAACTTTTGAGAAAACTAGGTGTTAATAATTAGGGGTTTTGGTGATCTGGGGTTGATTTGGGTTAAATTGGAATGGGTATTTGATGGATTTTGATTTTGTGTTCGGATTGTGGTTTAATTGAAAGAGGCTTAATGGGGAAGATTGGTGAGGATTGACCCTAAAATGGAGAAGATGATCGCCATTTAGGGAAGAGCAAACGAAGTCGTTATTGAGTTTTTGGAATTCACTAAAATCTATAATACATTTTTGTGTTTAATTTCCTATACCCAAACGACATTACGAGCATGGAAATTTAAATAGATTATTAATCGAACGGCTAAAGCATCGGTTCCTTGGTTACGTGCCTGGTTAAAGGGTTCAACAACCTTATGTAAGTCTGAATTAAGATCATTTACATTAATTAGATCATAGAATTTTCATAATCAATGTTCTTTCCCGCTCTTTTACCACCGTTGCCATTTGTTGCATTGTTTTTGGACGAAGATGGTCAAATTAACATAATTATGAAAGAACAAATCGTAGTTGATTATTAAGGAAGTTGATAGTATTTTCTAATGATTATACATGTTCCTTAAATCTGATGCACTCTTTGTTTATGCATATCGCCATGCATGTAGTGTCAGTATGTGGAGTTTCAGTAAATATATTAAAAGCGTACGTTGTGGCCGGGTGGGTCAACGTCAGGCGACTCGACATCACTGTTGCATCCTGCCCGTGGTGAGCTCATGCTCATGCATCTCATGGCCATGAGGCCGAGCAAACAAAGCAACAATCTCTTTTAATTTATCATCATTCAAGAAAGTGATAATGATACTCCGTAAGTAATGACTATTGGAGTATAAAAATGGTAAAAAAAAATATAAGATATATAGTGATATGACGTTAAAATAGAAACAATGGAAGATAATGATCTCAGTGATCAGCGCGGGTGCTTTTATGCGACATGAAATTAAATCTTTGTAATTTGATTTGTGGTGTGAAGTATATAACGAGGAATTAGGTTGTTGCGCGTTGCGGCGGAGCAAATTTAACTACAATATTTGTTCTTAATTGTCGCGGTTCATATATATGCATATACGGAAATTATATCTTTAAAGAACCAAACACCGGTTTTATTTGATTAACATATAGAATCTTTACATAACCTTTACATTACTATTATCATTTACATAAGTATTGATTATGAAACATAGCAGTCTGGCCCACATTAAAGAAGATGAGAATGAATCTTCAACAACATCAAACCATGTATATCTCTCGATCAAACACTCAAAACCAATTATCTTTGTATCTCACGAACCATCAACCAGGAAACCATTCCATGTTGTCGACCATTCGGCTTGCTTTACTGGACATAGAAGAGTTTAACGGTATAATACATCATGCATGAATCTAGCAGCATAAATGTTTAAGTCACACATTCCCGATTCCTTCACCATTTTCTTTAAATTGCTTGCAGACCTATCTACCAACAATATAACGTAATTGGTCAAATTTCACATCAATCGTGACACACGGGACACTCATACGATGCAGTCATATATAAGAGTACCTAATACATTGTTCATTTTGTATTTAGAATATGTATGATAGGTAAAATGAACAAGCTAGCATTGGGATAAGGAGGATGAAAGAAATCGCTACAAAGGTTTTCTATTAAGCGTATACACAGATATTTTGCTACCAAAAATCTTGTACCATAATCTCGCCGTGACATAATTTCTATTCGCAAACATCACAGAGAATGAACATCACTTAACGTGCCTTGAGTAAACCAAATATAATAATGAACAATGCTTCAATATTTAGAAACATGGTCTTTTTGCATTGGCTCAGATATTAGATTGGCTACTGATGTCTAGAACATGTGCCGTATCCATACTCAAACCAGTCTAATCAATGTCAAGTCAAAGAAGACATACGGCGTAATCTCATCATAATTAATGCGCCGTGTAACTAGTGAAGACTCAATGGTTATCCGTACCACAAGATCCATATAGAGTAACTTGGACACATAATATACGTTGTAACCAAACACACAAAAGTTAACGAGAGGCGATGCTACGTAATGCTCACTTCACGTCTGCGACGCAATGATATCAAAGTATGGAAGGATTTAATCATTTGGATTTATCCATCGTAATGGGAACGATGCAACTGCGCCGTAATCATCATTAAGTTGTTTAGAAAATATTACCAAGAGCACATACGGCATAACACCTCACTTAAGTTTACGCCGTAACTATGTCAAGGCCAGGAAAACTATAAATACAAACCCTAAATCATTCAGAAATTACACACCATTCCACCTCTCAGTTGGAGAAACGTCTAGGGTTTCATTCAAGGTCATTTTGCAGCAACATAGAAGAACTTTTCAAGGGAGAATTCACAACTGTACACCATCGACGATAGATCGACAAAGAGTAATCGTATCAAACACTATGTTTATTACTTTTCAGTTTTAATCATTAGTTTTTCTGGACTTTACAACATGTCTGACTAAACACCTTTGGTGTTAGCCTAGTTATGAATTAGTTAGTGTTATGTTCATTGTTCTTTCGTTTATTTATCATATCTATCAGATATCTATGTGTTTATTATAAGATCCTTGCATTGTAGTAATGTTTAGACATATTTAGTTCCTGATCACTAGGTGAATAGACCAACTCACTTGGAAATTGGGATGATCAAGGGATTTACGACTTCTTGGTTGTATAGGATTGACCTAAGCACCACCTAAACACTTATGAGCATTTAAACAATGGAAGTTAGTCGCTAGAATGATCAATTAGGCGTCTACATGGTAAGAAGTGGGAATGTTAAAATAAGAGTAAATCACATAGGTAGTTGAAGCTTAAAGACTAGGGACTAGTTTATTGATATGACAACCATTCTATCGAGATTAGGAGCTATAGACTAGTAACATAATAATCAGTTATGCCTAACAATCTAAGATCACTAATAGAAACGGTAATTAGACATTTCACTAGGAAAGACGAACATAGCATTCGTTAAGGATTAACTAGGGTAACCCATTTTCTCTTCTTGATTCGTACACACAACCATTTACTTTTAGTACTTATTTCATTTCAATTTATTTCTGCAATTTAATCGTGACAATTAAGTTGACTAGTATTAAGACTCGAGTAGATAGACCGCCTTATAGCTCTTGGGAACGACCTCGGATTTATCATTTCCTCATTACGTACGATAAAGTACACTGCCCGTTAGTATAGGTGTTGATCCATTAGGTAGACGAAACTTTTATAAATTTAATACCTGATCAACACGTATCAACTACAAAAACCAGGTGCATTTTATGGCCCTCGGTCCTTGCCATGCCATAATCACTTCGCACCAAACCGAATCATCATAGCCAATCAGTCATTTTCAAAATTACGTACATGAAAAAGGTCTATAAAATATATGGAAAACTGTATTAACTTAAACTAATGGCTAATTATGTAAAGTACTGATTGTATCATTAAGATGAAGTTGTGAATAAGTTAACATTGAATATTAGAGCAAAAGACGTACAGAAAAGGCAACGTATGAACCTAAACCCTAACGATATTTCGAGTAAAATGATGGCAGCCTTAAATGTAAATAATAATGAGATTAAGTCTTAGAATAACAATTTACTTTTCAAAGTGTCCCATTTTGGTATGTGTACTTTTTTTAAGTTGTAGAATAGCAATGTACTTTTTTAAAGTGTCATATTTTGGTACCTTTTATTTTATTTTTTATTTTTTATTTTTATTTTTTAGTTGTAGAATAACAGTGTACTTTCTATAAGTGTTCTGATTTGGTACGTTATCCACGTATAAAATTGGAACACTTATGAAAAGTGTTCTAATTTGGTACGTCATCCACGTACCAAAATTGAAACACTTATGAAAAGTACATTACTATTCTACAACTTAAACAAGGTTAAAAAAAAGTACACGTACCAAATTAGAACACATTGAAAAACTACATTGCTATTTTACAACTTAAAAAAAATACACGTACCAAAACAGAACACTTTGAAAAGTAAATTGTTATTCTATGACTTAACCCCACCCTAACAATAATAACAATAATAACAATAATAGTAATAGTAATAATAACACTAACAGTAATAATAATAATAATAATAATAGTAATATGAATAATAATATTAATAATAGTAATAATAGTAATAGTAGTAATAATAACAATAGTAACACAGTAATAATAATAACATTGATAATAATAATAATAATAATAACAATAATAAGAATAAGAAGATTGTAAATACCATACCTCAAAAAATCCATTTAGTATTTGCCCTGCACCCGCTCCTTGCTGAATCACATCCTACATTAACCAATAAGACAACCATTAGACTTGTATCGAGATCTCTAAACCACCAAAACAACCATCAGACTTGTATCGAGATCTCTAAACCACCGAAACAACCAAACAATTAACACTCCTTTAAATCTAACCCAACTTACTCAGAGAGAGAAATGAGACTTTAGAAAGAGAGAGTTGAGAGTATAGAAAAAAATGAGGGCTACATGTATTTTAATACCTTGAGTGTGTGACACAGACACAATGCTTTAGCCACGTATGTGTTGTAGAAGACACACAACTTCTTGCTGCCTCGTTTATAACGAAACTCGCATAGTTTAAACGAAACCGGGCCAAAACAGGCCAATAAATAACACCCAGTGACAATCCAAAAATGAAAATGGCCCAAGAAACTACCAAATGACATTCAAGAAACAACAAAACGATATCATGCAGCCGAAAACAACGTCGTTTATGGTTTTTGCCTTCACAAACGACGTCATAAGCACGCCTAATATATCATGGAGTAATCACTTAGTACATTTTCGATGAGTTTTTTTCAATTGTACATAATTATCATCCAAGTTACTCATGGTCTCGAATTATAAGTTCACTGACAATTTTCACAAGATTTAAGAAATTCTCATTTATTATTGAATTCACACCAATTAGATGTCATCTACATCCACTAATTTTTTTTTAATGATTAAAATATAAAAGTGAACAATTATTTTGATACAATCAAAGATAGAAATAAACCTATAATATGAAAAAAAAGAAAAAAAAAAAAGTATAACATTATAATATGCTACTAAAAGAAAGAATTCAATTCAATCCTTTGAAGATTTATTCATTCTGTTTGGATTATTGTAACTTGTCCTAATAAGCAAATGATTGACCAATTCATATAGTTCAAACATAGTAAACACACGATCAACTCAATTATTTAAAAATGAAAACGTGTTAGAAGTGTTTTGGCGTCTATATTAACCCAATAATCTTTATATACGTGACATAATATCACAAGTTTTGTAAACATCAGACCTTTTTATTTCCACATCATTTGTTCCTGGGAATATAAATCAAAACTTTGAAAAAATTACGTATTAACTTTTGCTTAACACATGTATAATATATACGAGTATGTCTTACACTTTTAACGTTATGTTGCTCATTCTACTAATTCACCTTCTTTAGATGTTTATAGAATTTTGAATCGGTTGAATTACCATTAGACATAATATATCGTCATGAATCATTAAGAAAGTACGAAGCGAGCATCCACGAATCTTCCTTGTTTTAAGATCTAGCGTAACAATAGAACATCACCACGCGCGAAACCAATTTTTTGGGCACCGCCGTGTGTGATCGTGGTTACAATATGTATTTGTTCATACGTGAAAGGAAAAAAAGAAAAACAAAATATAGGTTGTGGCACCACCAACTGAAAATAAATTGGTGCGTCTGAGCGTTTTGTAAGGTATTTGTGTCTTTAAGTGTATATGACTATATGTATTTGTTTAAATGAATTATATGCAAATGGTAAAGAATATGGACTACTGTATAGTAAATATATTATGTGAATGGTAATGGTGATATGATGTTGACCACCACCGTTACACACGTTCAAACAATGTTTCTCTCTTTCGATATGTTATAGTTACATGATCAATTGATCCATGATTTATTAAACTCTATGGGTAGAGTGGGAATCGCAAAACTCAGTGAATAGTGGTGGTGGGGGAAGGAGAGGGTGATGGTATAGGTATGGTGAAAGTGAGATGGGTTCATGGGCTCATGTGGCAAAGGGTAAGGTCCATTAGGCCGACAAGAGTGCACATCTTTAGGCTCACATGCTCCCCTTTACATAACCCTGACCCTGACCTTCCATCGAGTTTCGAACTACTGAATTTGCACCCTCTTTCACCTCACCTCGGTAAAACCGCATTTTGACCCTCCAATTACAATTCATCATACTGTAACTTTTTAAAACCATTAACTTCTATTTTATTTATGAGATTTTCTTAATCTCCATTCTTCAATATATCATCGGGGTTGTACTATTAGAACGGGGTCTATCCATTTATACTGTCAAACACCTCATAGGCGTGGGGCCCTCCGTACCTAGGTGTACTTTCGTCCTTTTTTTTTTTTTGATTGTGTATAGTTTATTTTGTGTGTTATATTTAATTTGTGTAGTGTTTTTATATATATAGTGTATTTATTTGTGTGGTATATATTTAATTTGTGTACAGTTTTTATATGTATATAGTGTATTTATTTGTGTAGTGTTTTTATATGTAGAGTATTTATTTGTGTAACTTTTTTGGACGTTTGTATGCTTGATAAAACTATTTTTTTAAAGGATGTACTATTCCTACCCTCCCTATTAGGGAGGGTTGTACTTTTTATTTCTTTTGTCTCTTATTTATTTCAGTACAACACAGTGTTTTGTCAGTTTCTGTTTCGTATTTCGGACAGTTTTAAGCGTTTGACTTATTAAACTTTATATTTACTGTTCCGCAATTTCAGGTTTATAGTTTTTTGATATAAACAAAATTATAAAAATAAAAAAAATAAAAAAATGCAAAAAAGTAAAGGATGGTGGAAATATAACAACTAGGGGGTGGAAATATCTTGTCCCTTTTTTTAAATGCTGAGATATTATTAGAAACTAGGCTCCGAGTTGACGACCTCTTTAGATCCAGTGACTTATCTAATGTATTCGACTTAGTAATTTGTGAGCATGTTTATTGATTTTTAACTTATGGGTTTAATTCTGGTTATTTGATAAGTCTTAAATTCTAAAGCGTTTTTAAACAAACTAGACACTTTTATCTGGGCATAGCGGCGAATGTGTTTAATAACGTTTCGTGAAAAAGTTTTATTTTATTTTATTTATTTTATTGTATATGAGTGAGGAGTAAGTGAAAGTTAATAAAGTTACTGATCAAACTGTAATTAAGTATTGAGTAAAATGCAGAAATCGTCCATGTGGTTTGTCCAGATTGCAGATTTCGTCCCTACATTTTCAAAAGTGCAGGCGGCCTCCCTGTGAGGAAAAGTTGAGTTCATTTTCATCCCTGGCCAAATTGAAATGACTGAAATACCCTCGTCTTCATCCCCTTTAACTTTACAGGGACGAAATCTGCAATTTGAACAAACCACACGGACCATTTATTTTTTGTCGAATTTTTTTTTCGAAAATAATTTTTTTCCGAAAATAATTTTATCTGTTTTCATCCGTTTTTGTCCGTTTTTCATACATTTTTTTAGATTATTGTCCGTTTTTTATCCATTTTTCTTACGTTTTGTCTATTTTTATTCGTTTTTGCCCGTTTTTATCCGTTTTTGTCCGTTTTTTTTCCATTTTTTTATGTGTTTCTTACATTTTGTCTATTTTTCTTATGTTTTTGTTTGTTTTTGTAATATTTCATCATTTTGAAAAAAAAAATTCAAAAAGAAAAAAATTAAAAAAAAATTTCAAAAAAAAATTTTCCAAAAAAAAAAGTAGAATATTTTCGCAAATTTGAAAAAAAAAATTCCAAATTTGCGAAAAAATTCTACTTTTTTTTGGAATTTTATTTTTCATAATTTTTTTCTTTTTGAATTTTTTTTTTCAAAATGATGAAATATTACAAAAACGTAAGAAAAATAGACAAAATGTAAGAAACACGGACAAAAATGGAAAAAAAAACGGACAAAAACGGATAAAAACGGGCAAAAACGAATAAAAATAGACAAAACGTAAGAAAAATGGATAAAAAACGGACAATAATCTAAAAAAATGTACGAAAAACGGATGAAAACTGATAAAATTATTTTCGGAAAAAAATTATTTTCAAAAAAAAATTATTTTCGGTAAAAAATAAATGGTCCCTGTGGTTTGTTCAAATTGCAGATTTCGTCCCTGTAAAGTTAAAGGGGATGAAGACGAGGGTATTTCAGTCATTTCAATTTGGCCAGGGACGAAAATGAACTCAATTTTCCTCATAGGGAGGCCGCCTGCACTTTCAAAAATGTAGGGACGAAATCTGCAATCTGGGCAAACCACATGGACGATTTCTGCATTTTACTCTTAAGTATTTAAACATTTATTTGATTGCATTGACATTTATAAATATGGATATTTTATTCTTTGACTACTCTCAACAATCACATTATTTCACCTCAGCGTCACATGAGTTTTTTTTGTTTTACTCCTTCTCACTTTTCACTTCCAATAATCATCACTCTTTCATTTTTTATTAAAATATTCACTTTTAATACAAACTTACACTACTAAATACTTTACACTCTTACAAACCAAATAATAAAACTAAAAAAATAAATAAATAAATAAAATAAAATAAATAAATAAAAATGTACCCCACCACTTCACGTTTTTATATGTGGTGAACACTTCACCAAGGTGCACCTTGCCACCGTGACACCTCCCCCTCCCAACACCCTTGCCGAGTGAACCTCCCCCTTTACTCGTGCTTGCCAGAGCTTACCGGCACCAACGTTAGAACATTAATCAGTTTTTAAGCTTTTAAGTCTTAAACAAGTTTATTTTCTCTTTATATATGGTATAGATGTATCAAACCCCATAGTGTTCGAAATATAGATGCACAAAGTTAAAAAGAAAATAAACATAAATTAATATCGATTGCACGAGTGCACCTAGACCCACTTGACATGATCTGTGAATCCAAACAAACAGCTAAAATCCATAACACTTAACATGTGCGATAGTCACACCTATCCTGTATTTCCCACAGATTGTTTGCTTTAGTTCGTTTAGTCTTTTTCTTTTGGAGCTTACATCCACACATGGCCCCTTCTATCCTCTCGTTCATTTTTGATTGTGAGGTTGCTTTGCTTCACCACAAGTTCAAGTAGGGTTTGTCTATTAAATTTTATGAACAATTATTATCTAGATAGAAAAGTTTGCATACAGATCGGTTCGTAATGAATGTGCGAAAGGATAATTAACTATCGTTAACTATAAGTGTGCATAATAAAAAGTACTTTTTTCATCTACAGGTTGACGGTCATACATTATAATTGGAATAAGAAATCGTTGAGTCTAATAAGACTCAGCTCGTTGAGTCATCGACCAATTAAGAAAATTAATAAGCATAGAGCATATACCACTCAAATAGTATAATAGTTCTTTACCACTATGAACACAAGTTTCCACCTCTAAAATGCTCAAGTTGTAATGTATTTGGTCACGTTTTTAATGAATGTCTTAAGAAATTTGTCACGGATGTTATTACTAACATGAAAGCGCCTAAGCATGCTATACGTGGGATTCAGATTGGTTCGAATGCTAAGTTCGCTTATCAACCTAACGCATCAAGGAAACCGAAGGTAACTAATGATAACAATAATACTACGGTTCCTTCCAATTCGATTTCATTTGATGCATTAACCTCTATGGTGGATGTGGAGGAATGAAAGGGTTGTAAAGCTTCGGCATTTGGTAGTCCAAGTACTATATATCTGGTTATAAGGATTAATGACTAGAAAGTCAAATGCTTGATGGGAAACTTGTGCTATTGGGTGATGATTGGAAACCGCTAAAACTTTGTAAATCAAAGCTTCCTGTGCAAAAGAAGGCTACTTTAACATCGGTATGCGAAGCTAGTACTACTACGAAAAAGTAAGGGGAAGATTCAGTAATTGATGTAGTCAATGATATTGATGATGACATAGCTCAATATATGGTTAACCCGAATCGTGCTGGTGAAGGAGCTAATGATGCAAGTCTCTTTGAGTACAAAGATTATGATAGTTACGAGTATGATGTTAATAACTTAATTGATGAACAAATTGCTTTCTGTGACGGGTGGGACATCGGTATTCGTGACAGAGTTAGGAAGTAGTTTCTTATTATGTTGTTGGTGTTTTATTTTGATAGGTTCATAAAATTGGCCTGTCTCTCTTATGATAAATTTTTGTTTGAAGCACAATAGGTGCATTTATTTTCCTGTTACGGGTTTAGATGTGAGATTCACCCTCATCTTATGTAATTAATTATTTTTTGAAGTAATATATTTACCAGAAAACCCTTTAGTTTAGTCCAAATCTGTGATGCGAAAGAAATTTAACATGCGATAATGCTTATTATGTAAATGACATGAATAGAAATGCAAATTAGGGTGTTGATCGGTTCGGTTATCGGTTTGTTCGGTTTATTCGGTTCGGTTAATTTGGTTAAAAAAATTTTAGGTCAACCCGAGAACCGAACCGAACCGAACCAAATTCAAATTCGGTTTTCGGTTCGGTTCGGTTGAATTCTAATTCGGTTCGGTTCTTAGGTTGACCCAAATAACCCGAATTTCACTATTTAAAAAAAAAATTAATAATTACATAAATATTTAGCAAAAAAATATATTTCAAGCATAAAAAGTGTTTTATTGTATTATGATAACCTTTTAATAGTTTTTATTTATATATAAATATACATAAAAATATATAAATATGTATATAAATATATATATTTATATGAATTCGGTTTTCGGTTCAAACTGCCAAACCCATAACCAACCCGAGAACCGAATTAGTAGTTCGGTTCGGTTCGGTTTTAGCAAATTCGGTTCGGTTATTAGTTCGGTTCGGTTATTTTCGGTTTGGTTCGGTTTTGGTTTTCGGTTTATTCGGTCTTTTCGGTTTTTTCGCTCACCCCTAATGCAAATGGTAAGCTATGTACATACTCCACTGATAATGGGGAATTTGCATATGCGTAGTAGATATTAATGTATTTGCATGATGAAACATAATACTATCATTAGAGGAGTATATTCTAAGACATGTAAGTGTATTTCGTACCTAGAATATAATTTCGTATTGTTGTCAATCCATGATGTTATTGAATGTATCTACTCGAGTAACCTTTAATACATATTAACAATGATATTTACTATCTTGATTGTGCAATGCTTCTCCTAAAGAGCATACTCTAGAGCCATTAATTGTGCAATGCTTCTCCTAAAGAGCATACTCTAGAGCCATTCCGGCTAGACACACCATGGGTAATCCCTAGTATCGTCTATATCAAAGTACAAACTCAATTCGTTCTAAAAGTACGTTATTGTTGGCCTCATAATAAGCTAGAACATGCAACAATTAACATTATCTTGAAAGGTAAGTGATACATAAGATGCCGATGATTTCTTAAGATGTTCGGGCCTTATTAATTTCTTTGAACCAACTTTATTCATACAAATTAAAGACGATCAAACCACTTACCCACTAACGTCTA
The DNA here is from genome assembly GCA_910596185.1 of Chrysanthemum makinoi. NCBI lineage: Eukaryota > Viridiplantae > Streptophyta > Magnoliopsida > Asterales > Asteraceae > Chrysanthemum > Chrysanthemum makinoi. Next base: position 55,840,535 of record OU343224.1, read on the forward strand.
TTCACTTTCACAGCCGAAGAGCAAGTCATCTCGCTAAATATCTACGATGTATCATTAGTTATCTTCTATCTCCATTAATGTCAGATCAAAATGCTGTATTTTATTTTTAGTTTTTTAATGGGATAAAAACGAAGGACAAGTAGAAAACCCCCAAAACCATAACGAATGGAACCAAATAATGGCCCCTCCTAGCACATGTTATGGCACAAGCTACCATGAAAGTAGATTTAACTTCCCGTTTGTCTTTTTAATTTGGCAAGCTCCATTATCATCAATTCCATATGTCTCGTTATGGTATGGGACTACAACTTGATTCATCGTGTTCTTCGATAAATTTCATCTAAAGTTATGTATACGCAACAATAGTACAAAATGTCATATACATGAAACTTATTAACGTACTATATGATACTTTTAATTTTTATATATCGTGGTCCATGCACTTATGAGGAGTTGTGCCTTGTGAAGTTGTGTGTCCAGTTCTAGTGTGTCCAAAAAAATAACGCGTAGATATCTTTATACGTCGGTTCATCTATAGACAATACAAATTCACGGTACCTTTCGGAAACCTAATGTAATTCACGTACATATTATGGGCTAAATAGGCACATTTTTAAAAGATGTGTGCACATTTAGCCCCCTCCTTTTTGTGAAATGGGCACATATAGCCCATTGAAAACTTAATGGGCACTAACGGGCACATTTTTTTTCTCTCAATTATAAAACATTACGATCGTTTTAAAGATTTTTTTTATATAATATATTTAAGTTTTTTTTAATATAAATAAGATATTACGTTTAAAGAACTTACTTCGTCGTTTTATGTCTTTTATTAAGCGATTTGTTTAACATGTGTGTTTGACTGCGTGCGCTTAGTCCGCCCGTTTAAGCCCGTGCCCATTCTAGCCCGTGCCCATTTAGCCCGTGCCCGTGCCCGCCCGGCCCGCCCGTTTTGCCACCTCAATATACATTGCATATATCTTTTTTGAATAAAAGAACAAAATGTGTATCTTAATGTTGTCTATTTAATTATTAACGTTTGGTAGTTTTGTTAGGACTTGTGAGTATACTTCAAAGGCATCTTGTTATTTAAATGTGATCGACGATTAAATAATATATGATAATGTGAGTCAATCATGCCTGCCAAAGACACATTGATATTTTAGGTGCTTTGGATGTGACATGGGTTCCTAGATCATTTGTTAATATTAAGCTACTCTTATTTTAATTGTAATATCAGTACCATAATAACGTTTATAGTTGTTAGTAGTTATTACAACTAGTTGTAATACATAAACTATAAACCACTCCCATGTAAAGGACACCCATGGGTCAACAATGAAAGTTAAGCAGACATGGTTTTCTTAGGCTACATGTAGAATGAGCATCGGTCGAAAACCAAACCAATACGTTTATAGTTGTTAGTAGTTATTACAACTAGTTGTAATACATAAACTATAAACCACTCCCATGTAAAGGACACCCATGGGTCAACAATGAAAGTGAAGCAGACATGGTTTTCTTAGGCTACATGTAGAATGAGCATCGGTCGAAAACCAAACCAAACCGAAATGATTTTGTGAAAAACATTAACCGAGAACCAAACTAAAATAACTCGGTTCAGTTTGGTTTGTGTCGGTTCGGTTCTGAACCGAACCGAAACTGAAAACCATTAGTATATGGAACCGAAACCGAACCGAATATTATCGGTTCGGTTTGGCTCGATTTTCCGGTCCGGTTCCGTTTTCTGTCCACTTTGCTCAGCCCTACATGTAATGGTCACCTGACTTATCTCCCATTTACTTTCCCCTCAGCTGGTACATCATCTTTTCAAAACATTATCTTACCTTCACCATTCAGTCGTAATGATCATCAGCTAACGAAACACATAAAACTAACCCACTTTATACAAACATACCCTTCACACACACAAAAACTAAATCTGACCAGCATGGCCTTCACGCGCCAACAAATGGCCTTCGCGTGTGATCATATGCACCATAACACCCTGCCTTAGATATTAAACAAGTACTATATATAGTTGAAAACTTGATTGCTAAACCATAATTTAAGTACTCTTCTTAATATATTTGACATACTGTCATTAAGATTATGAATGAAAGACACGAAAGTAGATCATTTCAATCATTTTTCTGTTTAGTTATGTGATACTTGGAGTCGCAATTTTGATTTACGAATGTATATGTCATAAACGAGGAGTCTAGGTAGAAAAAGAAAACTATGCGTGTATATATAGCAAATTACAAAAATAGTCTTTGTGCTTTGTTCATATCATGAAAGTATGATCCTTAATAGTCTTTGTGCTTTGTTTAAATCATGAAAATATGATCTTTATAGGTAATGTAGTTATTATAATTTGACTATCAACGTTATCTAAGTGAAAAGTTTATCACATAAGATATGCTTGTATTACTGAAGTTTTAAAGACTACGCTTGAGTATCCCGTTGTTGGATTATGTACTTCCAAACTTTACTATGTTCAGGGTTCATTCCTGAACATTTTATATTTGTTTTACTAACCTTTTACTATCACAAGGGTTGTTCTTGTCTATTTCTATTTTCTAGGTTTAAGTTGCAAAGGTGTGAGGGACTTATTTGCAAAAGATACAAGTAGCTGAGGACTAAAGGCCAAAGCTGAAAAGATGTGCTATATAACACTCATTCTATGGTTTCTGACCTCACTTTTACTCTCACAGTTCTCTCTCAAATACACATAGTTCTTGTTGAAAACACAAAGACCTTGATAGATCTTTAAGCACTCGGAGATCGTTAGTGTTGCCTATGTAATCACAAGCAAACTAATAGAAGATCTCTACAACTCGTATTTTGTAGCGGAAAGTAAACACAAGTTATAATAACTAAGAACTCTTTGATCCTCTATGGATCTTTTGATTATAGAAACTCTATGTTTCTGATGTTATACAAGACTTGAAAGACTTGAGAAAAACTTATCTATTACAAACTATAATGGTTCCTTTTATAGGAAAGAAACCCTAAAATGAGCGTTGACAATTTACGCTCCTAATACTAACATAGACTAAGCATGCATCTAGACAAGCATGCAACTAATCATATTGTTTTGTTAATCATCGTGTTTATTCTGAGTAAGCTCTACATGAAACGGCGCCAACCTATCTTTAATGCGGCGCTGACTTTTACTCTATACTGAGCTTATCTCTCCTACGTGGTACGCACTTTCAGCAGCAACACAATATCTGCTTTAGCATTTCTGCTGAAGTATAACTTCAGCAGAATCCATTCTTCTTCGGCAGAATCTCTTTGGCAGAATCTTCGCAGAATCAGAGTTTACCTTAATTCCCAACAATCCTTCCCTAAACTGGAATTTGACAAGGTTAAGTTCCAGTTTCCGTGATAGATCTGTAAAATTGTTGAGGATTGTGTTCAAACATCAGCAACAAAGAAAAAATAGGAACATCTCTATGATGACTGAACTGTGATACGCCAGATCTTTGCAGCAACATATGACACCATGTACATCAAAACATATAAGTTTCATACCATTCTCATCACTTCCAGGTGTGTTAACTCCTGTGAGAGGTGAATCATTGAAATGAATGGGTTTGATGTCTCTTTACCAATAGCCATTACTACTGGAGTAGCCACATGTTTAGGTTCGAAAACTATGGTACATTGATAACCATCTGATTTATTGGCAAACCAGAACCTATATAAACGGATTTGTCTTGTCTTTACCTGTAGCCGTTTGCTCAGACTAGTCACTTCTAGAATTGGTTAATTGAGAACCAAATATGGACTCAGTTGCCTTTACCACATGCCATATACATGCGGGCTAGCCAATTCTTGGATTCCAAAGAGGAATAGACCATGGTGAATTGATGACCATACAACCCTTATCAGTTAAGCATGGGTGGTTGCATGCCCTATGATTTTGAGCAAACCATTACAGCTATCAACAGATTTGATGTGTCTTTACCAAAGCTGTACCCTTTGGACTAGCCAACTCTTTGACATACACAAGGTACATCCGGTGAGTTAAAGACCATCAGAATTGGACAACAAACGACCTGCATAGTTTTTTTTTTTAACTAATAATAAAATATAAAACTGGAAAAGATTAATGATAAGTTAAAAAGGAAAATTAAAACTTAATTTTTTATTAAATAAACGCTATCACTATTTTTAAAATGATGTTTTTGTGAGTTTTCCTTTTATGAAAGTCTTTTATCTAACAAAAAACTTAGACAAAAATAGACAAATAACATAAATAAAGCAAACTAAAAGAACAAAACAAAGTAGTGCAGAGAGTACCAAGTGTCCTGATATGGATGAAGAATAAGCCTATTGCAGTTGTTGGAGTTGAGTTTTGATCAATCCCACCAGTGTTAAAGCAGACTGTCTTTCATTTCCCACAGGATCTGGAGGAATTTCCAATTTTTGACTCAGCATCTTTTCCATAAGTCTTTGGGGCAAGTGATACTTTCTTTCGAAAACATGCATGTGATTCCACCCTTAGTCTCAAGCACATGCACACGAGGGAGAGGATAGAATCTCCAAGATGTAAGCTTCCACCGATGTGAGTTTTCCCAAATGGAAGATGCTTTGCTATTGGGAATGTGGGATTTGAACAGAACTTGAAGATCTCTGGTAAGATCATCCTGAACCTTGTGGTTCCTTGTTGCAATAATAGGTGTTAACTTGAGTGAACAGAGAAAGTAAGTCTCCCTGTCTACCGGTGTAGAATTTCCTTTAGAAAGGTGAATCCTATTGAAGTGGAGTCCCTTCGAAGAAGAACATTCATCTCATCATCCTTTAATTTCCACTCTAACACCTCATCTGAATGTCCATCAGGAAAATCAGCAGCAGACCCTTCTATAATGAAAGTTGAGTCATCAGCTTCAAGATCCAAAGAAGATCTTTTGGCCATTCTCTTCTTCCTTCTCCAGGTGATAGATTTCCCTAGATGGAGCATTTTCATCTTGTGTATTTGTGGTAGGACTTGAACCGGTAGATTGAGACTTGGTTGGAGCGCGAAGTGCATTCATCCTGTGGAATATCTTTATAGCCCTCTCTGTTTTAGTTTCGTGAGATCGCTTCCTTTACTTCAGAATCTTCCAGTGTGACAACAGGTGCCACTGAGGGAGAGGGAGTTGAAGCTTTAGGTGCTTCAGGAGAAATGGAAGATGGTTCAACAGATTGACCCTTGATAGTAGAGGAAGCAACTTCAGAAGTTGCTTCAGCAGGAATGACTGAAGAGGATTCCTTGGTTGGAGCATCATCACCCTTGAGTCTTTTGGCTTCTGGAGCATCTTCATTCTCTGAAATCCCTTTTAAGTTGGTAGAAGGTGCTGAGGATGATGATCTGTCCTTCATGATTTGGTTGTATTTGCGATACAGGACATGATCAGGAAGAGCCTTGACTTGTTTCATTGTTAACCCAGAGTTGTACACTGAGCATTGGTTCTTCACCACCCTTCTCATTTCATCTTTAGTAGGGGGTTTGTCTTTGGCCTTCTGAGCTTGGATGGCCCTCTTTTGTGCAATTGCTTCTTGCCTCCTTAGTCTTCCCTGAGCCATCATTCGCTCTACATAATTGTCACTGAGAAAATCACCACCTAGTATACTTTGAGCTAGAGAAGGTCTTGAAATGACTTGCTGAGTTAGAATATCCCAGTGTTCAGCAGGCATCTCAACCCTCAGTTCATCGAGTTCTTTTCTTCTCTCAGGAGTTAAAGATGAAAATTTCTCTGTTTCAAGTTGTTTAGCCAATGCTACACTTTCCTTTGACTTCTCAAACTCAGCCAATCTACTTGCTTGACCTAGTCTTTCCACCTCACTCACCAGGTCAGACCAAGCTCATCTTCGATGATATTTTTCCCATTATCATCGCTTCTTGGCACACTCTTCTTCAGTTAAATCAATGACAAAGTTCCTCTGTAGTAGTACCTAAGTCAACATGTTGATGCTGATCATCAACTGGAGTGGTCATAGTAGCAATGTCGCATGATCTGCTAAGGGGGAAAGGTCTGTTGGTTCTTGGACTGATGCAGTTTGATTAGGATCTGAAGATACATCCTCCATAAGTACATCAGCAGATGCATCCTTATCAACCCCAGTTTCCTTTGAAGCTTCAGAAGAAACCTTATGAGAATAAGATCTCTTCCTATTTTGTAAAGGACGCTCCTTCTTCTTTGAGGAAGTAGCGGCTAATGATAAAGGATCATTGAGAGAAACATCAGCCAACATGTCCAGAGACTCAAAATGGGGATCTTCTTGTTCTTCATCAGAGGAAACCACAAGTTTCCTTTTGAGGCCCCTTTAGTTTGTGCTCTAAGATCTTGACCTGATTTCGCAGTTCTTCAATCTTAACCCCAAGAGAAGACTTGGTCTCTGCAAGCTCCTTTTTCAGACTATTAACCTCTGCAGCATACCTGTTGACAAGAGCATACACAGATGAGAGGGTAATGAGGTCCTCAGCTCCACCAGCAGATTGCTCTGTGGTAAGGGGAGCCTCATTGGACCTTTCGGAAGTAACCTGGTCATGCTCAATGTGAGGAAGATCTTCATCGAGAGGATTCCTCACAGGACTTGGTGTGGGTGGTCTATTGAGATCTAACTCATCATGAGTAGCTAGAGTGGGTGGAGGACCTGTGACATGGCGATTGGTCCGGAGCAACATGAGTTGCTTCAACAGTTGAAGATGGGCTCTCATCAAAGTGAACCAATGGATTACCATCAGTAGCAACAGGTGAGGAAGGAGGATTATGAGCCACACGTTCTCCTCATCAGCAACCTCATTACCTTGGGGCAACATGGCTGCTAGCAAGGGATGATGTTCCCCCTGAAAGTGGGTTCTCATTGTAGCAAACAATTTAGCAGTTAAAGTACTTATGGGATAGAAAGATTGGGCCTGGGTAGAGGTGTCTAAAATCATTTGAAGAAACCTTGGGTACATTAAAAACTTTCCCTTTGTCTTTTGAATATTTTCAACCAAGTTTTCAAAATATACTTAGAAAAATTGAAAGTTACCCCTTGTGAAAGACACACAATACCATAGCCCAGTCGTGTAGAGAACTGGTCCCATCCTCCAGTCTTGTTGCTCATGCATTGGAGCAGTGTGAACCAGAACCTCCATTTTGGGTAGAGTTCCTTCTTTAGCCACATATCTGTTCTTGTTCCTCGATACCCAATAGCCCTTAACCCATTAAGCACATCTTCCTGATTAGAGTGAAATACTCCTTCAGCATCTTCCAGGTGAAGCTTCCTCCTGATCAGTTCCTCGGTCACAATGTACTCTATTTCATCAATCACAGCCCTAATCTCTGTCTCGCTCCTCTTCTCAGCAGTTTCCCAAAATTGAGTGATCACGACTCATATATCTCATTTGGAGAATGAGATAGAGCATACAAATCTTTGACCTTTTCAGAATTCCACCATAGGTTCGTACAGTTCATATCCCTTTCCGATTCCCAGAAATGCAACTTTGTTGTGATCATGTTTGAATTCAAGAGCCATGAGGAATATGAGTGTTTAGGATTATGATTCTTGAAATGGTGAGTGTTTGTGAAACTGGAATGAGAGGGAATTGGTTTGTTCTGAAGCGAGTACTGGTGGATGAAGTGTTTTTGCCCAAATTATAGTCAAAGAAAAATGGACCGTTTGGTTGACCTTTGCTGACGTGTTTTTGCCCAATATCCTCCCCTGAGGCATATGCCTCCCCTCAAACTATGCAGTCAAGGGTTTAACATTCCAATATTGACCACGAGGTGTTGAAACCTTGGTCCATCAAACGCTGTTGTTAACAAGTCTGCCACATTATCATCAGTATGGATTTTAGCCACTTTTATCAAATGTTTTTCATAAGCATCTCTTATAAAGTGGTGCCTGATTTCAATGTGTTTCGTTCGACTGTGAAAAATTGGATTTTTGACTATGCAGATGGTACTTTGATTATCTATATGAATTGTAGTGTTCATAAAGTTGTACCCATAGTCCAACAATTGGTTCTGAATCCAAAGGACTTGTCCACAGCAATTTGCAAAGAAAGAACGCATCTGCTTCAGAGTTGAGGTGGCCACTATGGTTTGTTTCTTGCATTGCCAAGAAATCAACCTCTTGCCAAGAAATTGGCAGCCTGGCCATGATCTTCTATCCAGATTTGCACCAGCATAATCACTGTCACAAATATGCTTCCAACTTTAAAGGAGATTCTTTTGGGTACCAAAGGCCTAAAAGAGGTTGGCCTTTGAGGTACTTAAAGATCTTCTTGACAAAGATTGAGATGGGAAGCAAGTGGAGTGACTTGATGTCGAGAACAAACACTCACAGCAAATGTGATATCAGGTCTTGAAGCTGTCAAATACATCAATGAACCAATCATGGACCTGTACAGATGAACATTCACAGGTAGATCTGGTTCATTATTTGCTTTAGTCTTTGTAGCTTCATAAGGTGTTGTGGCAATCCTAACACCTTCCATACCAAACTTCTTCAAAATGTCCCTCACATATTTATCTTGACTGATAAAGATGCCATCTGGTTTCTGCTGAACTTGGAGACCCAAAAAGAATGTAAGCTCTCCCATAGCACTCATTTGAAATTCACCCTTCATAAGTTCCTCGAATTCCCTGCACCAAGCTTCGTTTGTGGAACCAAAAATAATGTCGTCCACATACACTTGTACCAAAATGATGTCTGAGTAATTCTTCTTGAGGAACAGAGTTTTATCAATAGCACCTCTTCTATAGCCATGCTTCAGCAGGAACGATGAAAGCCGAGCATACCAAGCTCTAGGTGCCCCATGTGTTTCATAAAGAGCTTTAACCACCTTGTAGACATGTTTTGGGTGATCGGGGTCTTCAAATCCTCATGGGTGAGTGACATAGACCTCCTCGTCAATCTCACCATACAGAAAAGCACCCTTGACATCCATTTGATACACCATGAAACCTATGTATGAAGCATATGCCAAGAAAATGCGAATTGCTTCAACTCGGGCAACAGGTGCAAACACTTCATCATAATCAATCCCTTCCTCTTGTCTGAAGCCTTGAGCTACCAACCTTGCTTTGTTTTTTATCACAACACCCCTAGCATCTCTTTTATTCTTCAAAACCCATTTTGTCCCAATGGCATATTTGCCATCGTGGAGTGGAACCAAAATCCAAACCGCTGACAGTGAAATTGTTGCATTTCTTCTTGCATTGCTTCGATCCAGCTTGGATCGTTGAGAGCTTGAGAAACACTAGTTGGTTCCACTTGAGAGAGAAAACAAGCAAACAGACAATGCTTGAGGTCTGTGTGATTGTCTCGTTGCTGGTTGGAGACATAAGAGAGAAAAGCAACTGTCCAAACCGAGGACCTGGTGATAGCCCTTCTAGTTCTAACAGTGCCGAAGATCACCTATAATATTGGATTGAGGATGAGCTATGTTGATCCTCTGAGTAGTAGTGGGGTTGACTTTAATGGATGAATCAAGATTAGTGATGGTTGGTTCAAATTCAGCATCATAAGAGGGTGAGGTGAAGATGCCAGCTTTGGGTTGATGATTTCCAAGATCTGAAGGTTTTGGAAAGCGTGTATAGGGTTCACCAAAGTCTGAAGATACTTGAGAAGGAACAACATAGCCTTCAGCAGATTTGGGGAAGGTAGGTGTGACAGAATCAACTTCGGTAGAAACATGGTTTCTACCGACTCCTTCATTATTAACCTCTCCATTCGCTCGCTGCTTAGCTTAGCTGCAAATTCTTGAGTCCTGAGCCTAGCAAGGTCCTCAGATAATGAGAGTCATCTTCATCACTGAATCACAGTATCCTTGGAGGTGGTACCTGCAATATTTTTAGGGGAGAAAGAAGGTACAAGTATGGGTTGCTCATCATCTTCAAACTCATTTTCTGAGCCATCATCTAGGGGACCTGCATTGTTAGTTGGAGACACTTGAGGACCTGCATTTTGGTTAGCCAGATGTCTGGGGTAACCCAGATAATCAGTTAAGTAGTCAAGATCAAAGGACCATGAATGACCTTGTCCTTGAACATTAGGCTTATCTTCCAAAAATCTCGTGTTCAAAGTCTCCTCTATTTTCTTGGCTTGCAAGTTGTACACCCTGTATGCCTTACTATGAGCTGAATAGCCCACAATATAACCATCATCAGCTTTCTCATCAAACTTTCCCAATGGATCACTTGTGTTCAGAATGGTCACTTGACAACCAAAAGGTTTTAGGTAGTGAATGACAGGAACCTTCCCAAAGAGAAGTTCATATGGGGTTTTGAGTTGTGGTCTAGTAATGGACACCTGTTAGCACATAGCAAGCAGTTCCCAACAAACTTCAAATTCAACATAGTAGGGGTTTAGAGTCTGCAAGCATTGATCTTGCAGCCTCTATTAAGGTCCTATTCTTTCTTTCAGCTACCCCATTTTGTTGTGGGGTTCTTGGATTACTATAGTCCCTTTTATGCCTTGACCCACAGAGTTCTATAAGAACAAGCATTTTTAAACTCTGTCCCATGATCACAACCAATACCTTTGACCTTTTTGCTCAACTGATTTTCAACAAGTGTGATGAATTCAGTCAGCACTTGAGATGTTTCATCTTTGGTTCCGAAAGAAAACCCAACAACATCTGCTATAGCCATCAGTGATCACCAAACAGAAGTACTTATGATCAATGCTTCTGACTTGAGTTGGACCAAACAGATCCATGTGAAGCAATTGAAGAGGTTCAGTAATGATGCTCATAGCATTGATAGCTTTGTAAGAGGCTCTGTGTTGTTTTCCTTTATTGCAAGCGACACAATTATGATCATTGGTAAAAACTTTGGTGGGAAGACCTTCAACAAGACTCATGTTAGAGAGTTTGTTAATGGTCTTGAAATTTACATGCGCCATCCTCCTATGCCATTTTGTGGATTCATCAAGTGATGCTTTAGCCACCAAACATGTGAGGTCACCATCAGGTTGAACTTCATTAAGGTTGAATGTGTATAAGTTGTGAGTGCGAGGAACTTTCAGTAGAATTGAAGTTTCTTCGGGGAGTTTGAAGTCTTTAGACAGCACAAGACATTCATTCTCTGTGAAGAGGACTTTGTTCTTAGTGTCACAGATTTGTGAAACAGAGAACAAGTTGAAATGCTGAAGTTCCTTAACATAGTACACATTTTCAAAATCTAGATGAGGTGTCTTTATGGTGCCTTTCCTAGTGATACTACCATCACTTCCTCCAAAAGTTACATTGCCTCCTCCTTCAATAGGGACAAAATTGTGCATCATATCCCTGCTCCCAGACATGCTTCTTGAACAACCACTATCAACAATACCAATATTCTTATGCTTAAGGGGATGATCCTACAAACAACCACAAAATATATACAAATAGTTAGTATACAATGGAGGTTCAAGTCATTACTGACTTGAACCTGCCTTGTGGATCACAGGTTTAGGACAAGAGTATTTAGAAGATCCACCATTGTTCTTGGTCCTCCATTGATAATTGGGTCCCTTGTTAGTCCAAGAACAACCTCACGAGGGCTTTACACAGCATAAGGTTCCATATCCCATCCCATCATACATAGAGTCAACATATGTAGGCCAATAACCATGTTTAAAGTATGGGCTAGTTGGTCGCACATAAGGTCTGGTGACTGATTCTCTCCAAAGAGAGTCAGTATTAGCTGCTTGTGGGACATAAGGTGGAATATTAGCAACATTGGTCCATTTAGATTTGTGTTTCTGGTGAGTAGCACATGCACCCAATCTTTGCTCATAAAAATCACAATCCTTAATCAAATGAAATTTACTTCCACATACAAAACATGTCTTCTTCTTGGAAGATTTATTCAAATAGGAGATGTTTGATTACATGAAGAAGTACTTAAATTAGAAACATTCAAGGAATTGTTTTAACAGACTGATTTTTCAAAGATTTAAAAGACAAGTCTTCAGAAGAAACTGTCTTGGAAGTTGATTCCTCAGCAGCTTCCTTAGAAGGCTTGTAAGTAGACTGTGCAGGCTCGTGCTTGGAAAGGTCGACTTCTCATTTGAATCATGGCTTTCATAGGAAGTAGACCCTTGATCCGATGAATTGTCACTGTCAGAGCAAGAGACAAAGTCATTAGATGAGGTATCGGGATCTGGCAAGTCTTTTGACTTTTTGCCATATAGATGATGTGATCCATCAAAGTCAACATGTGATGGACAGTTCTGTCCGGGCATAAATTCACCTCTAATAGGTCCAGGGACAGCATGCATATCACCTTCTTTAACAAAGTTAGCTAACCCTGCAGGTGTGGATTTACGACCATCATTCCTAGCTTCCAATCCTACATACTTTTGAAAACCTAAACCTAGGCCAGAGGTTACAGATTGATTGTTATAGATTTCTCTAGCCAGATTATCACCTGAAATTAACCATTGTTTATTCCTAGCTATTTCCTGCCTACTTTTTCTTTAAGCTCTAGGTTCTCAGACACAGCTTCATTCTTAGCTTTCTTAGACAGTTTTAAATAATTATTAGCAACTTCAAGATCAAACTGTAACACCTTTATCTTTTCTTCATAAGCTATTTGATTCTTTTGAAACCATACCTTTTGTCTTTCAACTGTTTTTAATGCTAGTTTATGAGCTTCATTTTCAACATAGCATTCATCAAACTTAGGTTTCATAGCATCATACTCTTCTTTAAGTTCATTGTACCTTAGACTACAACCAAATATACAGCTTGTGTACCGAGATAGTCCCATCAAGGCAAACTGATCATGCCTTTCATCCAAGTACACTTTGCCGAATCCAAGCTTATCGAATCATGAGCTTCTTCATTTACAGTTCATGTGCAGTCCAGTTGACTGCTCATCCATGGTGGTGAGAGCTGCCAAGCTCCAGCTTTCCTCATTGCTTCGCTGGAGAAAGGTAGTGGCTCCATCTCCACTTTTCCTCGCTTTGCATTCCCTGAGAAATGCCCCATCTCGGTGGCAAGTGAAACACTTGACTTTCTCCTCACAAAGCAAGCAAGTGGTTCCTTTCCCTTGAAAGCAAACTTCCTTCCACTTTCTTCAAACCTTTGATGTCCACTGACAAGAATGCCACCCTCGATTTTCGCCATCTCCTCCATTTCAAGTGGGTCCAACTGATCAAAGTCTTCATATGCAAGAGATACTGAAAGTATCATAGTCGCAACAAATGAATGAAGAACAGCCTCCATCACACTACTAGACCTAGCTTGAGAACATGGTGGAGAGGACGAGGTTAAGTGGTGGAGGGGCGGATGAAGATGATGATGGAAAGTAGTTGGAGCTCGGAGACGATGGAAAATAGTTGGAACTAGGAGCTTGCACCATCATGTTGGAGTGAGATGTCCCAACAAAAGCTGCATGGCCGCATCAAGATGTACGGTAGGGAGTTCGACATCGGTTCAAGGGTTCTGAGTCTGTTATATAGCTCATCAAAGGTAAGCATATCCAGTCCTCCTTTAGCCTTGAGAGCAATACTTACATGTAACCATGATGGAGGTAACGATCGAAGGAACTTTGAGTTGCAGTCATCATTATCCGGCTTGCACTCACGGTTCAGCTGACTCAAGATCCTATGGAACCTGTCGTGATCCTTTGTGAATGCCTTCTTCTTTCAGAGATATTGAAGTCCCGAAATTGTTGTCTCAGAATGGACTTCCTCATTCTCTTTGATTCTTCATTTCCACCGAACCTTGCTTTGAGAGCCATCCATATGTCCTTTGCATCATCCATATGATGAAAATCACACTGATGATCTTCTCGAATGGCTTGAAGCGTAATGGTCTTTACTTTATGTTCTCCGCATAGCTAGTACCTCTTTCGCAGCTTTGGTGGAGCCATGATAAATTTCCCACCCCTCGCCGTGGATCATCTTCTTCAAATCTTTCTTTACAACCTCCCACAGATTCCAATCAATATTGGAAATCCAGTTTTCCATCTTCATAGCCCAAAGTTCATATTCTTCCCTTTTCAAATAAGGAAGTTTACCATTACTGCTTGAGAGACCGAGCCGTTGCATGGAAGTGGTGTTGGTGTTGTTTGGTTGGTGCTTCAGTTTCATTATCGGATCCAGGCATGGTGAATGAATGTTCTTAGTATCGTAGAGACTTCCAGGCTCGATACCACTTGTTGAAAACACAAAGACCTTGATAGATCTTTAAGCACTTGGAGATCGTTAGTGTTGCCTATGTAATCACAAGCAAACTAATAGAAGATCTCTACAACTCGTATTTTGTAGCGGAAGTAAACACAAGTTATAACAACTAAGAACTCTTTGATCCTCTATGGATCTTTTGATTATAGAAACTCTATGTTTCGATGTTATACAAGACTTGAAAGACTTGAGAAAAACTTATCTATTACAAACTATAATGGTTCCTTTTATAGGAAAGAAACCCTAAATGAGCGCTGACAATTTACGCCCTAATACTAACATAGACTAAGCATGCATCTAGACAAGCATGCAACTAATCATATTGTTAATCATATTGTTTATTCCGAGTGCTCTACATGAACGGCGCCAACCTATCTTTAATACGGTACTGACTTTTACTCTATCTTGAGCTTATCTCTCCTACGTGGTACGACTTTCAAAGAGCAACACAATATTCAAGTTAGTATCACGAAGTATAACTTCTCAGAATCCATTCTTCTTCTACAAGAATCCTTTGGCGTAATCTTCTGCTAGAATCGAGTTTACCTTAATTCCCAACAGTTCTCAATCATTAAGTTTTGCTATTCTCTTGTAATTATTCAACTCGTCAAGTGTGTTTGATCCAGTAATCATTTAGTTTAAATTTATTTCTTTGCTTGTGCACTCTTTGTGTTCAATCTTGTCTTGTAATCTATAACCTTTTATAAAGAAAATAAGAACCCAAGGGGAGGTTAGTTGGGTTCTTTGATACATGTTTATAATTTCGACATTGATAAGGTTTTAAAATGTGTCTTTTTGAGGGGTCGTTTAAGCCCTTATTTGATCACTTTTGTATCCGTTAATATCGTTCCTTTTCACTTTTTAGGTATCTTGAAGGCAAAATGCTCGAATGACACTTATTCGACGGTGCTACGAATATACTAAGAAAAATGGCCAAAGTCAAATCGAGACACTCAAAATGAACTCAAAGGGACTGCTGCCGTGCACAAACTATGCTATTAGTGACGCCCGCCTGACAACTTTTTGGTAATTTAATTCAAGAGCCAAATTGCTCATTTACAAGTGACGGCTTCAGTTTTAAAAGTAGGGCGCCGCAACTCGCATCGACCTAGATTTGATCCTTTATCACGCCGTAGACCTGGTGGACGGGCGCCACAGCATAAGGTAACTGCCGCAAAGACTAACGTGCCAAGACTAAACCCTAATATCATGGTAACCATCATGCCACAAATCAAAGGGTGACGCCATCGTGATTTTGTAATCTTATATATAGAATCCGAATTTTTAGTTTTCAAGGTGTAGTCTTTGGAGTAAAAACCTAAACCGAACCAATGCTTTCAGTACAAGATATTTTAGGGTTCCATACCCTATCTTACATCAAGATAAGTGTTTTACTTCATTATTTCAAGTATGTCTTCAATTAATTGTGTGTATGCTTGCATGTTTCCCATGTCCTGCTAATTTACTTGTGTGTTTGCTTAGTAATATGAAACTTAGTTATTAATATTGACAAGGTTCTTATCTTAATTGTGATTGACCTAGTATCATGATAGGTCATTCGTTGTGTTTGTAATGCTTGATTAATCTTTGATGAACCTTAGTTTATGATCGCTAGAGTAATTAGAAGTCATTCAAAGAATACATTAGAGTTAAAGTTTATAAATCCTAGAGATTTTGTAGTCATTAACCTTTGGTAGCTTCAAAGATATAGGGATAAACGCATACCCTACTTAACTTTAGACACACAACGTATTAAGAATAAGGACGGACAATTCAACCATCAAGAGGAGATATTAAGGAGTAATAAAACCTAAGTAAACATATCTTTAAATCATCATATAATGCACACAATAATTAGACATAGACTACCCACAGATTATATAATTAGACGAAGTAAGTAATCGTAGAAATACCAACCCCCAAATTCAAACCCGAGATTCGTGACCTTTCCATTTCCTAAAACATAAAAAGATAGAAAATAATCTTCCTCAACCCCAACCTTAGCGTAGTAACTTCTCACTAGCATTCCTATTCCCCTAGAGAACGATATCAATTCCCGTGGCTTACCCTAATACTACACTACAATGATTAGGTTCACGCCTAGGTGTTGAAAAACTTGCTCTAATTTAAAAGGAAGTTCCTTTGACTCAACAACGCCAAGTAGCGCATCGCATATGGTATCGTGAGCCTATGGTTTGATTCAATTGGTTGATTTAAATTTTTTCGGGTTTCAATAATATTTGGTGATTTTTGCAGTTAGTGGTAGATATGTGGTTATTAAGGTTCAACGGTGTTTGTTGAATTTATTGTCCTTTCGGGTTGTTATCGGTCCGATTATTTTCTTGGGTTTGGACTGGTGATTTATCAAGTTCTTGGTAGTTGTGGTTGATTCTTTTGTATTTTTTTGGTTGATCTCGTGATTTTTGGTTTTTGGATTTTGAAACCCTAATGTTTCTAGAATCGGGGATTTTTGATCTAGTGGTTATTCTGATTAATGACCTGCTTCTATCACAATATCTCTTAATTAAGTGAATTAAGAGTGTTGTGATATGTTCTTTCGCTGATTTCTTTTATATTGCATTGTAAGGTTATCTATCTCCTTTAAGATAAATGTGTAGTAGTTGCGTGGGTGCAAACAACGTGGCTAACATCTGGACTTACCACCATTGAGTGGCAAGGATACCTGCTTTGACCATACCTAGTTCACTCAGCTAGACATTTGTTACTCTTGGGTGTGAGTTCTTTATTTTTCCTGCATTTTTTATTTTCTGTTGTTGGTCTACATTAATGGAGGTTAGGTTTCAGGGCAGTCTTATGTAGTTGGGGGTTTGTTTAATTGATGGATTAATTGTGTTTGAAAGTGTTCTGGGCTATTTGTTATTTATCTATTTCTTGTTGATTTTTTCTGTTTGTTGCTTTCATCATGGTAGGATCTAGTTGTAGTACTAATGAGGATCTCATTAGTAATCTGGAATTGGGTAACCCTTTGCATTTTCATTATAATGACTTTAGCACCATATTTATTATATATGTGAAATTTATCGAAACTGAAAATTATAGAGTATGGGCTACTACTATGAAATTGGCTATTAATACTAGAAACAAAATTGGTTTTATTGATGGAACTTGTACTAATGCTACTTATGCTTCTAGTGTTCCTCTGTCTAATCAATGGGAAAGATGAAATTATATCGTGCTGTCTTGGTTGTTGAATTCTGTGTCTGAGTATTGATAACATCAAATAATTCAGACTGTTAAGCGTCAATTTCCCCCTATTATGCTCATATTTTATATCATTTATGTGGATATATACTCTTATTCATTTATATTTTGTTTCCAGGTAAAATATGAGCATTGGAGCTTAGAGACGCGGATTTGGAGATTTTCCTAACCCGTTTTATCTTAGTATGCTATTAATGAAGAAGCTTACATGAATCATATTCTCGTTATGCCGTAGCATGGATGATTTGCAGACTTAACCCCTCAACCCGCAGCTACGGCGAACTCTCAACATTAAGTTACGCCAGAGCCATCTAGGTCATTAAGAATTTCGCAGACTCCTCCTCAATAACTACTGCGAACATCCTCATTTGCATTACTTATCGTAACAACCTTCTCGTTTAGAAGATACTAAAGATACGATGTAGCTTTCTACTAAATTACTTAGAGCTACCGCTACAAATGTAACTATTCCAAGGGTTACGCCATAGTCACCTATGCGAAGCTTTCGCTAGAAGAAACCGGGTTGGTTGCAGAATTCTCTAACTTTGGTTACCTGAACTATGATAGAGCCTATAAATACAAACCCTAAATTCTGTATTTTACATCATTCACTCACAACAAAAAGGAAGAGAACGTGAAGAGGGTTCAAATGGCAGATCATACCAAGCATACGGAGGCATCTCCAAGGGAGGAATCACACCATATCGATAAGCTTTAGCGATTACTACTATCTTTCACTTTAATTCATGTCTTTCATTATGTTAAACATTGAATCTTATGTGTCTTTTAATATGATCGGCTAAGCACCCTTGGTGCTAGCCTAGTTATAATTCCTTGATTGTATTGTTTGTGTTTTCATGCTTCTATAATTGTTTCTAGTGTATGCATGCATAGTTCGATGGTAGTTATCCTAGCTTCGTAGTTTTGAAGCGGTCGTATCAATTGCTTAGGTAGAGAAATGGCCGTAAGTAGGTAGAGAAGTGGCCTGGTAAGAATTGACCAACCGACTACCTTTCCTTGTGCTTAATTGACCAAAGGATCACCATTCGGATGGATAAACTTAAGAAATTAGGATGTTTTAAGATGCTAGCTCGCACACATTGTTTTGACCATGTAGGGTACTTAATGACTTGGTTTAGGTTGCTTAAGACCCTAATTCTCAAAGGGTAGGCCTTTGACGTAGGAACCTTTTGATAGGTTATATCGAATTACCAAATGTTGTCATAGCGACTTAAACCCCCACTTAAATCAATAGGAAGCAATTAGAAAACATAGACATTACATGATAGGATGAATAATTAGGTTATCACACTTTCACCACTGTTCACAACCTTAATTTATTTTGTGCATTTCATTCCTTGTCTTTAGTTTAATTAATCATTTCAACCTTAAAACCATTTAAAATGGTGACACTTAGACTTAATAGGATCCTCATCTACATAGCTCTTGGGAACGACCTCGACTTTACCACCTTCTATACTAATGATGATCTAAGTTCATCGCCGTTAGTAATGTAGACCTTAGGTTGACGAGAATTATAAAAATATTAAATCCTCGGGTCTAAAACCCGTGATCGAATTTGTATGCCACCATTGGGATCTATATTATGTTTTGTTAAGTCTCTATTTTTTATTTTTGTTTAATTGCTATCTAAACGATTTTCTTTAAGTTCTTGCATACCAGCGGTGTCATGGACATTGATAACCTCACTTTTGAGGAGTACCTTGCTATGACACAGGAAAAGAAAGGGCCAGGGCTTGTTAGGCGAGCTATTGATGCTTCATGGTTAAATTTGATTAAGCCACAATTCATGAGGGAGCTAATGAGCAAATCCCTTCCTAAGCATTAATACCGATGATGCTACTTAACATGGATGATGTGGAGTACATTGTTAGCCTATTTAAATTTCCAATAGTCTCGAACGATGCTGTCATGCTCCGTGTTTTCCCCATTACACTCACCGGAGCTGCTAAAAGATGGATCAACAGATTGCCCACCGGGGCAGTTAATACATGGGCTCTCCTCAAAAGGTATTTCATCCAAAGATTTTGTCCTCCTTTAGAGACGGCAAAACAACTCGAGACGATCCATAACTTCAGGCATGAAGGTGATGAGACGTTGTACCAAGCCTGTGAAAGATACAACGATCTCCTTTACAAATACCCTACTCATGACCTCAATAGCCAGCAAAAGGTAAATGTCTTCTACAAAGGTATCAACATCTTCACAAGGCAGATGCTCGACTTCAAATGGCCTCGAATTGGTTTGTCTTGTTTGGAAGCTATTCAGAAAATGGTTGTCCACCTCATAAATGGCATAACGGAAGAAACAGGAAAAGCATAAGCGGAAATATGGATGGCATTGCAGCCATAACTAATAAGCTTGAGAGTCTTGGTAGGGATATGAAAAAGCTTAAGTAAAATGTGCACGCTATACAAGTTGGTTGCGATACTTGCAAAGGTGCTCACCTTACTAAGGAATGCCCACTTAAAGAAGAAGTCAAGAGAGTTGATGAAGTAAAATATGGCGATGATAGGCCATTTCACGGATATGGTGGTAATGGAGCTAAATATCATGGGGACCCACAGGTATTACACAAGGATTGAAAACACCTCCTGCCCATTATTGATGAGTTGGTTCATAAGCATATAAGAATCTCGCTAAAAATGACAGTTCAAGGAATGGATGATCAAGGTGTAAAGAGGATACCTATATGAACTTGCTAAAACCAAGATGTCATGACAAGAACTTAGAGACTCAAATTGGGAAACTTACAAAGATTTCAAGCTAGGAGATGAAGCTAATTGCATGCAAAGTCGATTTGCACAACAAGAGGAGCAGAAGAAGATCAAAATACTACAATCTAAATGACCTTGTGGGATTAATTATCCTAAAGAGGATGACGGATTCAAAGACGAAGGTTTTCATGCCAATTCCTCAAAAGTATCAAGGAAGCTTTCTATTGCCCCACTACCTCGGAACCTAAGAATCCTACTAAATGATTTAGGAGTTGGGGTTAATCTTATTTTTACTTCATTATTTGATATTTTAAAACTAACCAATCTAAAAAAATAACAATGATGATTCACTTGGTTATACTACTAAGGCGGTACCTCTGGGGGTTGTTGATAACGTTTTACTTAGAATTGGTAAATTCCTTTTTCTAACCAATTTTGTGGTTATTGACATAGGCGAACGGGAGCATAATAACTTAATTATTGGGAGACTCTTTTTAGAAACTTGCCGCGCTTATATAAAAGTTTTTGAAAAGCAAATTTCTTTAGGAATAGGGGGAACGAATTACTTTTGATATAAATGAGCAATTAAACCCTCATCCTGAATTTTCAAAACTAATTAACGTTGTTAAAACGCCCTATAAGCCTTCATACCCCTTCTATAGAAATGTCAATATGCCCTTAATTGATTCACCTTTATGCAAAGAGATAAGGTCTAACAATTATGAAAAAGATGTTGATAGTTGTAAGCAGGAATAGGGGGAAGCTGATCAGGTCGAGAATGTAGAAGAAGCTCCGGAACTTAACAAACATTAGTGCATTCCGATAGTGGTTGAGCAAGATGAATCTACGCAAGCATGGCCCACGTGTAATCCATTTCGCGACTATTGTAATGGGGGTGGTAATGAAAAAGTAGAAGAATGTAACATGTTGGTTTCCATAAACACATCACATAACACTATATGGGTCGAATGGTTTAAAGTTCTAGAGATAGAAAGTGGAAGAGAGTTGGAATCTTAGAGAGACAAAGAAAAATGATATTATGAAAGCTCCAACCCTTTGCCTTGTAGGCAAAGGGTATCATAGGTTCTTACTGCACTCCATGGGTTGTGGATCGTGCATACAAGGTGGTGACCCATCCGTCCTCTAGTACTAAACAAACACTAATAACACTAAATAACGACTACGAAGCTTAATCCATACATATACTTGAGGTGACCGACTCTTTAACTACATGACTTTATAAATCCTAACAATCTCCCCCTAAGGGAGGTCACCTCAATTATTACAAACAAATATTACATTTTGGTGTTCTTGGATTCTTGATTAAGTTCTTTGCTCTGTAGTCCGTAGTCTTTGATTCTTCATTTTTTGCATGTTTTGTGCATTCAAGTAGAGGTCTTTAACTGATCCACGTGATGATGAGTTTTGAGCCAGCATTAAGATCATTAGCCACCATAAATTTCTGACTCATCCTTTGTATTGTTGCCATCAAGTGAAGTTGTGACTTTTGGACCAACATGCTCACATTATGGATCATGTATCTTCTCATCAGAGTTGCGGAAGCTTTTGTTTATTCATGACATTTGCAGCAGCGTAGCAGAATTATGGAGTGAAAATATCAGAGTCACTTGATGGAGATATGCACATATCATGATTTCTTTGAAATGAACGCGGTTGTGTGAGCATGCGCTATGGATTGACTAATTCTCGATCACTGCAACCGCCCGTCTTCCTGCACAACAGCTATAATAAACGCATCAAGAAAGGACTTTGATCACTTGAATAGGTTGCAAGAACCACTCGCCTCGTTGATCAAGCATAAGTACGCCGTGATCGTGTATAATTCCAAAGAATTTATATTTGACAGGTTTCAAGAAATGCTTTAGCCGCTTCTCAAACCTAACGCCTAAAAAGAAGCCAACGCGAGGAGTGAACCAAAGAAATTGAGATTTACTGATTGATGATTTGAAAACAATCGCGTATTGCTAGCGTAAAAGAGTTTAGCAATACGACAAAGGTTTTATGAGAAAATCAATTTTCAATCATAAGTACCTTTTTATATTTTGAAAACTTGCTACACAGTCGATGTGCTAGAGAAAGAATTTTGAACACAACGACCGGTTTTTTCAAAAGTATCCTTCAATCCATATTCGGAACCAGGATTGATTCAATATGAATCGCCCCATTGTTTCTCGGCCCAGCTATGTCAGCTGATCTATTGTAGACTGCCACCCAATGAGCTTGTTTATCACTGATGTTCAAAGCAATAACAAGGATAATGCGAGGACTCTTAAATATATTCTCACATTCCACATTGTGTGAAACTGTGAGTCTTCATTAATTGTGTCCTAATGAGATTTATTGATGATTGATGAGTGTCTAAATACTCATCATTTTTGTTCCTTCTACACTCTGAAAATACCAAAAACACTTTGAAAAGTCTCAAAAGACAGTAAAAAATATTTAGACTGTGTTTTATTCAATAATTGTCAAAATCTAGTCCCTAGTTATTCAAAACATGATAATTTTTTCATAAAAGGCCCTCGTGTATTTTCAAGTTGTCAAAATTAGCCTTATAAAGCTCAGTTTTGCAAAATGGCAACTTTAGTCCCTCGAAATTTCAAAGATTGATGCATTTCTACCGACATTTTAAATTGAAAATTAACATTTTAGTCCTTTGGTAATTCTAACTTGTCAAAATTGGTCCTTGTAATACTTGAAAATTATAAAGGAAGTCCTTGACTGGTATTTACAAAAAATAGTCTTTGGAAATGAAAAAAAAATGGAGAATACTTAATTTGGTCCTTGTACTATTGAAGATTGGCAAGATTGGTCCTGGAAACGCCAAAATATACATGAGTGGTCCCCGATTTCGTAATAGACACCTTAGTCCCTTAAATGATTTATGGATCCAAATTAAATCCTAAGTCCATGTTATTACTAGTCCAAGCCCAAACCTATCTTTTTAACTTGGCCCAACCCGCTTCCCTACCCATCCAACCTGGGCCAACCTTCCCGCCACCCTTTTCCTCCAAATACCACCTCCAATTATTACCAACTCTCCTCGCAACACTCCACCTCCACCAACCTCACCATGCTACCTTGTCCCTCCACCTCCACAACATACCAAAAGACAATTAATGCTTCTCTCCCCCTTGCCACATAAGTCAACCCGCTTGCTATATCTTTTACTAAAAACACAAATCAAGGGTCGAGATTAATTGGACCAATCCAAAGGCTAAAAGAATGTTCGTGAGCACTTTGTGAGAGCTATAAAAGAGAAAGAAGACAGAAGAAATATAGGGTCTACCTATTTAGACCATTTCTTTAAAATTCATGTAATCATTTTTAGTTTTAATGCACAAACTTTGTTTCATGTTCTAAGTCTTGTACAAGTTAATTTAGCTTAGTTTCAAAGATCTTTATCATCAATTGTTAGTTTTCTGCTTGTTCTAGTTTTCCCGCCAAAATCAATTGTAGCTTGTTCTTAAGTTTTAAGCTTGAAAGATATAACTTTTCACATACACATCAAACCATAACACAAAGTAACATATAGATGGAATTCTAGAGAGAGAAAGTTAGAGGTTTAGGGAACTTAGTGAGAGAAAGTGAAAGATATTATTATGAGCTCCAACTCTACCTTGGGAGGTAGAGAGTATTTATAGTCTTACATAAATCGCCACACATCGGGTGGATCGTGCATACAAGGTAAAGACTCACCGTCCTCCACGGTGTTACTTAACTAAATACTACTTAACTAAATATTACTATGACTACGAAGCTTAACGATTACATATATACTTGAGGTGACCGACTCTTTAATACCTAGAATTTCTAATTCCTAACAATCTCCCCTAAGGGAGGTCACCTCAAACATATACTAAAATGACATTGAATAACAATGATATTACATTAACAATTGATCTTGCATTCTTGATGTAGTACTTTGTTCAAGTCAGTCATTGATTCCACTCATTGCATGTTTGGTTAATCCAAGTGGAGGTCTTTACCGATCCACGGATAATAATGTTGAGCCAGCTTTTGAGATCATCAGCTAGTAGAAAATCTCATATACATCCATTGTGGTGTTGGTATTATGTGATGTTGTGACATTCGGACCGACATGCTCACATTCTCGATCATGATATTCTCATCGTGAGTAGCGAAGCATTTGTTGATTCATGATATTATTGGCAAAGTAGCGTAAGCATGGAGTAAAAATATCGAGTCATTGATGCACTAATCATGATTTCTTTGAGATGAATGTGTTAGGTGAGCATGCGGCTATGGATTGACCGCTTACTCATCACAGAACGCCAAACCTGCATAAGACAAGCTTAGCAATAAAGCGACGAAGTGTCTTTGATCACTTTCGATGAATTGAGGTACACGGCCCACGGTTCCTCGCTGATAAGATACAAGTACCGCCGTGATCATGTATAATTCAAGAATTTTTGACAGTGGTTTCGCAAATGCTTTAGTCGTTCTCAAACCGAACGCTCAAAGAAGACAACACGGAGTGAGTGAACCAAATAATTTACGTCCATCATTGATTAAAAGAAATTTGAAAAACAATCGTGTCTTGCTCAATAGAAATTGTTTTTGCAATATAACGAAGGTTTTAATGAAAATCAATTATCAATCATAAAACACCTTTTGATTTGAAAATTAGTACACGGTCGACGTGCTAATGAAAAGAGTTTTAAAGCACAAAGACCGTTTTTTCAAAGGTATCCGTCAATCCATAACCTGAACCAGATTGATTCAAAAGAATGAATCGCCCCATTGTTTCGCTTCAGTTGTCACATGGTTGATCGTATAATAGATCTCACATGCCACCTACCAGGAGCTTGTTAGATGTTGGCTCCTGAAGGCTTTCCATCTTCATTGTGAGTATGTTTGCATATCACTCAGATGTTCTCGCAATACCACAAGGATAATGCGTAGGACTCAAGATATAATCTCTTTCCACATTGTGTGAAACAGAGAGTCTTCATTGAAAGTGTCCTAATGAGATTTATTGATGATCTCGTGGCTCTAGACTCAATTTGTGCATATTTGGATCCTATATCGGAGACTAGGGAGAGGGTCTCCTCCTTCAATATCAACAATCTCTAAGAGAAAGTCGATAGATAATGTCGGTTCCCCGTGAGAATGAAACAAGTCCTTTTAAGAGGAACTTGAGTGGTTTGGGAAGTTGTAGTGCGCAAGGCCACCTGGGTCCATGACGCCTTGTCTTCAATACCGATGTTACCATCAAGAGCATATGAATTGAACCCTTTCCGCCTCTAAGGTTGAATATATGAAGGGCTATTTGTTTTCACCCTTTTCTCATTCAATTCTTTTTAATTCTTCAACCCCTTCAAGCTTACCGAGACTTCATAACTAGAACCTTGTTGGGTTTATTCCAAAGACTAGCTCGCCTTAGTCCGCACTCTTCCCATATCTCATTTTTCTCCTTTTATCATCATACCTAAGGACTCTACACTAACTAGTGGATAGTCCCTGGGTAGATCCTCCGCTTCAAGCGGATCATGGGAACACATACCTAACCTTATCATCCTTATATCACCGTATATAAAGTAAAGTTGGTCGGTCTATTTGGTATTGTTCATCCGCCATTGGAACCAATTGAAAACCATTTGAAAATCAATTCGGATACTTGTGATATATTATCAAAGCATTTTGTACCTTAATTGTTTTTGATATTTTAGAACGAGAACTCCCCCTCAACATGTGCATCAAGTATTTGAAAATGTTTTGCACACGGAGGCAAGAGAAAGAATTAACTTTTTTGATTACCATTTTCTAAAAATATCAACATCACTTCCCTAATCGAATCAAGTAGATAAAGCATTTTGGGGAAGGATGAGGTTTTCATGATTTTGCTCCCCTCAATATGTGCCTCGAGATTTGAAAAGAGTTTTGCACATACTAGAGGAACCTCGACATTGAGATAATGATCACGCTTCAAATCATCATTGTGGTTTAAAAATGGATGCTCCCCCTCAACATGTGCATGGAAAATTTGAAATCGTTTGTCACTTACGGGAGGCAAACATGCTAATCACTTAAGAAACCATTTATCGAATTATCAGCTTAAATCCTATTTAAATCACAACTTCTCCCCCGATCACAATTATTAAAACATTTGAGATTTGTGATCTCTTATAGATTTAAATTGATTTTGAAAGCTTTTAAGGAGAATTGTGACTTGATTATGAAAGCGCTTAACCGATAAGGATTCATTTGAGATTTTAAACTTCATTGGTTAAACATGCATGTACATCTTTTGAAAACAATTTAATGCCAAATAACTTTTAATTTAATTGAAATCATTCTCCCCCTCAATCAATGACATAGGTTGTTGATTGAGATAGAGATTTTGATGATAAGTCCCGATGATTATCAAAAATAGAGACCGAAGTTATTTTTCAAAGCATTTAGTTTTCGCAGATAAATGTTATAGAATCGAGCATGGAATTTGAAAACATGGTAAAACATGGCTCGTTTTTCTTTTAAAACCGGTTATTGCCCTAAAATGACAATAAACCATTGTTTCTTTTCTCCCAAAAATATTTTTGATTTTTGATTTTTAAATTGAACAACATCTAAAGTCCCGTGTCATTCTTTGAATGACAAGACAAAGACCGTAGATATTATCGAATCGAGAAAAACATGACAAATTGACAATATTTTTGAAGATTTTTCATTTTTTTCGATTTTTATGGATTTTGAAAGTTTTATATTTTCTATTTGGTTTTATAGGTTTTATAATTTTGTATTTTGCTTTTGATAATATATACAAAGATATAGATGAAGGAAAGACCTTTACTCCTCGCTTCTCCCCAAGACGCTTGAGTGTTTCGTTGAAGGCTTTTCGCCAAGTCGAGAAGAATAAACTCAAAACGCTCTCTTGGAAGAGCTTTGGTGAAGATGTCTAACCGTATTCGACTTAACAAAATAGAGTTCCACCACACCTTTTCCACTTGCTCTCGATGAAATGATGTCGAATGTCAATATGCTTTGTTCTTGAGTGTTGAACGTTGTTGCATGAGAGAGCAATAGCACTTTTATTATCACAAGATAGGGATTTTGTTGAATCAAAGCCATAGTCAAGATAATTGAGATCTCATCCATAAGATTTGAGCACAACAAGATGACATGGCTATGTATTCAGCCTTTGTAGAGAAAATAGAAGTACTCATTTGCTTCTTTGAAGACCAGCTCACAAGCTTATCACCCAAAAACTGAGCACCTCCGATGTACTTCAACGTATCTTGACAACCTCGCATGACAAGATCTCAGATAGGCCGTTAGTGACATCCCGGTGTCTTTCGGGTACCATAGTCCCATATTGATGGTTCCTTGGAGACCGAAGACCCGCTTAACCGCTTAAGGTGCTTTTAGTAGGCTTAGCCCGGTATCTAGCACACATGCAAACAAATAACAAGATGTCTCTGGTCTACTAGTCAGGAGGTACATCGTGATCCAATCATACTAAGATATTTCGTTTGGTCAATCATGATCCCTGAGTGGTCCTCATCTAGTTTGGTTCGGTCAATCATGGGGGTGTCAACAGGGTCACTTGAATCAAATCCAAATTTTTAAAATCTCTCTTGCATATTAAGATTGATTAATGAAAATGCCTCCAGGACTTTGTGAAATTTGTAATCCCAAGAAAAATGACATTTGTCCCATCATGACATTTGAAATTTGGAACTCATTTCATTTGAAAACGCATTTTCATTGGGTCACGAGGCAAAGATAATATCATCAACATAAATTTGAACGTGAATTAAATGTTTGCCCGACTTCTCGTGAACAATGTTGGATCAACTGCCTTTGCTAAACCAATCCTGATAGAAGAAACTGACAAAGGTATCATACCATGCCCTTGGAGCTTGCTTTAAACCGTAAAGGGCCTTCTTCAAACGATAAACATGAGTAGGATGCTCTTGATTCACAAATCCTTCAGTTGGCCGACGAGACAACTTCTTTAAGATCTCTCGTCAGAATGCCGCTTCACATCCATCCGATAGACTACCATGTTCTTACTAGCAAGATTAGCCAAAAAGATTCGATTGCCTCGATTCGAAAGCAAAGGAGCAGATTCTTCAAAGTCTATAACCTCCTCTTGACGGTATCCTTTAGCAACTAATCGAGCCTTGTTCTTCAACACATCACCATGCTCATCAAGTTTCACTTTGAAGATCCACTTTAGAGCAATGATCATAGCACAACTGAGCAGTACTAATTCCCATACATCAAGTCGATCAAACTCATGAATTTCTTCTTGCATGGCATTGAACTGCCTTCATCCATGGCGGTTTTACCATCTTTTGGTTCGATCTTAGAGAGTACGGAGTTGAAGAAGCACCATAAGGCATCTCAAGTAAGTTGTTTCGTGTGGATACGGATGAGAGGGATTTCCAATGATGTTGTCCAATGGATGATCGTGAGTCCATTTATTGAGGTGTTCATGTGGCAAGGTTGAGGGACTAAAGTAGGTGAGTCGATGTCTCCTCAAGAAGATGGTTCGATGAAGATTCGTGAGCAAATACATTTTCAAATGGAGCATCTTCAAGAGTAGCAAAGGGATTAACTTCATCATTGATGCTAGAAACAGTTCCATGATGTACATTCGAAGATAGATGATTTGTTGATGAGACAGAGTGATCAGCGAAGCAGCTTCTTGACTTAATGAGATTGAGATGAGGGTTGACTTCATTCATGTGATATAGAGCGTACCGCTGATGGATTTGACATTTCATCAAGATTTGTTTCATGTGTTCATCAAACATTGGATCAAACAATTTCTTAAATCATCTTCGATGGAGGTACATATGGAGTCAAGTAGAGGGATATAAGGGATGAACCATGGGATCAATTTAAGTCGGGTCCAGAATGGATTGTCCAGAGCCATAGGACCATCAGCGATAAAACTTCTCTCATATCTTTATCAACCCATAAGTAGACAATTTGAACCGAACAAATGATTAACATTAATGGATTCTTCCTAAAGGTATACATGTAGAGATCGATTCGAAGATTCACCAAATGTCTTCGAGCGCATGAGGTAGTCATTTTCCTTAATGTTCATGTGGTTGATTTATAGCGTGCACAATGAGAGGAACAATAATCCGTGAAGATTTGGCAAAGGAATACCAAAGAGCGGATTATTATCCATGAATAATAATCCGTGAAGATTTGGTAAAGGAATACCAAAGAGCGGATCATTATTCATGAGTAAATCACAATATTATGATAATCATTATCAACGCTTGAGGAATAACCGAGATAGGGCTTTTGAGAAGTCCGAGTTGTACTTCTTTGATGATGAACCAGTTGAGTCAATAGAAACCCGAGCATGAGCTTCGTGAGCTGATGATCAACATTCGCTCAAGGTTGAAGGTACTCATCAAACATATCTTTGAAAACAATGAATCCCAAACATTGATTCCCAATTATCCTTAGTAAGTGAAGCATTAGGCGCTAGGAGAGTCATCAAAAATCAAAACAATGAATCCCATTTATCCTTAGTATATTCACTCATAATCAAAAAGAATATACACTCATCATCATCAAAATAAAGTCGTGATAACCATTATTCAAACATCCATCATCATGTAGTATATTCACTTTTCTCCCCCTCAAAAATTGCATCCGAAGTTGCCATTTTTGATTTAACAAGTGAATAAGAGTATACACCAATGATCATAGATCCACTTGATGATTGAATGAGCGTGGAAAAACATGAAGCTTGTTGATGAAGAATGTAGATGAGTATGGCCATTCATGAGAGAATTTCTTTAGTCAAGATAAAGCGCCATGAGCGCATATTTTCTTTTCTTTGAAGAACGGGCCCGAAGTGATATCCGCACACCATAATGATGAAGAACGAGGCTGAACCGATGTGAACAGACGTCATTGTTAGAGCCCAGTTATATGTTTAGAGCCTCCCCAATCCAAATACCAAGGGACGAATTTGTACTCCGCTTGGACAAATGCACTGAAGACAGAGAATTGAAACATTGGATCCCACATGCTCATGGGTCCTTTGGTTAGTACAAACAATCTTTGAATCCAGAAACCCTAGGTGCAATGTCATTGTCACTAGGAGCTAAACTAGTAGAAGCATCAGTCTTAGTCGAGGGACATTTTGTGCTTAATGGGATTATTCTACCGCTGGCTTCCAAACCTAATGTGCACTACTCTAGGCATAGTGGATCTAGTTAAGGGGCAAGGTTTGCCATTCGTGAAATATTCTAATTGCTATTTCCAATCGAATCCTACATTGGTAAAACCTTCCCTGTAGGTTTCCGTGATTGCTTAACTGCTTTGCTCTCCAAACTTTCTTAATCGGGTTATGAATCTTAGACCTCTAAATAACACATCACATTTATCATGATTACAGAAATTAAACATTTTTGCATGTTTTGCAGACAAAGATAAGGCCTCAATTAATTTTAGTAAGCTTAGAGCTAATACTAGAACTAACACGATTCTTTTGTTCAAATCAAACTTCTTGTCCCTATGGTGTTCTTTCACTTCCTTATCATGATCACTTTTAGTTTTTGTAATCCTATCCTTCTTTGCATAGCTTCTAGGTTTTGACCCGCTAACTTTAGTGTCAATCTTAACATTCAGAAGTAACGATGGGAACATTACATGGCTTCACTACGATTCCCCGTCTAGAAGTGCCGGATTTGAAATTCTAGGAGGCACATCACATGTTGCTTGCTTGAATTTAGATATGGAACAAGGCATATCAAGGGTCACATGCTTGGCTTTAGGCATAGAACGGATTCTGCTTGGCACTAGGCATAGAACAAGGCTTCACAGTTTTGCCTTTTTCACCTAAGGGTTTTGGACATGTTGCAATTACACATTCAAGCAGCTCTTGAGATCGCTTTGGCCCGAGGCAAGCAAACCTAATATCTCTATCAAGAGGTTTGTTAATGAAATCCTCTTCGACAATCTCACTGAGACATTCTAGACTATCCTTAAGGTGAGCACAGGAGTCATGAAAAGCATGTTCATTATTCCTAAGATGAGGAGGAATATATTTAATTGTCACAGTGTATTTGCAATCTAAGGGTGACTTTGAGACAACATTCTTATTGAAAACAAGTGGCGCTTCCCATTTCCCGACTTCTCAGATTCTCAATTTCTTTTTGTAAAGATGTTATTTTTTCGTTGTTTTGGTCACGAGTGACTTTCATTGAATCATATAACTCTTTAAAATGTCGTTTAACTTTTTCATTTTCTTCTAGAAAACTCTTGTTTTCTTTTTGTAAGGCATTGACTAAGTTTTGAAGATGAAACGTTTGAGAATTCTGAGAATCTAAAGGAGGAGGCATTTGGGAGCCTGTCATATTGTTCGTTTGACCCTTTAATTGAGAGATTTGGGCTTTCAACTTTCGATCGTGTTGCAATCGAGCTTGAATCTGCTCATCACGCTTGTTAATTTGAAAACCGTGATCAAACTCGAGCATCCAAGATGTCTTGATATTGGAAGTTTTGACATTTTCTTTGAGATGTTGATATTTGAGTTGTAAATTAAAATGCTCAACTTCTAGTTTAGAAAAATGTTTAACCAAATTGTCGTGATCATCCAGTTCAATTTTCTCGCTTAGTTTAGAATTAGTTTTTTCAAGCTCAATGACACGATCATGGGAGACTTTCAGTACACACAGATAGTTCATGAAATTTGGAAGCATTAATAGAGCAATTTGAAGCAAAGGAAAAGATATCTTGAGCAACACATTCAGGAATAAGAGTCTCATTTAAGGTATGCAAGTTCTTCCTCTCAATCTCATTATATTTTAGTGCACGCCCATAATCACTAACTTCAACTACCATTGCATCAAATTCCTTTTCCATTTCTTTAATATCCATTTTATCCCCTTTTTTAGACTCTCAAAATGATCTTTTAGTTGTTTAAAGAAAGGCATGACCTCGGTTAAATAACATTCTTTCATTTGCTCAAAACCCCTTTCCCCTTCAGCTATCCCAAATGGTGTGATCCTTTTCTTACAAGTTTTCTCAAAATGGTAAATAGTTGAAGAATAACATATTGACTGATTAAGGTCTTGCTCTTAGTGGCAATAGTTCTAGGAACTAAATGCATTGGTGTATTTGGAGGATACGCTTTAGGAATTTCCTACAAGGGGATTCTTTTCAACAAGATTTTCAACTTTTGCAAGTCCATATCCTTTTCCGTAACACTTGTTCGTGGGTCAATAGAGTCTTACGCTTAAACATGTTTAAGGATATCCAATTTTCCTTAGTGTAATCATGGGGTTTTATCGTTATCTTGTTCTTTTACACTCGTGATCTTCTAGCTTCTTATTCATTTTCTCCCTAGTGACTTCATCTGATTTCTTATCTTCCTCGCACTCACGAACTAGGTTTCTGTCTTAAGGATCTCATTACCATCATACAGTACCTTATGAGCATTTCTAGCCTTTTTAATTACCTCTGGATTAGGTTCCTCAACAAGGGGAATGCTATGCTTATCGCTTAAGACTCTATGCTTAGTGATCATGTGAGCAAATTGAATGGTATTCCCTTATATGTACAACTTATTTTCAAGCTTGTTTTTCAAAGTTTTTAGATTGGAAAAATCATTCAAAAGTTTTGATTCCTTAGCCTTGAATTCTTGCTTAAGCATTTTAACATTTTTTGAAGTTCTTGTTTTTGCTTAGCAGTCTTAGAAAGCTTTTCTTGTAAGGAGTTTAACTCTTGTTTTAATACTTCTACTCTAAACCTACTTTTTCTAATAGTTGTACGTATTTGGACATCCATTTCCTCGCCACGGTGGTCAACTCAAACTTAGCACGCTGTTCATAAATAGCAACCTGTTCCTTATATATGTTAAGCTCGCTGGTAAGGGAATCATCGTGCACAAATGCAATAAGACTCATGCAGTTCATAATCATCATTTTGAGTAGAAGATGCACAACTAGGTATATGAAACATCCATGCAACTTACTCGAGCATTGACATGCACAAGCCGTGACGGTGCATCTCTATCATGGGTACATCCGAAGCTTCCATGGAGCGTTCCTTTGCATTAACTTGCACAAGTTGTGTCAGGTGCACCTCTCTCTCTTGTGAATTTGAGCACGAAGATTCCATTTTTCCATTATCCGACTCATCATTTTTGTTGTCACCGACATTCCGCATTCAAAGCAACAACCGATTCTTCAACATATACATTACCCAACTTATCACAACAATCTTTCAACCGCACTCTACACTCATTCACGCCTTCATTCTTTTGAGCAGATTCTTCAATGTACTTTTTCACATTATCCATGAGTTGGATAAATGTCTCAATGAATTCTATTTCCATTCCAAAGATGTTTTTGAAGGAAATTCCAGTAAGTGTTGATCGTAATCATTGAATATTCCCCATCGATGAATGGTCAAATTGTTTGTAGATTACTTGAAGAGCTGCACTGAACCATCCTTTTGAACCTCTTTATTGGTAAGTTGCAGCTTTAAGTGTTCTAAGTTCAACAACAAGCTTCTTGTCAATGTAGGTAAGTCCCGCGAAAAGAGCACTACATGTTCGATCCCCGCCTATGGATACGCTTGTATGAGGTGCGATGAAGTAGTCGATATGGCTCAATGTGCATTCCATTTATGCGGCATTCCATTTTTGTACTCGAACATGAAGATCTCACATCCTCATTGTTCAATTCAAACATCTTTAACCGCTCAGGGTAGCATACTTTATCATTATTGTTCACAAAGATCATACAATTTAAGCACTTCCAAATCATCGGGTCAAGAGAGTAAGACATGATATGGTGGAATGCACGGGATTTTACAAGTCTATGATTTAAACCGAGAAATAGAATCTTTCAAGGGATTTTACTAAAATCAAGACCAAACCGTTAAGCAATGACCAATGGAATGTGTTAAGATGACTGATGGATCGACACAATGATAGACAATTGTGTGTTAGAACTTATGATTGTTTGTGGATAAGCGAGATGTTGTTTGGTTGAGATTTGGATTGGTTTATGCACGATTTTACCGAGAAATTTAGGTCTAAAAACATAAAAACCTCAATAACTTCTGTTCAGAGCGGATTTAGCCCTCAAGGTTTACCCTTTAGTTCATTCGGCGTGACATTCTTCTCGCTCTCACGGTCGTTTTGATGGGTAGAACGCTGAAAACGGAGTTACGGATCAAAAGTTATAGCCGCTTGAAGTTTTGTCGGGAAAAGTCAACAAGTCGCTAAGAATTCTTGAACCAAGTCGCTAAGATAATGCACTAAGTCGCTAGAAGATAATGCACTAAGTCGCTAGAAGATAATGCAATAAGTCGCTAACGCTTAATTCGCTACACCACTAAGTCGCTAGAGTCCCAAGTCGCTAGACAAATGCAAGTCGCTAAGTAGTAACTCGCTAACCTCAAGTCGCTAGCTAAATTTGGCAAGAATTCGCTACTCAAGTCGCTAGAATACAAGTCGCTAAAGAGCAACTCGCTACGCACCAAGTCGCTACCAATTGTCGCTACCCGTAGTGAAGAGTCCACTACTTGTACTGTAAATCGCTAGGTAAGTCGCTAGCTCCAAACCTGTAACTCGCTACAAAAATGTGAAGCAAGTCGCTACGAAGAAACTTTTCCCGTGCTCAAGTCGCTAGCATGAAAAACACATAAACACCACTTTTCAATCCAAAACAACCCAACCACTATGATTCAAACCTTCTAAATCAAAACCTAAACACTTGTGATGATTCTAAACACAAAAGTACAACCAAAATCAAAACTTTAACACTAGAAATCAATCAAATGATGCAAAAACCACTAAACTTTTTCAAACTCAAAACCACCTAAAACCACTAGAAATCCAAAGATGTGCAAGATATGATCTAACCATGGCTCTTGATACCAATTGTAAGATATAACTTTTCACATACACATCAAACCATAACACAAGGTAGCATATAGATGGAATTCTAGAGAGAGAAAGTTAGAGGTTTAGGGAACTTAGTGAGAGAAAGTGAAAGATTATTATGAGCTCCAACTCTCTACCTTGGGAGGTAGAGAGTATTTATAGTCTTACATAAACGCCACACATCGCTGTGGATCGTGCATACAAGGGTAAAGACCCGTCAGTCCTCCACGGTGTTACTTAACTAAATACTACTTAACTAAATATTACTATGACTACGCAGCTTAACGATTACATATACTTGAGGTGACCGACTCTTTAATACTGGAATTTCTAATTCCTAAC
>OU343224.1:55876013-55951763 GCA_910596185.1 Chrysanthemum makinoi
TTCAAAAATCGAAAATATTCTTCTGTGACATGTCTCTACATTATAATGCGATATTAAATGCGTTTCTAGAAATGTCATTCACAATGACTCTGGGACATGCACGAGATGCTTGGTGAGAGTTCTTTGAATGTTTTTAAAACATG
Source organism: Chrysanthemum makinoi (assembly GCA_910596185.1). Lineage (NCBI taxonomy): Eukaryota > Viridiplantae > Streptophyta > Magnoliopsida > Asterales > Asteraceae > Chrysanthemum > Chrysanthemum makinoi. The sequence goes on from OU343224.1 coordinate 55,876,157, forward strand.
TCGTTTATCAAGAATTTCTTCAAAAATGGCTTTTCGTGTATGCCGATGCGAAACCCGTGCAAAAATGATGACTTTTGATTATTTTCAAATCAAAACTTCGTGCTTTTAAAGGAGCAAATCTAGTTTGCGGCTTGATTAACGCATACATTTAAGCGGTGAAATCATCATCATCTTGAACTGCTTTTCAAAATTGTTTTAAAAGATTTTTAAAATCTTTTCAAAATATTTTATTGCTTCGAAGATAGCTTGACTCTAAAACCACTTTAATTGATTATGCTTTATTAAAGGGGGAGTATAAATCTAAAATGTTCCAAATTCATGCTTAAATCAATCCGTTTGCCTCCCAAAATATTCTAAAGAATGTTGTTTAATCCATTGATATCAAAAATATCCGCGATTATGCTATTTTGAGGGAAACTTCGTGATTCAAAATGTGATGAAAATGTTTAATGTTCGGTATTTGAATCTCCAAAAGAACCGACTTCGGTTGGAACCAATGAATTGACGAGTAATCAAATGTACCATCTCGAGAAACTCGTGATAGACATGAACTTACATGGGTCTAACCTTCTTTTCAAGGAGTGTTTACAACTTCAAGCTGGTTATTAGAGCTAGTTATTAAGCTAAAAACTTACAATGGAACTCTTTAACTAAAGCAACGTAACTTAGTGTCGTGGGGAATTGTCTATCATGAGAAGATCAATTCAAAAGTGCAAACTTCACCCTCGTAATGCTTGATTTAAAGTTAATACAATATAAGTACATGTGAGGGAAGGAGGGAGTGTTTACGAAAATATAAAACTACCGAGTGTTTCCAAACATGTTTTTCTATCATAAAACTCTGAGAGATTTGAAAAGGTTTTCATGGAAACAATAGAGACGATCGTGGAGCTATAAAGGTGACTAAGTTAAGGAATAAGCGTCTATGATCGAGCCACGGAGGATCTACCCAGGACAATACCATAGTTAGTATTAGAAGTCCTTAGGTTTGATTAAAAAGAAAGAGGAAGAAAAGGGTTGAAGAATTAAAAATGTAATGAAAAGGGTGAAAACATAACCCTCCATAATCAACATTAGAGGCCAGCCGGGTTCAATTCATGCACTCTTTGCTTGTCACTAAATGATATTGAAGACAAAACCGTCATGGACGGTGAAGCCTGCTAAACAACCTACAACTCAATTCCTCTTAAAAGGGATTTGTTTCATTCTCATTTGGGTACCATAATATATCGACTTTCTTTAGAGAATGGTTGGTATTGAAGAAGGGGCCATCTCCACGAGTCTCCACAGGAAACCAAATGCACTAGTGAGTCTAGAGCCACGAGATTCAAACAAGATCTCATACATGACATGACAAACATTTGTTCATTAATAAGGGTATGAAGTGATATATTAGGATCTACCTTGATCTTAGCAATGCGGAAGGAACATTTATGAGAAGTTTCACATCGTGATCTTCAATGATTGAATGGAAACTCTGCGGGAATTGACATCAAGCGGCCACGACGGCGAATTAAGCCGGTAATTCCCCGTGGATTCGCTTGAGTGTGTGAAGCGGTCTACGATTAGGTGGGGTGATGCTTTGGTGTACCTCGGCATTCCTGAAGCTGTTGATTGTGCCGATTTTATCGCGTTATCTCACTTGTGGGACTCGATTCGAGGCGGCCTTTGTGAAATTAGAGATGTGATTTCACTATGTTGTTAACGCTCGAAAGTTCAAACTTATGGCTGGATTACTTAACCCATGTTTTTATGTTTTCTTCTTATGGATGCTGGCGGGAGGAAGAGATAGATGCGAATTTTCCACATGCTCATACCAACACACATGAAAAGTTCTCATCAAAATCAAAGGCAACAATCAAAGATGATTCTTGATTGATGTCAAAGAATCTATAAAGTTTAAAGACTTCGAGAACTACATCATTGGTAACGAAAGACAAATAGAAGTGTGAGCATGTGGTGGAGAATGGTGGAGACACCTAATATGGCGACAATGGCGAGTACCACATTATCGATCACAAGCATGAAGGAACAAGACTATTCTATATCTATACACAGAAGTTCACTCCGAAAGAAAAGTAAAAAGACCTATTCAGTGGAGCATCTTTGAATGACCACCGCATAGAGATTGTTAAGCGTAACATTTTTATTAGAAGTAATGGTCATTGTTTTAGGAACTTTGTGCGTGTGTGAATATGCATTGATAGAATAGTCAGCGAAGGCTGGATTAGTTGGGCTAAGCTAAATGGCTAAATGTTATGTTAAGCTAGCCTTGTATAAATGTCAATCAATCGAAGTCCATCAAGCCATCCCAAGCATTAGGGCATATGTACTTGTAGTATCATCACCTCAAATGTGTCATTTGAGGTGTGTATATAGTGTGTTTGTGTGTGTTTTCTTTAAGCAATACAAGTTCTTCTTTTCATCTTTATTCTCTCTTCATACGCATACATATATCAAGTCACCATCTTTCCTTCTCTGCTAACTGCTTCTTTCTACGCATAAAGTGTGTTGGTTTAACGTGTGTTCATCTTGTTGAAGGTGGGTATTCGCGTACGGTTGATGTAAAAACGAGGTCCTACAAGTAGACAACTTACTAGTCTGTTGACCTACCCTCCTGTGTTTGGGAATTACCGGGACTGCCGAAACTCACTGAAACACCACATAATGACTTTGGGACATGTATCGTTCATGAGGGAACTAGATGGAAAAAATTCGGTTTGGATCAAACATACAGTAATTTTAAGAGATCAAGCATTTATAATTTTATTTGAGGCGCGATTTTACCCAATTTTAATCTATGTGACGATGAATTAAAATCCCATAGATTAGTCGGCCAGAAATTGGAAAACTATAGTAACTTAAAGGACAAATAATTTTAAGAAAAAAGTTAAAATTAATTATTCATTAAGTTAGTTTATGATTGTAATAATAAACTTTTACAAACTTTAATTTGTGCTTCTTTTAATTAGAAAAGTACATCGATATTACATATAATGGAGAGAGCACCATTTTTCCTAAAAAAACTTATAAAATATACAAAATATAGAGTTTTTGGTACAAATCAATTAAACACACATTTCAAAATCTGAAAATTAAAGAATACAACATTAAATATACTCAAAAACTTAAAATTAAGATGTACAACCTATAGAGCTTTTGGTACAAACCAATTATACGCACATCTATAGTACAAGTATAAACTAACTAAATACACTAACTAATGTTAATTTTTAAGACACCCCTAAAATGAAATATAAATGTTATTATACATCATTACAATCTAATAAAATACTGGCTTTATATAAATTTATATGTTATGAAGTTGATGTACATATGATTTTTGAAAAGCCGGATTTGGAATGGCGGGGTTCAGTAGGATTACGAGTCTTCGTTAGTTCGGCGTCTGCGATAAAAGCGGGTCAAAACAAATGGAGTTGACCAGAGTCATGCTAGCAGGTAAAATGGGTGAACTTAGTCGGTGAATCGTTTTTACTGGTTAATGTCAGTTCGTCATTGTTGTTATTTTGTTGGCGTCTAAAGCTTCAATCACGGGTACCGATGCCCGTGGTTTTAAACGCTTAGCAGATGCCTACTGTATTGTAGAATTATAATCTAGAATCTTAAAAATTTCATTTCCCTCCCACTTTTTAGTTCCCCTAAGTTTCCCGCTTAATTCCTAAAAAAATGGCTAACTGTACGTGCCTTTTAATACTCTCTTACTTTATGCTCCACTAATCAAACTATAACCTCTTCAATTGTTCAATTGTTTCTTGTAACCCCTCTAGTTTTTTCGGTGGGGACGATCATTATGTTACCATGGTAAGATTTTTGATTAATATATAGTTACCTTCAGATGCATTGAAGCATTGTCATCTTAAATTTAATATTTATTGGTATCTTTGTAAATTTGTAGTCATGATCATAGAACTTGCGTTTGTGACTTCCCTTTTATGAATTGTTAATAATTGTTCCCAAGACTCAATTGATTTGTGAGCTATTGAATTTGTAGGGTCCGATTGTTAAAGGTGAAAGAAATGGATTCAAACAGATCTACACTTTGACTTTTACAAAGTTGAAGGTGAATCATATAGCTTGAACACTTTGAATAATGATTTTTTTAACATGAAACTTATGCTTACATATGGTTTGTTTAATTGTAGGTATTACCAACTCAGGATGATAAATGCCTACACAAGAAACTCTTTTTATTGTTTCTTTTTATTACTTTTGGAATAGTTTGCAAATGTTAGAAAACTTTAGTTTGGATGATGTTACAAATTTACGAGATTACAAACTTTTGTATTGAAATGATTTATTGGAATGAGAATTCATATTTTCTTTTTATCTGTCGATCTTAAAATGTATCATGATACAACGGAATAGTTAGAAATGTATCCGGGATACAATGGAATAGTTTGAACATGTTAGAAGATGTTTGATATAATGACGCCTTGTATCAAGAAAGATTTGTATATAGAAAGGTATGTGTATCAAAATGTAACATTAGTTAGCCATATATTAGGACCCCATAAGTATCCTATTACGTGGTGTATTAGGCCACTCTTTGTGTTCTATTGTATACTTTTATAGGACACTGAAATTTGTTTCATAATATTAGTGCTTATTAGAACGCTCAAAAGTGTCTTAACCACCTATTACAACCCCTTCTTATGTGACACTTTTATTTTGGTCCTATTAAGTTAAATGTCCTATAAACTAACCTAATAGGACACTAACGGGTGTCCTATAAAGTCCATTTTGATGTAGTGATCACCTTGCTTAAAATCGTTAATTTTCCATATTAAGTTCAACATTATAGACCTATCAAGGTTATCATAGGTTTCCTTAAGTTCAGTTGAAACTTCAGCAACATTATCAGAGAAAATTTGACCAAGATATAGATAGTTGATGCAGTTTTTCCGACCAGGATTTAATATTTATAATTCTGATGCAAGGTATCTGCCATTATTTAACGGCATTGAACGCATTCGTCGTAGTATAGAAATTGGTAAAGCGGGTCATTCCTAAGGTATGTAGATGAGGATCCTTTTTAATCTAAGTGTCACCATTTAAATGGTTTTAAGGTTGAAATGATGAATTAAACTAAAGACAAGGAATGAAATGCACAAAAATAAAATTAAAGGTTGGCATGAGCAGGTGGTAGAAGAGGTGTCTAACTTAATTATTCAATCCTATCATGTAGTCAATAATATATATTTGTTACTTCCTATTGATTCAAGTGGGGGTTTAAGTCATTTCTGACAACATTTGGTCAATCGTAATAACCTATCAACAAGTTTCCACAGGCGTCAAATGCCTACCCTTTGAAGTCATGGGTCTTAAACAACCTAAGCCAAGTCATTAAGTACCCTACTTGCGGATTGAAAAATGTGTGCGGGGCTGTCTTAGAGCCATCCCGAACTTCTTAATTCATCCATCCGAGCGGTGATCCTTTTGAAGTCGATTCTCGCGAGGAAAGGTAGTCTAGTTGGTCAATTCTTACCAACCCCTTCTCTACCTATTTACCAACCGCCTTCTACTAAGCTTAATTGATACGATCGCTTCAAAACTACTGAAGCTATGGTGACTACCATCGAACTATGCATGCATTCACTAGAAACAATTATAGAAGCTTGAAAACACAAACAATACAATCAAGGAATCATAACTAGGCTAGCACCAAGGGTGCTTAGCCTATCATATTAAAAGACAAAAAAGATTTACGGAGTAATATTTAACATAATGAAAGACATGAATTAAAGTGAAAGATAGTAGTAATCGCAAAAGCTTATCGATATGGTGTGATTTCTCCCTTTGAGTTGGCTCTGTATGCTTGGTATGATCTTCCTTTTGAAGCCACTTCACGTTCTCTGCCTTTTTTTGTGAATGAATGATGTAAAATCACAGTAGGGTTTTGTATTTATAGGCGGATCATGGATTCTTGGGGTAACCAAAGTTGAGAGTGCAGTAACCCAGTGTCTTCTAAGCAAGAGCTTCGCATAGGTGACTACGGCATAACCTTTGGAATAGTCACGCCGTAACAATAGCTCTTTTGTAATTTAGTAGAAAGCTACGTCGTATCTTTAGTATCTTCTAAACAGAAGGTTGTTACGTCGTAATGCAAGTGAGGATGTTACGGCGTAGTTGACGGAGACGCGAAATTCTTCATGACCTAGATGGCTACGGCATAACTTAATGTTGAAAGTTACGTCGTAATTGCAGTTGAGTTGGTCTTCTAGGACCAAAATCACGCTACACGGCATAGTGAGAATATGCGTGCAGCGGTAACTTCCATTAATAGCATCTTGATAAAAGCTGTTGGGAAAATCTCTAAATCCCATCTCTAAGTCAATGCTCATATTTTTTACCTGGAAGCTGAAATATAAAGGAATAAGAGTATATATCAACTTATAAATGATATAAAATATGAGGCATAATATGGGGAAATTGACACTTAAAGAGTCGGGATTATTGGATGTTATCAAGTATCCGCCACTTGAACTCTACTTGCTCAAGTAGACCTTGGCTGAATAATTCTTAAAAGATATCCCCCAATACGTGGAAGATATGAGTTTAAAATTCCTTGTGCTAGAACAAACACTACATATTCTCTAATCTAAAAGTGTCAATTTTGGGGTGATAACTCAACATGATCATAATATGTATTATATCATAAGCTTGGCGGTTACCAAATCTCCACCAACGGAGTTTAAGGACTAAACAATCGTGAAGCCAATATGGGTGAACATGATATGAGTTAAGGGGTGAAATGTCATTACTAGCATTATCCCGCGACAAAGTGGAAAAATCAATGATACATGACAAAATCCTTGGCGAAGACACACTAGACTACCTTTCATGACTAAAAGGTAGGATAAGACAACTTGAAATAATTGGGTAAAATAAAATAACAAAACAAATAGTCTTAACCTATAACCAAGTTTCACAGCCCTTGGAGTCCATCCAAAGTTCAAGCTTCAAGATGAAAGAAACCAGATCCAAGATGTATCGAAATTAAATGTGGTCTTGAGGCGATCATGATGAAGCATCACTATTCTTATTGTTTGGTGTAATAATGTACCAACTAAAATCTTCAAATATTATTGCAGAGGTGGCCTCTTTCGATGCTAATATCCATTAAGCTCATAATGCTTATACATCGCACTTAACAACATAACTAATAAACAATAAACATTTTTTTTAATCATAACTAATAAAAACATAAACATCCCCGAGCAGATAAACATATATGGAAATGTAGGGGGTCTTGATGTCTTCAAATGTAATCTTTGACTAAAGCGTGATTCGAACATCTACATTAACCTCGAACTTGGAAAGCGATGACTTCTGACCATAGAATTAAAAACTACCTTGGTAAGAGCTAAAAGCGTGTATCGATTAATGAAAACAAAACATGGGGAATTTATGAAATAGAAAGGAATGGCTGAAGGAGGGTGTATCGAGGTATCTGCACTAAGGTGAGTGCAACAAAAGGGTTACAACATGGCGTCCGAATAGTCGAGGTGACTAATCGAAAGACACACATAAATAGGCTATTTGGGTGATGATCCTAAAATATTGCCTTAAGCTGATTATTCAATATATATCATGCTAACTCGACATGCCTCGTTTATGGTCTCGAAATGATCACGAGAGCCGAGTTCACAAAGTTTACAAGCTAAAACCACGCTCATAATTTGGTGGATTTAGCTAAATAAGTGGAAACAGATGATAACATCAAATTAGCCTGATCTTTTATATATCAAATTCCCGTGTTTATGGCTTCATTTATATTAATATGATGCTAATTCATTACGTAGAAAACTAGAAGGGGGTTGAATAGTTTACCGATTAAAACTTTGTTTTGAAACTTATTGAAAGATCAATTGATATTGATCTTGAGTATGTTAATGAAATATGCAAGCAATATGTAATGAGTAAATAAGGAAAGAAATGATCAAACCACAACAAGTTGTTTATAGTGGTTCGGCCTACAAGGACTCTTTTTCCTTGCCCTACTCCACTCCCGAGTCTCACACTCGAGAGTTTAACTTCACTAGTCAACAAGCTCCTTTCACCGGAGGAGAAAACCTTTACACTTCGCTTACACTATTTCCGACACTAAGCTAGATGTCGAGTTCTTTCCAAGGGTACAACTACTCCCACACACAATGTATTTTGAGGACTAAAATACTAACCACTCACACTCACAAGATTATGATGGTTTGATACAACAATGAAGTATGAATCAACACTAGATCATACAACACTAAATAAAAAGACTTCCAACTTCGTTGAAGCTTGAATATGACTTGATCTTCTTTGCTACAAAAGAGATCACTAATATGATATGAACCTGAGTTAGAAGGGTTAGAGAGAAGATATGTATGAGAGTATGTTAGAAAGGGATGAAAACTACTTGGCTTGGCATTGCTATTTATAGCCAAATTGGACAGAGGCGTCCACGGACCGGACCCCTTAAAAGGGTTCCGCCGTGTACCAAAATGGTACCTCTGACGGCAGTCAAGATATCAAATCTTGCTAAAGTCAACTCTATCTAAGTAAGATTGTGCAAGATATGAAGAGTACAAATCTTCACAAAATATCTAATGGAATCTTCCAATGATCTCCATGATGTAATACATGATGTCAAATGTTGTATTACTTATTAATAGAAATATGCAAATACTTAAGTAGTGTTTGGTTTTAAGAACCTAACACATTCTAAAAACTATATCATACATAATGATTAGAGTCATATCAAGATGTTACTAATCATAAATGTAAATGCTTGAATGATGAATATATTGTTTAAGAAAGCTTGTTTTAATATCTAATAAACTTGACAAGCTTTAAGCTTTTATAAATTAAATTTACTTTTGTCGTTAACAAAACTTAGGCAAAGATCAAAAATATAAATAACGTTTAATGGCGATATTTGTATTAACAATCTCCCCCTTTTTGTTGAGGACAAAATATAAATTTATTTTTATAAAAGAAACAAAGTTTGTACAAGAGTTATAAAAATATTAGTTTTAGAACTTGAAAAGAAAATGATAATGCAAGTGTATGAAATTTGACTTTTTATGAAAGTCAAAGAATTCACTAGTTGATGCATGATGTTGACTTTTTAGGAAAGTCAAAGTATGCAGATTTGACTTTTAGAGAAAAGTCAAATATAAATAATTTCAAGTTCTATATTTTCTCCCCATTTTTGTCTCAATAAAAAGTAGAGGCGATGCGGAATGTAATGAGCCCGAGCTATTATCTCCCCTTGTTCAAAGCTCCCCCTAAATTGGGTGCTTTTGTGGGAAGATACATGGATTGTGAAAATAAAGCAAAAAAATTGTTAGTAATAATGATCATTCACAAGCATTTCCAAACACTATGTAATGACACCAACAATATAAGAAACAACATTCATTAGTTAAAATTTTCATGAGTAAAGATCATGAAAAGAGAACACAATGATGTGTTTCTAGTACAAGAAAAATGAAAATATCCTAAAAGAGCAAATAAAAGAAAGACTATTTTAAAACCATCCTAAAGTGATGGTGGATGGGAAAGAGCGTTGAGGCGCTCAAGAATGTGGTTGAGGATGAACCTCATTTCTTCGTGGAAGTCATGGACCATAATCTGGGTCCGATCCACGGTTTGACCCGTTTGCTCACAAGTTGAGCAACCATGCCTTGGAGGGTAGAAAGTTTAGGGAGGTTGTGGTGGTGGAATGGTGGATGTGTTGGTGGTGTTGGGGATGTTTGGAGTGGTCATGATGGATGCAAGCAAAGCACTTTGCATTTGCATTGTCTCACTAAAGTGAGAATCCACCATGCCTTTGAATTGGTGGAGGTTGTGGAGTTCGGCTTGAATCTCCTCTCTAGTGGGATTGTCATCCCACATGCTCTCCGGAATGTCCTCAATATGAGGGGACATTGATGATGGAAGTGGATGATTCCCGTATAAAGGACCATGAATGTCCTTGTGAATGGGGTGGAAAAGGAGAGGTCTTGGCCCTAATGGGGCGTTTGGGTCAATGGATGACAGAGGTGATTCATGAGCGCATTGCTCAATGGTGCCAAAAGGATGGCAATGGTGGTGGATGACTTGGCCTAGGAGGCAAGTCTTCCAAGTCCTCTAGGAAAGGATTTGGTGATGTTGGTGGAGTTGAAAATAACTCCATGGGGGTGAGAGTGGGAGACCTTGGTGAAGGTGGTGAGGGTGTTTTGGATGTTTGGATGGGTGGCGGTGGAGGTGAAGTAGGTGTTTTTGTTGGTGGTGGAGTGGTGATCACAATGTGTGATGAAGTAGGTGTAGCTAAGGTAAGGTGTGTATCATCTCTAATGGGAGATGAGATTGTGAGTGGTGAAGATTCGGATGATGAGCTAAGATTGACAAAACAACAAGGCCTTACACTCATTCTAGCGGTTTTCTTGCAAGGTTTTGGTGATGATTTAGTCATTTTAACTTGGGTTTTGATTTGCTAGATAGTAATGAGAATGAAGAAGGTGTGAGGATGATCATGGTAAAACCTTTCAATTTATAGAGGTAAGAAATTGTTGAGAAATGGTTTGATTTGATGTTGAACCATTGAAGAGATGAGGTTCCTAATGATTTGGAAGTGGGTTGAATGCTAGTCATATCACCCAAGTCAATCCATACAAAGAAGATGGAGTGAAGAAGAAAAGATATGCAATAAATGTGTTCTAGTGAGTGGAATTTCCTAATATTCAGATTACCCACGGATTTGAAGGTACCAAAATTTGGTTCCTTCCTTTATGCCAAAGGGCTCCTTGGGTGGATTTTTCAAATTTTTGAATTTTGGTGGGAAATGGATTTCTTATATACCTTAGTGAATAATACTAGTTCTAATAACAGTATAAACTAGTTAAGGTTGATTTATAAGTGATGGAAGATAATTTGGAATCACGAAAGAGTCGAAATTGAGAAAATTACACGGAGGATCCACGGCACCAAAATCATACAGGACGGAACCCAAAAAGGGTGCCGTGCGGTCCTGTCTGAGTATGGCGGTACCAAATTACATAAAGGACGGTACCAAAATAATGGTGCGTCCGATCCGTGGAGTCTTGAAATTTGGACGAGTTGTTTTTAAAACACGAAATTTTGAAACACGAAATTTTTCTCAAAACTGTTATACTAAACATTTCTAGTTAGGAAAAGTAAATAACACATATGTAAACATAGTGGAGCATAGATTTTGAGCAAGGCTTATTGATTTTCACAATATAGTGAAAATGGGTAAAATTTGATAGCATACTTGTGCTATCCCCCATGCATTTGTTAGCATACACCATTGTTTTAAGTTATATTATCATCCTACATAATAAAAACAACTAAATAGTATCAAACATTAATGATAATGCATTGTTCCAAACACTCCTTAAAGTACCCTTATTTGTCCAATTTCTTGTAAATCTTGTTCATCATCCTACCAAGGCACTTGAACATTCCCTTAGTTTGCTTGAATTCTGCCGATTCATTCTCAATCTCGGGAAGAGATGCGTAATACTCATGAGGTGGAAGATGAGAGCTTGGAAGACCATCCTCGGAGCTATTTGATGATGATGATGAAGGAGTTGGAGGTTTAGCTCTCTTGCCTTTAGTCTTAGCAACTCGAGCATCACTCAAAGGTACAAAGATGTGAGGGATGAGTTCATAGTGAAGGTGCATCCCTTTTGGGGTTGGTGGAATTGGTGCGAAGTTTCTATAGAGACGGGTGAGAAGCATTCCGTATGGAAGAGCAACGGATCCTTGAGTTGGAATATCAATCATTCTCCTAGCTATGTAGTAGGCTAAGTTGAATGGTTGTCGGGTGGACAAGTTGTAGAGCATGTGACAAAGACAAGCGTTTATGTGATCCCTATTCCCTATGGTGCTAATGACGTTTGCTCTAAGTAACTCCTCCCATTTCTTAAATTCGGGCTTAAGTTCATTTAGCTCCATTCCATATGGATCTCGGTCTACCTCTTTTCCCTTTCGGGTTACTCGGGTTGTATCCGTTTTTGGGTTAAAAAGGTGTTCACGGATGACATCCTTATCGGCCAAACGGGTTATGTAGGGAAGAGAGCGGTCATTGATTGCATCAAAGGCGGTGAGTGACCACTTATCCGTGTAGACACAAGTTCCTCGGTTGGGAATTCCTTGTACTCTAGCAAATTGCTTAAAGTGATGGTGTAGTCATTTTGGTTGATTCTAAACCTAAGACAAAACTCATCATCATCTTCATCACTAAAGCGGTCACACTAGCATAGAATTCTAACACAAACCTAGGACAAATTGGTTCATCGATGTCAAGAAGACAATCGAATTGAATGGAGGCTAGTTCTTCACGAAGATTGGTATGCTCAAGGAAGGATGAGTGAATGGTTCTACCCTCGTGGAAATACCTTGATTCTAGACCCCTAAATATTTCTACTTGTTCCTTGGTAAGTCCTTTGGTTTTGTGGTGTTTGGGAATGTAGTTAAGAGTGTCTTTGTGATCATAGAATCTTGCGGCTACCATGGTTATTCCTAAGGACAAGAGTTAACATGTTAAAAAATTAAGATAAATTTTAACGTTTTTGATTCTAGTGTGTGCCTATATGAAAACAATTTGGAGTTGCGGTTATCTCGACTCATTTTATGCACAAAATGGTTTTAGTGGAGTGTTTGGCAAATACCATGAGATAACCCAAATGCTCCTAATTCAATGTGGCTATATTTGAATATACCGGGAGTGCATATTAGTTATGCAATACCTTTAGTATTCAAGAGCATGCAAGTGATGAAAATTCTAACGTTTCTATTTGTATTAGCAATGAAAAATGTTTTCCTACAAGTGAGAAGCTTTTCAAAACTTTTGACATGGGGTGTTTGGTTGTTTGAATAAGGCCTTATATTTATTATCTATCAATTAGTGGGAAACATGATTTGTTTATGCAATATGATAATGTAGTACCTAATTTGAATGACTAGTTATGCAATTTGCCAATTGAATTCATATTTGGTATTAAAGCATACATAAAACCCCATGTAATGATTTGTGATAGTTTTGTGCATAAATAAGAATCCTAGACTCAGAATTAAGAGATGAAATGTAGTTAGGATACTTACAATGATGTTATCTTCAATGATTAGTGAGTGGGAAGATGACAATAATGAGCTTGGTTTAAGTTTTACACGTTTTGGTAAAGTGGGTTGTGAGGAAGAAGTTGTTATGTATATAGCATTTTGCTTACAGTAGACACCACGGACCGAACGGCACCAAATTTTTGGTTCCGTCCGTGTTGTCGTTGGTGCGTGGCTCTGATAGCAGAAACAAGACAAAATTGTTTTGGTTTGACTATTCTAATGTTTTAGGCTATGTTTATCCTACATGTTTGGTTCCATTAACCCTAAACCAAGTCTAAGAAGATTAAAAGGTTCTCGTTTAAGAGGTTTAGTAAAGATGTCGGCAATGTTGTCTTAGGAGGATACTTTCTCGATTGAAATGTTTCCTTTTTGAACATTGTCGCGAAGAAAGTGATGACGGATTTCAATGTGCTGTGTACGAGCATGTTGAGCGGGATTCTTCTGAGATCGATGGCTCCTTTGTTGTTGCAAAGTATCACAATGTCGTTGAGATGAATTCCGTAGTCTACGAGAGCTTGCTTCATCCAAAGAGCTTTTTGACATGCTTTTCCTTTGAGGCGTATTAAACGGCTGAGTAGAGATGGCTAAAGCCGTTTGCTTCTTTGCAAACCATGAGGTGAGACAATGTCCAACAAAAGTGCAAATACCACTTGTACCTTTTCTATCGACATAATCACCGGCATGATCCGAGTCGGCATACACTATGGTTTCTATACCCGTTCCTTTGGGATACCATAATCCTAAACACGTTGTTCCCTTAATGTATCTTAAAATCCTTTTTAATGCTTCTAAGTGTGATGCCTTTGGGTTTTCTTGAAGGCGAGCACATAGACAAACACTAAACATAATGTCGGGTCTACTAGCCGTAAGATAGAGTAGGCTACCAATCATTCCTCTATATTTAGTGTTATCTACGGATTCACCTTCTTCGTCCTTGATGAGTTTAGTGTCCGAGGACATGGGTGTTTTAGTTGGTTTGGAATCTTCAAGACCAAATTTCTTAAGCATGTCTTTTATATATTTAGATTGGTTAAAGAAAATACCATCTTCTAGTTGTTTAATTTGAAGTCCTAGAAAGAAGTTTAACTCACCCATCATACTCATTTCAAACTCGTCATGCATGATTTTAGAGAAATCATTACATAGTTCTTGACAAGTTGATTCGAATATAATGTCATCAACGTATATTTGAACAATAATAATTTGTGATTCCTTTTTCTTAGTAAAAAGAGTATTATCTACTAATCCCATAGTATATTTGTTATCAATAAGAAAAGTCTTAAGACGGTCGTACCAAGCTTTAGGTGCTTGTTTAAGGCCATATAATGCTTTCTTGAGTTTGAAGACATGATGTGGTTTCTCAAAGTCGGTAAAACCGGGAGGTTGAGCAACATACACTTCTTCGTTAATAAACCCATTAAGGAAAGCACTTTTAACATCCATTTGAAATAATTTAAAATCATAAGCACATGCATAAGCAAGTAATATTCTAATAGATTCAAGTCTAGCTACCGGTGCATAAGTTTCATCATAGTCAATTCCTTCTTGTTGATTATAACCTTGTGCAACAAGCCTAGCTTTGTTTCTAGATACTACACCATTTTCGTCCATTTTGTTTTGAAAGACCCATTTTGTTCCAATTATAGTTTGATCTTTGGGTTTTGGAACTAGTTTCCAAACATCATTTCTAACGAATTGGTTTAATTCTTCTTGCATGGCAATTACCCATGATTCATCTTTTATTGCTTCATTTATGGGTTTTGGTTCAATGGTGGATACAAAACAAAAATGATTACTTTGATTTTGAGCTTGTGACCTTAAGGTTCTTTGATTAAGTTTTCCTATGACCTTTTCTAATGGATGACTTTTAGATTCTTTGATGTTGACAATTTCCTTATTTAATGGTTCATCTTCCTTGTTATTATTAATTTGACTTTCTATTATTTGACTTTCAACTAAGTCATCATCTACCAAAGGTGATGTCTTAGAGGGAGGTGGACTTTCGTCAAATGTTATGTTCAACGATTCCTCGACTATCATTGTTTCTTTATTTAGGACAATGTAAGCTTTACTAGTTTGAGAGTAACCAAGAAATACACCTTCATAAGACTTTGGGTCAAACTTGGTGAGATAATCCTTAGTATTAAGAATAAAGCATTTACAACCAAAGACTTTAAAATATCCTAATGTTGGCTTTTTACCTTTATAAAGTTCATATGGTGTTTTGTTTAGGAAAGGGCGTATTAGGACTCTATTTAAAATATATGTAGAAGTGTCAACGAAGTTACACCAAAACTTTTGAGGAATGTTTTGTTCATTAAGCATTGTTCTACTCATTTCTTGAATTGTTCTATTTTTACGTTCTACTACTCCATTTGATTGAGGTGTTCGTGGGGCCGAAAAGTTATGTGTTATACCATTTGTATCACAAAAGTTTCCAAATTGAGTTTCGTTGTCAAATTCACGACCATGATCCGTTCGGATCGACACAATTTTGACACCTAGAAGATTTTGAATTTTCTTGCTAAGTATTTCAAATTTATCAAAAGCTTCATTTTGGTTTTCAAAAATAACGTCCAAGTAAACCTTGAGTAATCATCTACTATGACCAAAGTGTATAAGTTGCCTCCATAGCTTCTTATAGCGGATGGTCCAAACAAGTCCATATGTAATAATTCTAGACACTTAGATGTGGACACCATATTTTTAGATTTGTGACTACTATGTGTTTGTTTACCAATTTTGCAAGCGTCGCAAAAGTGTTGGTCATATTTTAGTTTTGGTAAATTCCTAACCAACTCTTTTGAAGATAGGTTTTGTATAAGTCTCATATTAGCGTGACCTAAGCGTCTATGCCAAAGAGATGAGCTATCGTCTAATGTTGTTAGGCAAAGTTTGTCATTATATGTTTTATCTATTTTCATGACGTATATGTTATTTTTCCTAACTCCTTTAGCTATGGTGATACCATCTTTTAGTATTTTACTACCATTTTCATCAAATAGTACTTTATACTTTTTATCACATAGTTGGCTAATACTAAGTAGATTAAATCCTAACCTATCCACATGAGCAACATTTTCAATAGTTAGAGAGTTATGAGCAATCGTACCTTTGCCAATGATTTTGCTTTTGAGATTGCTACCCAAAGTGACATTACCTCCGTCATACTCTTGGTATGATGAGAAGAGACTTTTGTTGCCCGTCATGTGTGGTGAGCATCCACTATCTTTTATCCATTCATCAGGTTCCAATCCAACTTTCAAGCATACCTAAGAAACAAATAACTCAAACATTTGGTCCCCAATATCTCATGGGTCCGTTTGGGTTAAACATACCATTTATTTGATTCATGTATGGAAATGATGGGTAAGGGTTCCATGGCATGTAATCCGGAGTTTGATATGGTCTAGGAAAGTTTTGATTCCAACCGTTGTGTTGGTAGTTAGGTTGAGCGTTGTGGTTGCTCTTAGGAAAGGCGTTTGGCAAAGAAGTTTTATATCGTTGTTGAGTAGTTTTGATCTAAATTCATTTTAACAAGTCCTACTCGATATAATGGTGGTTTTAGTTTAACATTATCATTGGTTTTCTTTGTTATTTTAACAAATTGATGCGGTCGTATTGCGAACATTTGTTCTGTTTGAAGTACCCGGTACCATTTTGCATAACGGACGGAACCCTTATTTTGGTTCCGTCGTCCGTCTTTATCTGCAGGCAGTTTTGACAGAATGTTCGTCTTTTTCGGCGTTTTGTTTTGACTCTTTGGAATTAATACTTCATTAAAACCTAGCCCATTCATGTCTCCTGTGTTTTATGAATTTTAACTATTTCATCGGCAATGGCGATGTTTTTGTTAAACCTTTTAAACTTAGAATTATTTTCTATTAAAACTTCTTGTGTGAGCTTTAGGTTTTCTATTTCAAGATTAAGCTCTTGACATGATTTACAATCATCGTCATTTGCTTTTCCCTTTTCAAGTCGTTTTGCTTTTTCTTTTAACTCATATACCTCATTTTCCAAAATCTCCTTTTTGGTTTTTAGAAATTTATTTTTAGTTATGAATTTTAGACTTAGCTCACACAATTGATTATATTGTTTTTGCAAAGTGTCATCATCTATAGAAGAATAAGAAGAGTCGGAAAGTACCTCATTTGACTCATGTGCCATTAGAGCGATCTCTTCCTTGCTTGATTCTTCATCGTCTTCACTATCACTTCAAGCACCACTTACAAAAGCTCGTTGAGTTTTGCTTTTAGGGGGCTTGGGACATTCTCTATGAGATGACTTGCATCACCACATCTAAAACACTTTCTTTCACCTTTAATCTTCTTATCATCCCGATCTTTTCGGAATGGCTTCTTTTCTTTTCGAGGTTGTCTTACAAACTTTCCTCTTCTTCTAAAGAACTTCTTGAAATCTCTAACGGCCATGGCATACTCCTCATCTTCACTATCGGAACAAGATTCACCATCATCACTTGATTCCGCCTTTGCTTTAAGACAACGGTTTGATCTTCTCCTTTCTTCCTTTGATGATCTCGAATCTTTCTCCATTACCATTTCGTGAACTTTGAGGTTGCCAATTAGCTCGTCTAGTGACATTATTGAGAGATCTTTTGATTCTTCAATAGCGGTCACTTTAGCTCTCCATTTGGGATGGAGTGCTCTAAGAAATTTCCCGACAAAGTTCTTACTACGAAAAGATTCATCAAGTGCTTTAAGTGATGTAATGATAGTGTTAAAGCGAGCAAAGCCACAATCAATGGTTTCATCTTCAGGATAACAAATTGTTCATATTGTTGAACAAGAAGATCAATTTTGTTATCCTTGACTTGTGAATTACCTTGATGTGTAACAATTAAAGATTCCCAAATATCTTTGGCGGTTTCACACATAAAAATTCTTTCATATTCTTTTCTAGGTAAAGCATTATAAAGCATCATTTTAGCTTCATTATTTTTAGCAACTAATTTCTTTTGTTCATCAACTGAAATATCCTTTGTTGTAGAACTAAAATCTCCTTTAACAATAATAAACCAAAGATCTATATCTTTTGATTTTACATATGTTTCAAAACGGTTTTCCAATAGATAAATCCATTGGTTTCAAAGAGTGGTGGTCTTTGCATAGATTGCCCTTCTTTAAAGTTTTCAGAATCCATGGATCGTTTCAAGTTTATAAAATACAAGTTATTTTAGAAATTCTTGAGCAACGAGGCTCTGGTACCAATTGTAGAAAACTAGAAGGGGGTTGAATAGTTTACCAATTAAAACTTTGTTTTGAAACTTATTGAAAGATCAATTGATATTGATCTTTAGTATGTTAATGAAATATGCAAGCAATATGTAATGAGTAAATAAGGAAAGAAATGATCAAACCACAACAAGTTGTTTATAGTGGTTCTACAAGGACTCTTTTTCCTTGCCCTACTCCACTCTCCAGAGTCTCACACTTTCGAGTTTAACTTCACTAGTCAACAAGCTCCTTTCACCGTGGGAGAAAACCTTTACACTTAAACACACTATTTCCGACACTAAGCTAGATGTCGAGTTCTTTCCAAGGGTACAACTACTCCCACACACAATGTATTTTGAGGACTAAAATACTAACCACTCACACTCACAAGATTATGATGGTTTGATACAACAATGAAGTATGAATCAACACTAGATCATACAACACTAAATAAAAAGACTTCCAACTTCGTTGAAGCTTGAATATGACTTGATCTTCTTTGCTACAAAAGAGATCACTAATATGATATGGCCCGAGTTAGAAGGTTAGAGAGATATGTATGAGAGTATGTTAGAAAGGGATGAGAAACTACTTGGCTTGGCATTGCTATTTATAGCCAAATTGGACGAGGCGTCCGGACCGCGGACCCTTAAAAGGGTTCCGCGTGTTACCAAAATGGTACCTTGATCGGCATCAAGATATCAAATCTTGCTAAAGTCAACTCTATCTAAGTGAGATTGTGCAAGATATGAAGAGTACAAATCTTCACAAAATATCTAATGGAATCTTCCAATGATTTCCATGATGTAATACATGATGTCAAATGTTGTATTACTATTAATAGAAATATGCAAATGCTTAAGTAGTGTTTGGTTTTAAGAACCTAAAACATTCTACAAACTACTATCATACATAATGATTAGAGTCATATCAAGATGTTACTAATCATAAATGTAAATGCTTGAATGATGAATATATTGTT
Organism: Chrysanthemum makinoi; assembly: GCA_910596185.1. Lineage (NCBI taxonomy): Eukaryota > Viridiplantae > Streptophyta > Magnoliopsida > Asterales > Asteraceae > Chrysanthemum > Chrysanthemum makinoi. The sequence continues at coordinate 55,895,507 of OU343224.1, forward strand.
TAAGAAAGCTTGTTTTAATATCTAATAAACTTGACAAGCTTTAAGCTTTTATAAATTAAATTTACTTTTGTCGTTAACAAAACTTAGGCAAAGATCAAAAATATAAATAACGTTTAATGACGATATTTGTATTAACACATTCATATTCATTCATATTTGCATTTCAGGATAAATGAGGCGTTGGAGCGGAAAAGATGTGATATAAGGCCAAATATATGTTCTGAAGATTGATTTACAAAGGCTTATGAATTATTTGTGAAAGTTACGCCGTATAGCTTAATAAGATTCACGGCGTAAATATGATGCTTTTGAATGATACGGTAACCATATCTTATGGTTGACGTCGTGATTATTATGAAGGTTCACGATTGTAACATGAATTTAGTGGCAAATGGGCACAAATTAGAGTTTATTTCGGTTGGATAAGTATGAGATGGCCCGAAAGATTGCAGTAACAGATGTTTAATTCTGCAAGTAATTAATTACTGAAGTATGCAAAGTTTTGAAGGCTACGGCGTAATTATAATTTAATTACACCGTAATTAATTAAATGCGACAAGTTATATTAATTTTATTCACTTTGAGGACTAAAAAATAAATAAAAAAGTTTGAAGAGGGGCTGAAGTCGTCAATATTAAAAGATAATTTTTACACATTTATGTGTAAATAAAGAAAAGATAAAGACAAAAGCTCCTAGTGACAAAGTGACACAAGTTCAAGGACTAATCATGCAATAATGGAAAGTTCATTTATTATATATAGATGTCACTTTCACATTTAGAGATATCATTTGTGGTACTGTACGAGTGAAGCAGAAAAAGAAGAAAAAGGAGGCGCTGCCTCGTGTGGTTTTATAGAAGCCTTATAGCAGGGTTTGTCTGATGCTAATAAGGGATGCGATAATTATTTTTGGCCGATATATGTAATTATTTTTGATTTCTCCACAATATTATTTTGGTTTCATTATTCAATTATGATTTTGATTCTAATTTAATTGTTGGTGCATATTTATTTATTGTGTTCTAATTAATTTTCTTTTAATTTATTATTAGTCATTTAATTATTTGATGTTATGTCTTTGTTTATTTATTGTTTTATATGAGGATTTTATTTGTCATTCCACTAAGGTATTTTGGTGATGTGAAAATTAGGTCTTGGCTTTATTTTGATTAACTTTTTTTATTAATCTTTCGTTATTAATTGTTTAGTGTAAATGCATGCATAAGCAGTAGGGTTGGATCGGTTAGTAGGTATACCAATAAGTTGCACTGCCTTACTCAAGCAAGAGGTCGGGGTTCGATATATTCAGCTACAAAAAGGTCGCTGCAGCCTTTGGTAGAGGCTGGAGGCAGGCTTGGCCTCTACACTTAGGTGGGGGTAAAGGTACATCTACATCTCGACTCCCATTACAGGAAGCGGTATTGGGTCCCCATAACCCGTGGAAGACGGCATTGGGCGTTACTTTACTTTACTTTACTTTTTTAGTGTATGCATGCATAGTTTATTGGTAGCTACCCTTGTTTCGGTAGTTTTGAATTGCGGTAGAGGATAGTTGCTTAGGAGATATGACCAACTGAACCTAAGTGATTAGACTAGAGACGGGAAGGGTAGATATGACCAGCTGGCGACCCTTTCTACTTGTGCGATTTGAGTGATCACCTCGTTTGGATGAACTTAGAATTAGGGGGTGAGTGTCTAAAATGCTAGCACTCGCTTTATTATAAATCTAGCATGTAAGCGGAACTTAATGACTTCGGCTTAGGGGACGGGAACAAGCTGGACTTATGAGGGACATCGAAACTCTTTCCAGTGGTGGCATCTTTTTGATAGATTAGAAGCGACCCGACCAGCTAGCGTCCTTGACTTTGACCCAGAAGCAGAATCTAGTGACATTTAGAACCCATGTATGCGATAGTAATGCTTAGGCTCTTAATATTTGCTATTAGATTGCGAATGATCCCGGGTGACATGTTCATCTTGGTGAGGATTCTAAGAACCATAGAATTAGCGAATTGACCAAAGGAGTCTATCATTTGCCATTTGTGGAAAGAACTTCGGTTTAAAAATTGCATCATTATGGTTCCCATTAGCTTGTTTACAGAGAACCACCCATTGATCGCGTGACACCTTAAATATTATCAATCCTTTCATTAAAACTTAATTATTTGACTAATTTAATTAATTAGAGCATTTAGGAATCAACTGGTTCTTGGGGCGACCTCGGTCTTTACCATTCCTCACTACATGCGGCCGGCCAAGTATGCTGCCCTTTAGTGCATTGGGTAGGCCATAGGTAGACGAGTTACTATAAATGTAAAACCTGGTCAGTAAAACCTGCATCAACGGATAAGGCTAATCTCACCATGGAATATCAAAGGTTACAATGTGCTCGGGTAAGGTGTAATCTAGTTAGGTTAATATAAACTTGTCAAAAATTTTAAAATGGCATAATTTTTCAAAATAAACTAGAAAAACGAGAGCAAATAAGTTCAAGTAATAATTCTACTCCGTCCCCCACAGGATGTCCTGAAGTCCCTTTTGTACTAAACATTAAAAATAAAGGTGAAGAGAAAGTAGAGTCAGAGCGAGAACTTCCCTGAAATTTGCTCCTAAAAAGAGAAGGCCCACGAAGAAAATCGTGCGCCGTTTAAGTATCCATGAGCAAAAATTCAATCCCTGGAATCACAACTAACCAACAACCATAATTCTAAAAATAAAAAGGAAAAACAAAAACAAAAAAACCTAACTCACTTTGGTAGGAATCACGGTTACATTTAGCATATGCAACAAGCCTTTTAAACTACTTGGTGTCCCAAGTGGACGAGTGTAGTCTCGTGAGGGCTTACAGCAAACATACCCACAAAGTTCATTTAGAACTAATACAAGATTATTGTGCTAATGTTTAAGAATTAAAATTGAACAGCAGGATGAATTACGGCTTAACCATAAGAATGAGTTCGCCGTAGGTAATTGGTTTCGAACCAAATGCGATCTATATAGGAAACATTGCACGGTAATGTGATAAGGATTTAAAAGCATTACACTTTTAAGGGGTCATTTAAGCCCTTAATGCCCACTTTATATCTAGATTCACAGCTTAATTTCGTGGCTTTTCACTTTTTAGGTCTATCGGAAGCAAAATGCTAGAATGATGCATTTTTGGACGAAAAGGAGTAAATATATGAAGAAAATGGCTAAGTCAAGATCAAGACACTCAAGGCTTTGGAATAACTGACGGCGTCAGCGAAGGCGACATCGTCACTATTTTGTGGCGACTCAGAGAGAATTTGCTATTTTGCACGGACTTTTGTGGGTCGAGCTTTGAAAATGTAAGGGCATCGCGAAGACTTTTCTTCTCAGGCGGCCTAGATCGGATTCAGGAACGGCGTCACTCTCGCGGAGGCGGCGTCACTAACCACAACGTGGCGCCATCCGGTGATGACTTAGCCAAAGGCGAGAAACCCTAATGGCGATCGGCGGCGTCCCAAATATAAGGTGGCGCGTCCGCATATGTAAATTATATATAGAAATGATTTTTGAATTTTGGGATGTAGACTTGTGGAGTAAAACCTAAAAGCGATTTTGGTCAGGTTTGGAGATATTTTTTGGGGTTCTCATACCCTATTTTACAGCAAGATAAGTTATTTACTTCATTGATTTGATTATGTCTTCAATTGTATGTGTGTATGCTTGCATGTTTAACATGGCCGGCTAAATTTCTTGTGTGTTTGCTTAGATCTATGAAACCTAATTATTAATTATTGATTGGTTGTCTCTTATCTTAATTGTAATTGGCTTAGGATTGCACTAGGCCATCGTTGTATTTTTAATGCTTGAGTAATATTTGTGATCCTTAGTTTATAACCACCTAGCGTTATTGTAGGCTAAATATCCAAAGATAACCTTAGTGTTAGTTTATGAATCCTAGAGATCTCGTAGGCAATAACCTTAAGGTATACTTAAAGAGTTAGGGATAAAAGCATACCCTAGAACCTTAGAAGACACAACGCGTTAAGAATAAGGACGTGACAATTCAACCATCAATAAAAGATAACTAGAGAGTACTTGAGTATCTAGGTAGACACATTTTTAATCATCATCACGAGCATCAAATAGACATATACTACCCCTTAGTTTAGATAATTAGATAAGTAGAGTAATCGGTAGAAGTACCGACCCCAAATCGAACCAGAGATTTTACCCTTATCTTTAAAAAAAATATATAAAAAAGATAAAAAATAATATTCCTCAACCTCAAACCTTAGCGTAGTACATCTCTCACTAGCATTCTTATTCCCTTAGAGCGATATCAATACAGGACTTACCTAATACTACAAACAAGCGATTGGGTTACTACCTAGGGTGTTGAAAAACTTGCTCGACGGAAAGGAAGTTCCTTTGACCCCGAACGCGTTATACGCGCATCATAATGATAGAAGAAAGTTCGTGCGTGGCTTGGTTAAAACACAGATTAATGCTGCTCTTTGTAAGATTGTTGGCGGTAACCATAAGAAAAGTTACGCCATAACTAGCTAATCGGGCCAGAATCCATCCTTCTGTTGAAAGCCGATCATTTAACTCCAATTCCTGCAAAAATGTTACAAGCACAAAACCCAACAATGAAAATGAAAAGAAAACAAAAATGAAAGGGATAATTCGGGTTGTCTCCCGAAAGAGGACTTTTCTTTATTAACGAGTCTTTAAGTTAGACTTAAAGACATGGGGCTTTATGTCAACACACCACCAGAAGTGGTGCTCAATAAACTTCCTGTCATGCTGCCATTATTCCCAGTTTCACTTCCTTTAGGAAAGCAATCAATCATCCATTCGATAACAACTTTTTTTCTGACAGTATTGCCGATCCTAGAGGTACCAAAACTTATGCGCAAGCCATTCGTTGAACGATAAACACGACTTTCCGTATTTGTCGTCTTCAACCATTATACCTTGATAATCATTTTTACAGGAGATATTATTCTCAATTGAACCTTCATCAACGAACTCCTTTTCTTTGGCGATATTCATCGTAATCGAGCTTGAGCCTTTTGATCATACCTGCGTTAACATTAGCGTCCCCAAATCTAATTTTATACCAATCGTGGAAAGATAGATTTCCAAACTTGATGTCATGTCTTTCAATCTCATGGGGGCACGTCCATTCAGTTTCTTTGTTAGGATTTAGAAAATCCTGTAGTTAAAGAGTAGGTCACATTAAGTATATGTATTTGTTAATAAGTAGTTTGTTAAATAACACCATGGAGGACCCATTTACCCATTGTATGCCTGATTCACAGCCCGTAGGAGGCGTGCCTTATAAGAACCTATAAATACCCTTTGCCTAGCAAGGAAAAGGGTTGGAGCTTTCATAATATCGTTTTTCTTTGTCTCTCTAAGTTTCCAACTCTCTTCCACTTTATCTCTCAAGAACTTCAAACCATTCGACCCATATAGTGTTATGTGATGTGTTTATGAAAACCAATATTTTACAAATGGTATCAAGAGCCATGGTTTGATCACTCATCTTTCATGTTCTTGGATATCTAGTGGTTTTTCATAAGGTTTTTGGGTTTGAATGAGTTTAGAGTATTTTTCATCATTTGAATCATTTCTTTTGTTAAAGTTTGAATTTTGATAGTACTTTTGTGTTTAGAATCATTAAAAGTGTTTAGGTTTTGGTTTGGAAGACTTGAATCATCGTGGTTGGATTGTTTTTGGATTGAAAAGTGGTGTTTTTGAAAATTTCATGTATGCGGTTTGACTCTCGAATACAATTTCTCCTATGCGATTTATCCTGAAAACTATGCAATTTGTCTCATTAATGAACGCTTGTTGAAGCGGTTTGTCATAATTTGTATGCGATTTGTCGAGGATTTCGGTGAAGTGATTTGACTAGTATCACGGTTTGTCTATTGAGACAAAACGACAAGAAAGGACAAAGTAGTGGAAGTAGTAGGTGTACTTGTGTACTATGCGATTTGTCAGTTTATGCGGTTTGAGTGTTATGCTATTTGTCTGCTAAGCGTTTTGTCAACTTAAGCGATTTGTCTCTTAAGCGATTTGACACTTAATCATTTTGACACTCAAGCGATTTGACACTTAATCATTTTGACACTCAAGCGATTTGAGTAGGAAGCGATTTGACAAAAGCGGTTTGTCAAGGGTGCGATTTGACTGAAGCGGTTTGTCAAGAGTGTGATTTGTCTATTAAGACTTGTCGTTTTTCTTACGTTTTCTTGGTTTATCTCTTGATTTAGTAAAATCCCATGAAAGAATCTATTTCCCGGTTTAATCAAAGAGTAGTAAAATCCCGTGGAATCTGTAATCATGCCTACAATCACTTCTTCCTTCTGGATGGCGTTCAAGATCAGGATTCTATACTGTCCTCCCATCTGGATAGAACCGAATTATGACTCATGGGCTCAAAGAATCGAGGCTGTATTGCTTAGGAAAGGAAAATGGGGTTAACATCCTTAAGTCAATTGATGAAGGACCAAATCAAATTGAGACCTACAAAAGATATCCTTGAAACTGCCGCTGAAATTGATGGTTCATTGTTTTGGGATTGGATAGACCAAAGATGTATGATGAGCTTGATGATAAGGAGAAGAAGAATACGATCACGGAGACATCAGGGCTTCAAACATTATACTTGAGGTTTACCTAAGGACATTTACAAGTTGGTCAATCACAACACTGAAGCTAAGCAATATGGGACAATGTTAAGATGCTTTTCTCTGGTTTAGAATTGACTAAAAGAAGACATGGAGTCTCGGTTGTATGATGACTTTGAGAACTTTAAAATGAAACAGGGAAGTGTTACTAAATATTATGTGAGATTCACAAGCTTGTGAATGATATGAGGAATATCAAAATGACAATGCCAAATATTCAGCTCAATTCAAAGTTTGTGAACAACATGAATCCCGAATGGCACAAATTTGTCATTGCAGTCAAACTGAACAAAGGATTAAGGAACACCAATTACGAGCAATTGTATGCTTATTTGCTCCAAAATGAGAAGCATGTTGCTTTTGAATGAATGGTCATGGAAAAGTTTAATACCAGTACTGGTGATGCAAGTTCTTCAAATGATTCAACTGTATTCTACACTAATGTGGGAATAACTACCAAAGCATCACAAGTTATACCTACTGGGGATGGTAACCACAAACTCATTCCAGATCCAAGTTATAAGCCATCAGACTCATTCATGGAACAACTTGTCAATCAACTGGCTCTAATGGTTAAGCAAAACTTGAACTTTACCCACATACCAACAATCATCTCAGCTTCTAATCTTCACAATCATGCTACGGTTAAAGATGGAAGGGTAGTTGTGCAAAACGTGCAAGGAAGGCAGAATGCTTATCTTCCACATAATGAGCAAGAAAATGTTGGGGTTGGTCTGGTTATGGAATCTTGGTATAGGTGGAGGATATGTGGGTAATCAGAATCGTGGAAGGAACATGGCGAGGGATAAGGAAAGCCAATCAAGTGCTACAACTGTGATGGAGAAGGACACATAGCAAGGAACTGCACTCTTCCAAAACATCCACAAAATGCAGAGTACTTCAGGGACAAAATGCTACTGGTGCAAGCTCAAGATAGTCGAGCGGTGTTGAATGAGGAGGAATTGCTATGCTTAGCTGTGGGAAATGCCAAAACTTATGATGCTGATGTGGATGAACAGCCAGTGCAGAGTATGGGTCAGAACAATCCCAATGCATTTCAAGTTGCAGACTGTGATGCATTTGACTCAGATGTCGATGATGAACCAACTACCAAGACCATCTTCATGGCTAGCATTTCACCAATGGTCTCTCCAAAGGTCTCTTCACCACAACAGGACAGTCCCTCTAAGGAATCGATCATATCAGAGGTATTAAAATTATACGATGAGATTGATGGGCAAAAGATTCGCGACAAAGTACAATCAACTGAAATCATTGAATCAAATATTGAAAATATGGGTAATACAATGTTGTCCCATATGATCAATATGCGAAACAAGATGAAAGTGAAATTGTACCAAGTGATACATCTTCTGCAGTCAATGATGACTATATTTTGGATGAATACACTGCATGTGCTCCTAATGATTCCATAACCTCGGAACTAAATGCCTATAAAGAACAAGTTGCCATATATGAACAACGTGCTAAATTTGAACTGACTACCCGTGAGCAGGAGATGGATAACCAAATACGTACAGTTATTAGAAAAAGTAATTTTAGGGAAGAAATGTTAAAACAAGAGTTAAACTCCTTACAAGAAAAGCTCAATAAAACTGTTAAGCAAAAGCAAGAACTTCAAGAAAATGTAAAAGTGCTTAAACAGGAATTTAATGCTAAGGAATCAAAACTTTTAAATGACTTTTCCAACCTAAAAACTTTGAAAAACAAACTTGAAAACAAACTGTATGTACAAGGAAACACCATTCAAACTGCTCACATGGTCACTAAGCATAGATTCTTAAGCGATAAGCATAGTATTCCCCTTGTAGAGGAACCCAATCCCGAGTATGGTACAATAGCTAGAGCTGCTCAAAAGGTAGTTTATGATGGTAATGAGATCCTTAAGCCTAGGCAAACACCATCATGTATAGGAAGCACTAAAGAGGATATAAAATTAGAAGATGCCTCTAGGGAGAAAATGGAAAAGAAGTTAAATGATCCTTGGTGTATAAAGCATAATATAACGCTTTAATCCCATGATTACACTAAAGAAAATTGGATGGCCTTGAAAAAGTTTAAACCTGAGCAAGTGTTCTGGAAGAAAGATTTGGAAAAACAAAAAATTGATAATCTTATTGAGAAGAATCCTCCTTGTAGGAAATTGCATCCAACCACTGTGTATCCCCCAAATACACCTATCCATTTAGTGCCCATAACTCTTTCTACTAAACGCAAGACCTTAATCAGCCTATATGTAGTTTATCAATTATTTGTTGATTTTGAGAAAACATGTAAGAAGAGAATTACACCCACAGGGATTACTGAAGGGAAAGGGGTTTTGAGCAAACTAAAGAATGTTATTTAACTGAGGTCATGCCTTTCTTTAAACAACTTAAAGGACATTTTGTGAGTCTTCAAAGGGCATAGATACAGAGATTAAATAAATGAAAAAGGTGTTTAATGAAATGGAAATTGAGGTCAAAGATTATGAACGTGAGCTTAAAAGTAATGAAATTGAGAGGAAAAATCTGCATATCTTAAATGATAACTTGATTTCTAGATGTGTTTCTCAGGATGTGTTCTATACTGTTACAAATTATTCTATCACTGCTTCTGAATTTCATGAATTATTTGTTGCCTTGAAAGTTTCCTATGATCGTGTCATTGAGCTTGAGTTCACAAATTCAAAATTGTATGAGAAAATAGAACAAGATGATCATGATAACTTGGTCAAACATTTTTCTAAATTGGAAGTTGAACATCTTGCTTTTCAATTAAAATATCAACATCTAAAAGAAAATGTTAAAACCTCAAATGCCAAGACATCCTCGGATGCTCCTGAGTTTGATATAGTTTTTGAAATTAGCAAACGTGATGAACAGATTCGAGCTCATTTTAACACGATCAAAAGATTGAAAACCCAAATCTCACAATTAAAGAGTGAAAAGAATGATGTGACTGGCTCCCAAATGCCTCCTCCTTTAGATTCTCATAATTCTCATCTTCAAAACATCATTAATGTATTACAACATGAAAATGAATGTTTTCTAGCGGAAAATGAAAAGGTTAAATTGCATTTCAAAGAGTTATATGAATCAATTAAAGTCACTCGTGACAAGAACAACGAAAAGGTAACTTCTTTGCAAAATGAAATTGAGAATTTGAAGAGTCAGGTAAAAGGGAAAATGCCAATCACCAATTGTGAGACTACTGCACCAAAGGTGCCTTCTTGTACTAAATATGCTATGACTATGAAGTACATTCCACCTCATCTTAGGAATAAGGAACTTGCACTTCAAACATACTTTTCGTACCTTAAGGATAGTCTAGAATGTCTTCGTGAGATTGTTGAAGAGGATAAGATAGAGAAGCCACTTGATAGTGCGATTAAGGATGCATGCTTATATGCCAAACGATCTCAGGAGCTGTTAGAATGCCTAATAACTATATGTCCTAAATTTGGTACTAAGAAAGATAGAGTGGTTATGCCTTGCTCTATGCCCAAAGTCAAGCAAGTATCCTTTGATGTGCCTCTGATGCAGGTTTTACTAACCAGGTTTTAATATTTATAATGTCTCGTTATACCTATGGTCTACCCTAGTGCACTAACGGGCAGTGTACCCGGTCGTATGTAGTGTAGTAATCGGTAAAGCCGAGGTCATCCCAAGAGCTATGTATGATGGATTATTACTAAGTCTATGTGTCACAGATTAATTATAGTTTCGAAAGGGATTTAATTAATTAAACTACTAAAGCAGAATAAGTAAAATAAAAGCAAATAAAGGATAAAGGGAAATCAATAGAGGAGAGTCGTGATAACCTAGTTAATCCTCCTTGCTAGTTATGTCTACGTCTACTTACTTCCAATTACTTCAGGTGGGGTCAAAGTCGAGAGGACATCATTTGGTCAATTCGCCCTAACTTATCAGCAAAGATGCCACCACAGGAGAAGTCAAGTGTCCCCTCATAAGTCCTGTTGTTCCTGGTCCCCTAAGCCAAGTCATTAAGTACCTCTACATGCTAGATTTATAATAGTGAATGCCCGGCCGTTAGGAACTTAGACACGCACCCCCTAATTCTTAAGTTCTTCCAAACGATAGGTGATCAGTTGGTCAAATCGCATAAGTAGAAAGGGTCGTCAGTTGGTCATAGCTTACCCTTCAATTCCGGTCTCAGTCGCTCACCTAGGGTCAGTTGGTCATATCTCTAGGCAATTGGCCTCTACCGCCATTCAAAACTACCGAACCAAGGGTGGCTACCAATAAACTATGCATGCATACACTTAGAAATAAGTATACGGAAGTAAAGTGGCATAAAACAAAACAATTAAGGAATCATAACTAGGCAGCCTGCAAGAGGTGCTTAGCCGCTCATATTAATCATGAAACCAATTCAATATTCAAAGGTGTGAAATATATGAATTGAAAGTAAAAGAAATATAAAATGCTAATGCTTATCAGTAGGGAGGTGATTTCTCCTTGGAGAGAGCTCCGTATGCTCCTCTAGACACCTTGAGCTTTTCCCACGTTCTCTGAGTGTTGTGTGTGGAATGGAATGAATAGAAATGATGGAATTCGTTGGGTATTTATAGGCCAGATCTGGGTTACGGTATAACTAAAATAAGAGTTACTGTAGTAACCTTCTATTTCCTAGTATTTTGAACTAGATCTGTTGGTTACGGTAACCTTATGAGTGGTTACGCATGCGTAGTCTTCAATAAACTCTACGTTACGTCATAGTTGATGCAGTGATTCTGGCGTAAGTATCAGCGGCGTGGAACCTCATTTGACCTAATATAGTTACGTCATAATCTTTGGGAAGAGTTACGCCGTAACCTTCTGATAAGTTGGTTTTCTGAGTCATGCAATATGATTACGGCATAATGTGAGAGGCGAGTTCATGGCGTAGTAACTTCTTCAAAGTAGCATAATGTGATAAATCTTTAAATATTTCTCCAGTTCCACGTCTCTTAGCTCCAATGCTCGTAATTTCCCTGAAAGTGGAAAACAATGGAAAACAAGCGCAAATCCATATAAATGATATAAATTACAAGCATTATCGGGGGAAATTAACACTTAATATTCAGGACTATTTGATGTTATCAGCCTCCTAGTACTTCAGATCCCAACACTTCTAGACCAGGAATGCAGAAAGTAGTGAAACCAACTAATGTTCCCATCGTTCCCTCTACAGGAGTAATTAGTGACACTAAGGCAAGCGGTCGAGCCTCGGGCAATACAAAGCAAGATAGGACCTACGAAGCTAAGAGTGATCAAGGAAGGAAGTAGAAGACCATCCTAGGAACAATAAGTTTGAGTTTAATAAGACGAATCGTGTTGATTATAGTATTAGCTATAGCGTCTTGTATAGTTAATTGAATTTTACTTCGATTTGCAAAACATGTAATGAATGGTTTGTTTCGATACTTATCATGAATTTTGTGTGAATGAAGTAAAATATGTTGCTAAGTCTCCAATCAAAGCTAGGCTGCTAAGGATGTAGAGAAAACCAATGTGGAAAAAGGTTAAAAAACATTGGAAGCCAACAGGAAGAAAATTTAGTAATGTAGGTTATCAATGGATACCTTGGTGAATAAATTCAATGTTAATGAATTGTGCCCTAAATTATCTAGATCAATGCCCATTAGGAAATGGATACTTGGTAGAATTATACCTTTAAGAAGTGAACACTTTGAATAGATCTCTGTCACTACTAGTTATTGCATCTACCTCTAATGATATCATTGATTACCTTACGAAGTGGGTGTTCCAATTTGTTTACTAACCAAATGGAACCCATTCTAGCATGGGGATCCAAATTATCCAGTCATCCATACTTGTTTGTGTTCTGGTTCAAATTGTTACAATTATTTGGAGCTAGGCTATTCCAAGCATATGTGAGGGAATTTCACTCGCAAACCGTGAGTAGATTCATGGGAATTTGTTAGATTGAGGGACCACTTTGAGGCAATTATGGGTTCACGGAGACTATGTTGTTGGTGACGTTAATTTCAGGGTCTATTATGTTGAAGGTCTTGGTCATAATTTGTTCTCTGTTGGTCAATTTTGTGACTCAGATATAGAAGTGGCCTTTAGAAAACATACTTGCTTCGTTAGAGAACTGGATCGTGTTGAAATTTTAAAGGGAACTCGTGGAACCAATCTTTACACCATCTCTATCGAAGAAATGATGAAGTCCTCTCCAATCTGCTTATTGTCAAAGGCTTCGAAAACAAAGTCATGGTTATAGCATCGTCGTCTCAATCATTTGAACTTCGAAACCATAAATGATCTTTCTAGAAAGGACCTTGTAAGAGGTTTGCTCAGATTGAAATATGAGAAAGATCATCTTTGTTCAGCATGGCAATTGGGAAAAAGCAAGTAATACACCCATAAACCCAAACCGCGCAAACTCAATTATGGAAGTTCTTCATACTCTTCATATGGACTTATGCGGACCCATGAGAGTGCAAATAGCAGGAAGAAGAAATATGTGCTAGTGTGGTTGATGACTATTCTCGGTTTACTTAAGTTAAGTTTTGAGATCAAAGGATGAAACTCCATATGTCATCATCAAACTTATTAAGCAATTTGACTTAATAAAGCGGTGAAATTATCGGAGCGGACAATGGGCCCAGTTCCGTACCTCTCAACGAGCGGTGTTCCATACTCCTCAAGAGAGGGTGTAGTTGAAAGCGAGCGAGCGGTGTAGTTGAAAGGCGAAATCGGACTCTTCTCGAACTAGGACTATCTTTGATCTACTCAAAGGTTCTAATGTTTCTGGTGAAGCCATTGCCAGCTGCTGATACACCCAAGGTTCCCTTATTCATACTACTCATGGAAAAACTCCTACGAACTTGTCCTGGCTGAAAAGATATTTCTTTCTAGCCATTTGTATTTTGCTGCTATCAATGAATGATGGTCAAGATTTAGGAAAGTTAATAGCTAAGGCGGACATTGGAGTTTTTGTTGGTTATGCCCAACTGGAAGGGTTACAGAATCTACAATAAAAGAAAGATATCATGGAAAGTATTCATAGCGTTAGATGGTACAATATTGAAGAAATGGCTCTGGACAATCTAGTTTTGGACCCGCATTTGAACATTCATTAAGTAGTCCCATTAGTTCTTCTCTTGTGCGGAATCCTCACCTCTGAGTTCCATATGTACCTCCATCTGGAGAAGATTTGAAGAAATTGTTTGATCCAATGTTTGATGAATACTATGAATCTCTTGATAATGCTCATTCTACACCATCAACAGTGGTGGCTCCTAATCCAATCAACACGGATAATCCAAGCATTTCTATGTCTCCTCTCGAAGCGCCTCACGAGATCACTCATCATCATCCTCAAATCCTCAATCCTCGAGTGTACATCATGGAAATGTTTACGTCAACTATGATGGAGATAACCCCCCTCTAAGAAATGCACGTTTGAAAATATATTTGCCCCAGAACCAACACAGAACCATCTTCATTGGGGATCCAAACTCACGCTACATCAGTTCCTCATCACCAACCACATGAACATCTCAGAAAATGGACACACGATCATCCATTGGACAACATTATTGGAAACCCGTCTTGACCGGTATCCACTCGTAAACAACTTGCCACATATGCCTTATGGTGCTTCTTCAATTCTGTATTATCAAAGATCGAACCTAAAGATGTCAAAAAAGCAATGTTTGAGGACGGTGGTTTAGTGCTATCTGAAATAAATCCATGAGTTTGATCATCTTGATGTATGGGAATTAGTACCGGCTCCAGATTGTGCTATGATCATTGCTCTCAAGTGGATCTTTAGAGTAAAGCTTGATGAGCACGGTGATGTTCACGAAAAATAAGGCAAAGCTGGTGGTAAAGGATATTGACAAGAGAGGAGGGTATTGATTTTGGAATCATTTGCTCCGGTTGCAAATTGAGGCTATCAGAATCTTCTGGCTAATGCTTCTAGCAAAAACATGATAGTCTATCGGATGGATGTAAAGGCGTGTTTGAATGGAGATCTCAAAGTAGTCTCGTGACCAGAAGGTTTTGTGAATCGAGGCATCCTACCCATGTCTATTGCTTGAAGAAGGCCCTTTATGGTTTGAAACAAGCTCCAAGGGCATGGTATGATACTGCTTGTCAAAGTTTCTCTTAACTAATGGATTCCAAAAAGGAGATTGATCCACATTGTTCACTAGAAAGTCGAGCACTTAATTCGTTCAAATCTATGTTGATGATATTATTTTTGCCTCGACCAGGCAATGAATGTGACCGTTTTCAAAGGAGATGGGCTCCAAATTTCAAATGTCTATGATGGGACAAATATGTTTTTCTTGGGTTACAAATTTCACAAAGTCCCGGAGGCATTTTCATTAATCAATCTAAATATGGTAACGAAATTTTAAAGAAATTTGGATTTGATTCATGTGACCTTTTTGACACTCCCATGGTGGACGCCAAGCGGATGAGGACCACTCCGAGGATCATGGTTGATCAAACAAAATAGAAATATGATTGGATCCACGATGTACCTGATGAGCCGTATTATGTTGATGTATGCATGTGTGCTAGATACCGACTAAGCCTACCAAAAGCACCTTAAGCGGTTAAGCGGGTCTTTGGTATCTCGGATTAACATGGGACTTTGGTATCGAAGGACACCAATATGTCACTAATAGCATATCAGGTCTGAGACCATGCATGGTGTCAAGAATATCGTCCCGAAGCCGCACGTTAGGTGGCCTTCGAGTTCTTGGGAGATAAGCTAGTAATGGTCTTCAAAGAAACAAATGAAATCGTCTATATCCTCTACAGAAGCCGGAGCATACCATGTCATCTTGTTGTGCTCAAATCTTATGGATGATATCACAATTATCTGACTATGGCTTTGAATTCAACAAAGTCCCTATGTATTGTGATAACAAAAGTGTCATTGCTCTCTGTTGCAACAACGTTCAACATTCAAGAGCAAAGCATATCGACATTCGACATCATTTCATCGGGGAACAAGTGGAGAAAGGTGTGGTGGAACTATATTTTGTGAGAAGCTGATATGTTGGCGAATCTTCACTAAGCTCTTCCTAGAAGCGTTTGAGTTCATCCTCCCAGACTTGGACTAAAGAGTCTACAGAGACACTCAAGCGTCTTCAAGAGGAAGAAGATGAGTAAAGGCGTTTCTTCATCTATTCTTTGTAGATATATTATCAAAAAGCAAAATACAAAAGTATAAAACCCACAAAAAGAAAATAGAAAAATATAAAATTTTCAAAAATCCATAAAAATGAAACTTGTTGAAAAGTCGAAAATATTTTTATATCATGTTATCACACCGATAACATCTACGGACTTAGATTTGTCATTGAAGAATTACGGGTCTTTAGGCGAAGTTCGATCGGTTGTAATATATTTTATTTAAAAAAGATGGAGAAAATGATGGTTTATTGTCATTTGAGGAGTAACCCGTTTTTAAAAGAAAAACGAGCTATGCTTCATCTAATTTTAAAACCTCACACTCTGATTCTAAAACAAAATTTTTATAAGGAATATTTTTCGCCAAAAAGACAAATGTTTCCAAACTAATATTTTTCCTTCTAAAGATTCTTCTAAAAAATATTTGTCATCTAATGAAAACAAAAATTGCTTTGAAAATACCTCGATCATTATTTTGAAAATCATCTGGCCTTCTATTTGTCAAACTTCTCTATCACTCAATCAACAACATATGTCATTGATTGAGGGGGAGAGTGATTTCAAATATATATCAAAAAGGTTATTTTTCAAACAATTGGCACTTAAATGTTCAAGGTCTATGTGGAAAACTAGAAGGGGGGGTTGAATAGTTTTGCCAATTAAAACTTCCTTTTAAACTATTTAGATCAACTTATGTCAATCTATTTGGATGGGTGTGTTGGGTGTTGATAAACAAACATATATAAGTATGTAATGAAAAGATAAGAGTAAGAAGCACAAAACCACAACGCGAGTATTTATAGTGGTTCAAGGACACCTTCCTTGCCCTACTCCACTCCCCGAGTCACCTACTTGAGATTTTGTAATCACTAAACCAACTCCTTATGGAGAAGCCTTCAGCGTCGCCTACCCTTTTTCGGTGCTAGGAAACCGCAGGTTCACCTAGTTCTTTCACACAAAGGTGAACCACCTACGACAGCACCTACCCTTTATTAGGTGCCAGGCTAAGCAACTAGTTCCATTGCAATGGAGGAACTACTACCCAACACTACACCAACGACTAATCCCAAAGGAGACCAACTCCTTTTACAACATCATCAAGGATATCAATATCCTTGGATCTAGTACTAATCTATCTTGTACATCGAAACACACCATATCGAATGTACATCTAAGGCACCTTTACTAATGCCTTTAACTAGATCTTCAAGACACCCCTCACTAATGTCTTGTGTCTTGACTTCTAAGCACCCTTCAATAATGCTTCTAGTCTTGACTTCTAAGCACCTACCACAAGTGCTTATGATATGGACGATATATACCCTTCACAAAATATCTTAGATCTTGACACTTGAGACAACTTTCACAAATGTCTTCAACACTTCTTAGGAAAAGAAAAACAATCATCAACAAGAAGACTTATGTAGTCTTGATGATGAGGAAGCATGGCAACTCATGGACTTGAGCTTGCTAGACTTCAAAGGTGGTGATCTCGCCTTTAAGAAGAACTTAGAAGATCACACAAAAATAAAACTACAAACATAGATCTCTTGGATCTGAGGTTAGAGAGTTTTTAACTCAAGGGGAAAGTATGTTAGAAAGGGGTGAGATAAAATGAAGATATGGCTCACTATTTATAGAGGAAAAATTCTACTCTTCTCCGGATCCCACAAATCCCTCCCACAAGGGATCCGTCTAACGTAAAGCTAGGGATCCGTGGGACGCTCCTCTTTACCCATGGGTATTTTGGTTATGGGTCATGGGTCATGGGTTGATCCATGGGTCTTTAGCTAGATACAATGTATCTCTTGAGTGCAATGCACCTAGTCACATGGGTATGGGTCAATACCATGGGTTATGGATATTATCCATATATGATATAAGCATGATGTCATGCAATGGGTTATGGGTCAAGCTCCATGGGTCATGGGCTTTGGGTTGTACCCAACTATATTCAATGTATTTAGTCAATGGGTTGTGATACTTAAGTTTCTACCCATTTATATTACCCAATATACTACATACTAGTTATGTGTATATTTTTCCCAAATATGTAAACACTAGTTGTTGTACATATGTAATATTAAATCATAAAATCACTTATACTTGTTTTAGTGTTTTATGTGAAAATGTGAATATGTTAGAAACTATTAGTTCAAACCATTTACGTATTTTATTTGTTTTGTTAAAATGATTTTCGTTTGTTATCGACAAAACATTAGAAGATCGTAAAATATAAATAAACGTTTTTTCGGCTTATTTGTATTAACAATCTCCCCCTTTTTGTTGATGACAAAACATAAAATTATTTAAGGAAAAGCTAAAATCGTAAGAGTTTGAATTTGTAGTTTTACTTTCTTCTCCCCTTTTGTCGAGAAGCAAAATGAGCTTGAAAAGAAACTAACACATTGTTTTAGGAAAAACATGTGAAGAAAAAAAAATAAAAAATAGAGAGCAAATGCGGAAAGGATCTGGTCTTTACTCCCTTGACGAGTCCATCCCTATGTATGAGTCAAGAGACTAATACTAAGCTAGTTTATTTGCAACTAAGTTTGCAAAAGATTTAGTCTATGTGGCGAATGTGCTCACTTGTTGATTGCAATTTTGAAAGGGATGTCATGAAATTTATCCTAATATTGCAAGTAATTTGCAATGTATTGCTTTGACACAAAGCTCCTCCTAGCTTTAGGATGTCAAAGTCTTCATGTGTAAATTGAATAACTACAAAACAAAGATTAGAAAACAAGTATAATGCACAATTTCCTGCAAATGTGATCCAAGTTAGTAGAAAAATAGTTTTAATATCGACGGATCCACGGTTCCCTCCTGTATGGATCGTCTAGGCAACTATGAGGATCCGATGCGGTACGATGATTAATTTCACAATGATGATATGTTAATATCAAAGTGAGATATGTATTATACAACATACTCATATATAAAGAAAAATAGCAAGTAGCATGTATTTTCATTTAATAAAACTAGAGAAACTAAGAAAATGATCGATACATGACTTGGAATTACTAGACTTAACGCTTGAAACTAGGACACCACTAAAATCCTCTATCTTAAGTTTGTCTAGATTTAATCTCGTCGAAATGTTCGAGGAGGTGATAGAACATGAAACGTTGGTCTTCTCGTACTTCATGTATCAAACTTTCAACATGTTGAAAATGATAGCAATCTTTGTCATGGCTAGGTAGTGGTGGTGGAAGAAAAGAGATTGCTTGATGTAAAGGATCAAGTGAAGTGGGTTGGGGAGCCTCAAGCGGAGAGGGATTGGTGGGCGCATTTGAGAATGTCTCGACCAAGAATGATGGTGGTGGTAGAGAAGTGTCAACTTCCATATGGTCGGGTGGTTGACTTTGATAATTTCTCATAATCCAAATGGGATTATATGATGGTGATTGCGAAAAGGAGGCCGGAGCAAGTGTTGACTCAACACCTTGATTTTGTACCATTATTTCTTCTAATGAGGATAATGTTGTCAGCGGAGGAGGATGAGAAGGCCTAGGAGGCAAATCCTCTAAATTGTAGAGGTGTGATGATGATATTGGAGTTGTAAATGAGATAGTTCTAGGAACCAATGGTGATGGTTTAGTGGAGATGGGATTGTTTGGCCTAGGAGGTATGGTGGTGTTTGGCATAGGTAGTTTAGTGGGTACTATCCTTCTAAGGATTGGTTTGATTGGTTGAGGAGCAATCCTTGCATTTGTGGACTTGACCGGAGATGATTCGGTTGAAGAGATTTAGTGTATAACACGAGCCTTTTTCTTTGGTGGTTCTTTGGTTGATAAGTTGCTACTTGGAGTTTTTCTCATGATGAGATGATTCAAGGAGGTTTATGAAGGCTGAAAGTGACGATGAGGATGATGACTTTAGGAGTCCTAATAATGGAGTTTATAAAGCAAGAGATTTGGCAAGTGCATTCAAGCCTTAAGCCACTAAACTTCTTTGGAATGTGATGATTAACATGCACAAGAGTCAACTTCAGAATTGTACTGATCTAGGAACTCATTTAAGATGAGATGGAGTGTTTGAATTAGCAAGATGAGCTTGAAGCTTGATTGTTTTATCTAGAGTTGACATAATCGTCATCACGGATCCCTGAGTTCCCTCCAATGAGGGATCCGCCTAGGCTAATCCTAGGGATCCGTCTATTAGGAGCTAAGAAAAGGAAGCAATTTTGTTTGTAAGGTCTAATGCCTATTTCTTCTTATGTGTTTTAGTTAATCTAAATGTCTTAAATGAAGAGGTGTTTGAATACTTAAGAGTAATGAGTGTTGTAGCAAATGATTGCCTTTTATGGAAGAAATTGGAACCTTCATGAGTACCAATGAATGAACAAGGATGACACTAAAGAATTTGAGGGTGTCAAATGGAGCTAAGTCATCCTAGTGATCAGATAGTGACTTAGGATAATGTCTTGGAGAGGATCCTAAAGGTTTAAGGTGGAAGAACTAGAATTTGATCAACTTTGACCAATTTTGAGGTAAGGATGATTATGACCAATTTTAGCCATATTTGAAAGATTTTCAAAGCTAGATGTGAGGAATCATGTGAGAGATGATGTGTGAGTTTGAGAGCGGAAGGGTAATGGATTAAAGTGAAATGATAGATCTACAAGCGTCTTTGAGTGTGGTCTAGGTGAGTTATGTGTGAGTAGGAAGGATCTACTTAACTTGATAAGGACTTAATGATGAGTGTGTAAAATCTACAAACATTTTTGATTAAAATCTGACTATGAAAGCGTCCCAAAATGCTTAGAAATCATCATCAAAATATTCAAAATTGCATTTATATCATTTGGATAAAATGTTTAAAATCAGATGAAAATGAGCTGATTTGCATAATTGGTTTAGAGTCCCAAGTTCTAAAACTAATCAAAAATAGTACAGACACATAATTTCAAAAAGTAAAATCAAAAGGTCCTTAAAATCAAAGTTAAGGTAATCCTTTGGTGAAAAATATAAAAGTTTGAAAATTACAAGAATGGTCCTTGAAGTTTGAAATTTGGCAAAAATGGAAATTTGAAAATGGCAAATTGGATTGCCTTTTGAGGATTATCACTTTTGGTCCGCTTGAAACATCTTTGGTGAATTGGCGGCTTAGGCCTTGAATTCGAATTTACACTAATGGTCCTTCATTTAAACTACATCAAACCAATTTTGGATATCTTTGGACACCCATCATAATACATTTTGAACCCCCTTGTTATTAACCCTTGCCAATTGAGCTAACCATGGCCCAAATCTTTTCATTACTATCTGCCAACCGGGCAAACCCATCCCTCGCAAATCATTCTGACCATGTTTCCCGCCTCATTAACCTCAGATGCATTTTAATGCACCTCCCCCTCCTCAGCCGACATAAATTACCTCTTTTGGCTTCAAAATCCATTTAAAAGCGGCTGGAGATCAAGAGAAATCATCAAGGTTGAGATTAATCTTGGGGGAATTGATGGATAGGAGAGAAGATGTTTGGTTTATAAAAAAGATAGCGAGAAAGCGAAAGAGTTGATTTTATAAAATTTTCCTTATATAGGTTTTTATTAATGAATGTCTTAGTTTAATTAAAATGTATTTGATTGTTTATATCTCAAGAAGTTAAAACTTCATTGTAGGTGCTTTTGAGTTCCAATCCAGTTTTTAATTAGTTTAATGTTAACGTGGTATAATTGGTTTAAAATTCTTATTTGCAAGCTTTAAAGTTGAATTTAATCTCAATAAGCTCTTAAACATTAATCTTAGTGCTTCGTTCAGTTCAGAAATTCCATGGATGGTCAACAAAGGAATCAATTTGTTGAGTTAAATTTGGTTCCAAGCAGGTGATGATTTGATCTGAGAGGGATGGAATGGGTTTAAATAGACTAGTTTAGATGGTTTGGGTTTGGTTTAGCACCATGACTTCCAGTGGACCTATATGAGTTCATTTTTCAAGTTCCATTTCGAGTTAGTTTGCATATTTTGCTTATTTGATGATATAGTTATGTCATTTGCCATTTATTTAGTTGTATTAAATATAATTATTTCAATTTGATCATTGGTACAAGCTAGTGCGGTGTTTCTATCAATTTAGTTTGCTAAATGATCATTATATGGTGTTTGGATGATTGTTTAGCTAAGCAGGCCTTTGTTAGTGTTTGGCCCATATACTCAGCCTTGGTATGGGTTCTTTGAGCCATATGTCGATCATAAGTTTCATTTCTTTTGGGAGCAAGTCAAAATCACACATTGTTTTCATGACTTATTTGTGATTTTGTCGTCAAAATCTTGTTTTGTATTTGGAATTCATAGGTCTAGCTTGTTTCAGTTTTACTTCATCAATATTCATCATTCTGGATTAAATAGATTGAATCAAACTCATATAAGTCAACTTTTCATTTTTTTTCTTCAAAGTCATTGCATAAAAGTGAGTTTTGGCTAACCTAGGAGGATTTTATTTACTCATTTAGGCAAATCAAGAGAAACTTGTTGCTTTGAAAACTTCCCTTGGTCTACTTTATTATTGTCATTTTTATGGATTTTATTAAATTTTACAACTTCAAAATTGTTGTCTCCAAAATGGGTAAAAGTCCATAATGCATTTCATTTCTAGGTATGCACAGGACTTTCTACGACCCTTGGATCACGGAGCTCATCCAATCAGTTTTTTGGTTTGTTCCCAGGGTCTAGTGTAAGTTCAAGTTTTGGTTTTGGTTGGTAGCTTATTTGAGTGCTTATTCTTGGCTTAAAAGTAGACCCTCTCATTGTTTTAGCTTATTGCTCAACTAGACAAATCTTAGCAACTTACAGTCAAGTCAAGCTTGTTGTTTCTTGCTTTTAGAGTTCTTTTAGCATATTTTAGCCTTTGTTTGAGTTTGGTGGCCCTTGAACATTAAACTATTCAGAATCTTTATTTAAACACTTGTGCCATCAGTTCTAATTCCTCCACATGCACCTGTTTTTCTATTTTCCTAGCTTCTAATATTATTTTAGAGTTTTCCTGAAATTTTCAGATTTTCAGCGTCGGTTGCTATTTTCCTTGATTTTAATTAGTTTTTAAGCATTTTAAATAGCATTTAATACACAAAGTGAAAGTTTCAAAAAATAATTTTCATTTTTCTTAAGTTAAGATAAATATAAAGAACAAAAAAATATTTTCTAGATTTTTTCTTAGTTAAATTTGTATTTTTAAATAATTTAATTAGTTTTTAATAGTTTTAATTCCTAGAAAATAGAAAAATAATGAAATACAAAATAGTTTGAAAATTCTCTTTTGATATTTTAGATTTTTCTAATTCATAATTTATTTTCTAGCTTTATTTCCTATTTTCTTGTATTTTAGGTTAATATGAATAGTTAAAATTAGTTTTTAATTAATAATAATTAGATAATTAGTTATAAAATGATTTTCTTTTCTATAAGTTTTCTTTTATCATTAGGTTTGTAAAAATGTCATTTCATATTTTTAAGGACTTTTATTTCTTAGATCTCATTTTTATTTTATGCGTTTACGTGAATTTTATTTAGCGTAAGTTTTAAGTTTAAGCGTTCATCATTTAAAATAGTGATAAGCGTTTATTTAATATTTTTATCTTTTAACTTTCTTTTAATTTGCATTTAAGCCTTATGAATTTGTTGGCTTTACGTAGTTATAATCATATCAAATCTCTTTTAGTTCAAATCTCTCGATCACGTTGGGTGATCCATTGCCATGACTTCAGCGACATAAGCGGGGAGCACTATACTCCTGAGATCTTCATTGAGTTAGGTTCACGGGCGTTTACTACTGGTTGTTCGATTACGCCATTCACAGGTAAATGGGCTGGTGATAAAACTTGATTGTTTGAGTGAGGATCAAATTTATGGCGCCCATGGGTTGTGGTGATTGTCTTCATTTAGCGGATTAGTAATTTGGATATTCACTCTTTGTTCATACCATCCATCTACATATATTTTCTTACAAAAATACAAAAATACTCTTCTCATTCTCTATCCATATGATTCTATTTCTATTACCCTCTCTGCATACCGTTTGATTATACTCTTCTTTAACCTCGAAACCGTTTAATTCTATCTCTTTAACCTCTATATGTTTTATATTATTTGGCGATCATCTTGATTGTATGGAAAAAGATCAACATCATTGTCACAAGTCGCATTATGTGGCGGTGTGGAAGGCCTAGTTGGCCGAATTGCGATTTCGCGAATTATCCATCAAAAAGTCTTTTCAAAGTTATTTCAACCACCATACAACGCCGAAATCGTTCTAATGTTGACGAACCCGTTCAAAGCGTCGAATTACCTCAAGCACCAGAGGGTTCTGGGAATGATTTCTTTGAATTTAGACCGTGTAATCAATCGAGCAAATTCAAAAGATGAAAAAGTCAAATTAGAATTGATTACGATGTTCAAACACGGAACCATAAGTGGTGGAACTTGCTAACAAAAGCACAGCATCCCAACTCGGAATCTTGAAACGTTTACAATAACAAGTTTGAAATGACATGATTCAAAACTTCTTAATTGAACCGTCAAATTCACCTTGGAAATACCACCCTACCATATGTGATGTTGTTGAACCCTCGATTCCTATTCCCGGCGAAATACCTTTGTTTGATCAAAATTATTGCTCTAATTTGTGGAGACTTGTTACCATGGTTTTGTTATTCAAATGTATGTTCAGTGGTGTGGAAACTATCTTGTCAATGGATCAAATTGATTTGTCTTAGAATTCATTAAACATGATTCTAACCCAAAACTCTTTCAATTATCCTCAAAACAATTTCAACTACCTCCTTTGAAATTTATCTGAGACGAACCGTATTTTCATCATTTCCAATAATCAAACATGGTTTCAAATTTCTCTCCCAATACCCTCATTGTGCTAAGTGTGGTCCTCATGATGATTATCAATGTCAAAGTCGTGGAATCATAATTACTTTGGACCCGATGTTATAACTTCAGGTTTGGCAATGATCCAACCCAGCAAGCTTCCAGTCATGATCAATATCCTTGTATCCTTGAAGAACTTTCAGGAACAAGCGGCTCTCAGAAGATTTCTAGAAGAGGCGAAAGCGGCTGAAGCTTCTCCTATTTTGAGGCTTGCCCGCGATCTGATGGCGAGGATGGGAGGTTGAAGGAGATGATAAGGACAAGGTGCATACCTCAGCCACTTAAGTACATGTATCCACTCTCAGGCCTTATCTACCTGTAGAACCTTAGGATAACCTTGCAATGGGAACGAAAATCTTACACTAATTGAAGCGGAACAGCAATCTTGTGTTGAGAACCTCCCAACCCCATGAGTCAGGAATTATCTCCGTAATATGTTTGATGAGCCTCTGAGATGATGATTCTTCCTCCTCCCTCTTGACATCCCGGCGATATATCGAGATGTTCTCGGTCCGACAACGATTATACCAGTTTGTGATTCTTTTCTAATGGAACATCGATTGTATCGAGGAGTTACCTTCCAGACTAGTTAGCAGAGGAAGTGAGAGATTACGATGATGGAAATGAGGCCGAGAATGCTTGAATGGTTGTTCAATGTAAATCTCCTAGTTTCACAAGATCAGAATCATTTTTCAATGACCCGACCTAATTAGGATAGTGACTCTATCTTGGAAAAGCCAGAACCATTTTAGAGCTTGGTTTTCAATGATTCTCTTCAAGATTTTTGAGTATTCATGCTTTGGCGATCATCTTTGAAAGGAGAATGGCTTCCAAGCCATTTCTCTTCTGGTATGCAGTGATCACTTTAATTGCCTCCTCCTTCCAGAAGGTAGACTTTCCATGAGGGATTAGGTTGAACATGCATCAGTCTCATCAAACCAGAATGAGGGCGTGCTTTTGACAAAATGTCAGCTCTCTTTCATCCATGGTAACTCATCTACCCTAGGGATTTTACCGTGGTTGATACCGTCTCATTCCTCTCAGGAACAAAATGTTCAAACCGATCTTACCTTTCAAAGAGTTCATCTGGATATTTCTTAAAATTAACCGGATGTTGTGACTTAAAGTGGATAAATTTACGAACATTCCGTTAATGTTCCTCAATCTAATCTTTTGCCCAGTCCCCCGTTGTCAAGTAATTGACACTTTGCCTTCTCCTCCATTTCTTCTCCGTGCTCCCTAAGGTAGAAGATGCCATCTTTGACAGGCATTTCTCGCTAAGGGGTATATCTCATCGATGTGGAACTTTCGTGCTTGTCTGTTCAAACTCTTGAATGAAAGTCGATGAAGATTGTTTCTTCACTTTGCCCCATGAACAAATTAATCACGGGTCAGTCAATTTAGCGACTGGGAATCAAAAAGCAAATAGCATTATGGGGTTTTCCCATCTGTTGACTTATTTCTATCTTTCTACCCTAAATAGGGTGAAGTTCCCACATGTTAAAAAATCTTCTTTCTAAATAATGTACGTTATTCCTTTAAGTTCTTTGTTTAGGCAGCATGGTACTTTGGTATGAGGAAATATTCATTTCTATGTGTCATGGGGGAATTCTGAATTTTATCATGTAATTATAAGTGCTAATTCCCCGTTTTGGCAAATTTTTTTTGTTAGAGTGTTTCACTTTGCTCATTTGTTTGGTCCATGGTCTAATAAACAAAAGGATTGGCTAATCGAGAACAAGCGGCTTGGTAAAGATATCTCAAATCAGTTGGCTTTGTTTACCCAAAAGTGTACATGTTAATCATATCTTTACAATTATTAGTGAAGAGTTGGCTGCTACAAGTTTATATGGCGTAGTGGCGATTGGAAAATTATTAATGGAATCACCAAAGATGTGTTGATAATTTATCTAAATAAGTTGGCTAATTCTAAAAGCCAATGCAAACTACGGTAAAGACAAATCGATAGATTGGAAAGCGGTGGTTTGCTCAAAATCACATGGTTATCGGTGTACCATGGTTCTTACTTGTACTGAAACATTTGGCTACTCCAGAAGTAATGGCTTTGGTAAAGAGATGAAATCCATTAATTTTCTCAAAACATTGCTAGGGACTAGCAATAGTTTAGTGTGGGGGATTGATGAGTGTGTAAATACTCATCATATTTGGTTAAATCTGAGCACAAAGCGTCTAAAAATGCTCTGAAATGCATCAAAATACTGAAAATATTCCAAAATTGCATTTTATATGTTTGAGATGCAAAATGTTCAAAATCGATGAAAAAATGAGCTAAGTTTGCATAATTGGCAGTCCCCCAAGTTTCTAAAATTGTCAAAAATAGTCCTGAGCACATAATTTCAAAGTAAAATCACCAGGTCCTTTTAAAATCAAAAGTTGTCAAATTTAGTCCTTTGGTGAAAAATATAAAAAGTTTTGAGAAAATTACAGAATGGTCCTTCAGAGTTTGAAATTTGGCAAAAATGGCCCATGGAAATTTGAAAATGTCAAGATTGGTCCTTGTACTTTTGATTGTCACTTTGGTCCCTTGAAACAATTATCTTTGATGAATTACTAGGCGACTTAAACTTGAATTTCAGAATTTACACTAATGGTCCTTATCATTTAAACCCTTGTCAATGACCAATTTTGGACCCCCTGCCGTATCTTTGGACCCCCTGCCATAATACATTTTGAACCCCCTTGTGCATTATTAACCCTTGGTCAAACTAACCATGGCCAAAGTCTCACCCTCCCAACTGCTATCTCCATGACAAGCCACAACCCATCCCCCTCTCAGCTCCACTCAACCATGTTCCCCCCACCTCAACAAGCCTCCAAGATGCATTTAATGCACCTCACCCCTCCTCACTCAACCCCAACTGTCAATTACCTCTTTTTGGCGCCAAAATCCATTTAAACGGCTAGGATCGCTTGAAATCATCCAAAGGTTGAGATTAATGCTGGGAATTGGTCAGATAGGAGAGAGAAGATGTTTGGTTTATAAAAAGATAGCAAAGGGAAGCAAGAAAGGAGAGTAGTTAGTTTTATAAAATTTTCCTTATGTCGTTTTTATTAATGAATGTCTTAGTTTAATTAAAATGTTGTAATTTCAGATTGTTTGTATCTCACTTAAGTTAAAGTTTCATTGTAAGGTGCTTTTGAGTTCCAATCCAGTTTTATTTAAATTCCAAGTTTAATGTTAATGGTATAAGTCAGGGTTTAAAATTCTTATTTGCAAACTTTAAAAAAGTTCAATTTAATCTCAAATAAGCTCACTTAAGCTTATTAAAGCTCTTGGTTAACTCACAATTCAGTTTCAAGTAATTCCCATGGATGGTCAACAAAAGTCAACTGTTTAGTGGAATTTTAGTTCAAGCAATTTGGTGATGATTTGGGTGATGCAGAGGATGGATATGGGTTTAAATACACTAGTTTAGATTGGTTTTGGGTTTGGTTTAGCCTGCAACACCGAATTTGGACCTATGTGAGTTGTTTTTCAAGTTCCATTTTCCAAGTTAGTTTGCATATTTTGCTTGAGCCCGGTATTTATAGTTATAATCTGTTTTTACTTGTTTATTTAGTTGTATTAAATATAATTAAGCTCAATTTGATCATTGGTACAAGCTAGTGCAGTGTTTCTATCAATTTTAGTTGCTAATCAGTCATTATAGGGGTGTTTGGATCGAGTACATTTAGCTAACTTGAGCCTTTGTTAGTGTTTGGCTGTATACTCGAGCCTTGGTATGGGTTCTTTGAGCCATATCAGTCATAAGTTTTCATTTCTTTTGAGCACAAGTCAAAATCACACCTTAAGCGTTTTCATGACTTAACTGTTGTGATTTTGTCTAGTCAAAATCTTGTTTTGTATTTGGAATTCATAGGTCTAGCTTGTTTCAGTTTTACTTCATCAATATACATCATTCTCAGTTAAATAGATTGAATCAAAACTCATATAAGTCAACTTTTCATTTTTTTTCTTCAAAAGTCAAATTGCATAAAAGTCAGTTTTGGACAACCTAGGAGGATTTTTCATTTACTCATTTCTGAGCCAAATCAAGAGAAACTTGTTGCTTTGAAAACTTCCCTTGGTCTACTTTATTATTGTCATTTTTTTGGATTTTTGTTAAATTTTTATAAGCTTCAAAATTGTTGTCCAAAATGGGTAAAAGTCCCACAATGCAAACTTCAAGTACTAGCACGAGTATGCCGCGAGTTTCTTCAAACCCTTGCACAGGGCTCACCGGAGCTCATCCAAGTCTGGTTTTTGGTTTACATGTTCCCACCCGTGTCTAGTGTAAGTTCCAAGTTTTGGTTTTTGGTTGGTAGCTTATTTGAGTGCTTATTCTTGGGCTTAAAGTAGACCCCTCTCATTGTTTTTAGCTTATTGCTCAACTAGCCAAATCTTAGCAACTTGCAAATCAGAGGTCAAGGCTTGTTGTTTCTTGTTGCTTTTAGGTTCTTTTAGCATATTTTAGCCTTTGTTTCAGTTTGGAGGCCCTTGGTGCTCATTAGCTTATTCAGTGCTTATTTCTGAGCACTTGTGCCATCAGTTCCTAATTCCTCCACACATGCACCTGTTTTTATATTTTTCCTAGCTTCTAATATTATTTTTAGAGTTTTCTGAAATTTTCCAGATTTTTCCAAGTCAGTTTGCTATTTTCCTGATTTTAATTAGTTTTTAAGCATTTTAAATAGATTTAATACAAAAATTAAGAAAAGTTTCAAAAAATAATTTTTCATTTTTCTTAAGTTAAGATAAATATAAAAAGACAAAAAAGTATTTTTCTAGATTTTTCTTAGTTAAATTTGTATTTTTAAATAATTTAATTAGTTTTTAATAGTTTTTAATTCCTAGAAAATAGAAAAATAATCAGAAAAATACAAAAATAGTTTTGAAAATTCTCTTTTGATATTTTAGATTTTTCTAATTCATAATTTTATTTTTCTAGCTTTATTTCCTATTTTCTTGTATTTTAGGTTAATATCAAATAGTTAAAATTAGTTTTTAATTAATAATAATTAGATAATTAGTTATAAAAATAATTTTCTTTTTCTATAAGTTTTCTTTTATCATTAGGTTTGTAAAAATGTCATTTTCATATTTTTAGGACTTTTATTTAGATCTCACTTTTTATATGCGTTTATGTAATTTTATTTATGTAAGTTTTAAGTTTTAGCGTTCATCATTTTAAAAATAGTGATAGCGTTTATTTAATATTTTTATCTTTTTAACTTTCTTTAATTTGCATTTAAGCCGTTGTAATTTGTTGGCTTTTGATTGTTATAATCATATCAAATCCTCTTTGGTTCCGATCAAATCTCTCGATCATTTTCAGTGGGTGATCCATTGACACCGATTCATTTGGGACATAACGACCGGAAACACTATACTCCCTGATCTTCATTGAGTTAGTTCTGAGCCGTTTTGTTTGTTACGGTCTGCCATTCACAAGTGGCAGACTTGAGTGATAAAACTTGACTGTTTGGGGGCGGATCACTTAATTTTCCTTAAGTCACTATGTCTAGCTTAGTGTGAGATGTTCTCAGGATATGTTTGAAATACAATGTTTCCAATTGCATTTTCTGTTTGCCGGATCCCACTGTTCCCTAAATGTAGGGATTCGTCTAGCACAAACTTTGGGATCCGTCCATCTGCTAAGCAGAACCTTTACAAAAGGTATGCAATGATCTTGAAAATGCATTATATTCCAAGGTTTAGTTTAAGAGGTTCTAAAACTAAGATATCAAATGTAAGATGTTTTATTTCATGAAAGAAATTGGATTACATTGATAAAGCACGAGTACAAAAGGATTGATCCTATTTGAAAGACTACTAAGTTCCTTGGGCGTTTTCGCTAGAAGGATCATCACGTGGTTGATGAGTGTTGGTGGAATCAAGAATGAAGAAAGTATTCATGAGAGATATGTTTAGCGGTTCAATCATCTTGTTCACAGAAATTGTCGCATTACAGAGACTTTGAAATTGAGGATGAAAGTGCATAACGTTATGATGAGAGGCGTCAAGAACATTCCATAAGGGATGAGTTTATTCTTGGAACCTTAAAGATTTACAATTAGCCTTCGAAGAAGTAGCGAGATTGTATGGTTGTTGTGTTAGCAAACAATACATTATGTGAGCAACAAGCTTGGGAAGGATTTCTCGATTTCCCTAAGACTCCAAACATTTTCACGTAGGATGAGTGCAAGGGGCTTGTACTCTTCTCGTATGTCCCATGTGAAGATAATGTTTGGATCGGAGTAATATGGTCGAGGTTTGCATATTATGCGTATGTAAATCTTCAAGGGAGGGTATGTGTGAACAATATGGACTATTTTCTTCATGAAAGTTGAAGAGAGAATCAAGAGACCAATCTTCGGTGAAGGCACTTTGTCCATGATTTGGTAGGATGAGTAAAATGCCCAAAGGGTTAAAGTAAACTTTGGTTTTGATATAAAACCAAAGAGATAGAAGCGATCCTGTTACGAACGAGTTCAACTGGATGGAAGAATTCCATTATGAACCTTGGACATATCTTCTCGTTGATTTCAAGAAGACATTCTAGTCCTATAGCTTCTGAAGAAATTATTGATACCTTCTTGAATTGAAGAGTATACCTGTACGTCCTTCGTGAAGTGGTTTTGAGATTATTGAACCCACGGACATGATTGCCGGTGTGTGTTAGGCTCAAGGGAATGTTGGTGTAGGCGCTTAGTGAGTGAAAAATCTAACTCATATTCATGCATCATAGTTGAACCTATAGAAATGATGAGTTAATAGAAGGTGATGTTTGTGGTCAGGATGATTATCTAGCGTTTTTACTAGATTTTTATTAAAAATGGTTTTTAACAACAATGACACTTAGCTTACTTATGGTTTTGACATTCTAGTGGAATATTACATTTAGGAAGAAATTGGTTTTTAATTTGCATGAAAAGCTGTTTTCTATAATCATTTCCCACGGTTCCTTTCAAAAGGATAAAAGGCTAGTACATTTTGGGGATCTGTGAATCTATAGTTACAGAAACATATTTTATGATGAAAAACATAGGTTTTTAGATATCATAGTTTTATACCAAGATATGTGTTTTAGCCTACATTTTCTTTTAGCATGCATACATGACTTCTAACGTATCACGAGAAAATAAAAAGAAATGATAAACACATTATGATAATAACCTAGATAAACTAGATTATTAGTAATATTTCATTTCAATGCTAAGGATGATACAAAGGATTGGGTATATAACCCCAATGTAGATTAACAACACAAAGTATATGTCTCCGTTTGAGAACTTCATCATGGGGAGCGGAAGATCTTGATTGATGAGTGTTAAGGCGATTGAGCAGGCTGATGTAAACCATGTTGATGTGAATGCTTCTTCTTGGTTTTGATTGAGATGAAATGGAGAGGAAGATGATGAAGTTTTGAATGAGAGGAAATTTTTGAAATTGGAAGATTTGAAAAAGTGAGGATTTGATGGAGTGGATGACGGTGGGAGTATTTATGGGAACAGAGGAATTTTTGATGTTTGTGTTTTGTTTTATTATTAGAAAGATATGATTTTTGGATTAAGTGAGACAAAACAAAAGTTTTATAAACCATGATTTTTAGACGGAAGAGTGACACGTATGTGAGAAAAAGCTTCCTAATGAAGCTATATGTAAAACATGTGTATACACGAAATCTACTCAAATAAATACCTAAGTAATCACACTTATTTATTAAACTAATATCATTTAGAGATAAGTTGATAGTCATACCTCAAATGCACTTAGGAATGTCTTTACAAATGACACAGCAAATCTCAGAAGATAATTCCAGCTCCTTTATGCTTAAGATACCTTCTTAGGGAAAGTAATATTTATTATCAAGCAATTCCTATGGCTTGTTAGATGTGAGCTTTGACTAATCAACATGACAAAGAGGATTAGTGCAATTAAATGAAAAAGATAAATAAGAAAAATGTTGTCATCTAATCAACATCCAACAAGAGAGTTTCAAAAGTCAAGGTGTTTGTTTTTATAAAAGACCTTCTTTGTAGTTTTCAATTAACTATGGATCGTATCAAGTTTTTAAAGTACAATATGCTTCAAGAAACTTGGTAACGAAACTCTGATGCCAATTGTGGAAAACTAGAAGGGGGGGGGTTGAATAGTTTTGCCAATTAAAACTTCCTTTTAAACTATTTAGATCGACTTATGTTAATCTATTTGGATGTGTGTGTTGGGTGTTGATAAACAAACATATATAAGTATGTAATGAAAGAAAAGATAAGGTAAAGAAGCACAAACCACACAGAGTATTTATAGTGGTTCGGCTACAAGGACACCTTCCTTGCCCTACTCCACTCCCCGAGTCACCTACTCGAGAGTTAGTAATCACTACACCAACTCCTTATGGCGGAGAAGCCTTCTGCATTAAGCGTCGCCTACCCTTTTTCCGTTGCTAGGCTAACCACCGGTTCTTTCACACCAAGGTGAACCACACCTACACAACGTCGCCTACCCTTTATCAGTACTAGGCTAAGTACCTAGTTCTTTCACACCAAGGTGAACCACTGCGCATTACCGGCGTAAGCCTACCCTTTATTGGGTACAAGGCTAAGCACCTAGTTCCAATGCAATGGAGGAACTACTACCCAACACTACACCAACGACTAATCCCAAAGGAGATCAACTCCTTTTTACAACATCATCAAGGATATCAATATCCTTGGATCTAGTACTAATCTATCTTGTACATCGAAACACACCATATCGAATGTACATCTAAGGTACCTTTCACTAATGCCTTTAACTAGATCTTCAAGACACCCTTCACTAATGTCTTATGTCTAGACTTCTAAGCACCCTTCAATAATGCTTCTAGTCTTGACTTCTAAGCACCTACCATAAGTGCTTATGATATGGACGATAGATACCCTTCACTAATAACTTCGTCTTGACACTTGAGACACCTTTCACAAATGTCTTCAACACTTCTTAGGAAAAGAAAAACAATCATCAACAAGAAGACTTCAGTAGTCTTGATGATGAGGAAGCATGGCAACTCATGGACTTGAGCTTGCTTGACTTCAAAGGTGGTGATCTTGCCTTTAAGGAGAACCTAGAAGATCACACAAAAACAAAACTACAAACATAGATCTCTTGGATCCGAGGTTAGAGAGTTTTTAACTCAAGGGGAAAGTATGTTAGAAAGGGGTGAGAAAAAATGAAGAAATGGCTCACTATTTATAGAGGAAAATTTTCTTGTTCCCCGGATCCCACGGATCCCTCCCACAAGGGATCCGTCTAGCGTAAAGCTAGGGAACCGGGGGACGCTCCTCTTTACCCATGGATATTTTGGTTATGGGTCATGGGTCATGGGTTGATCCATGGGTCTTTAGCTAGATACAATGTATCTCTTGAGTGCAATGCACCTAGTCACATGGGTATGGGTCAATACCATGGGTTATGGATATTATCCATATATGATATAAGCATGATGTCATGCAATGGGTTATGGGTCAAGCTCCATGGGTCATGAGCTTTGGGTTGTACCCAACTATATTCAATGTATTTAGTCAATGGGTTGTGATACTTAAGTTTCTACCCATTTATATTACCTAATATACTACATACTAGTTATGTGTATATTTTACCCAAATATGTAAACACTGGTTGTTATACATATGTAATATTAAATCATAAAATCACTTATACTTGTTTTAGTATTTTATGTGAAAATGTGAATATGTTAGAAACTATTAGTTCAAACCATTTATGTATTTTATTTGTTTCGTTAAAATGATTTTACGTTTGTTATCGACAAAATATTAGAAGATCGTAAAATATAAATAAACGTTTTTACGGCTTATTTGTATTAACAGTCTAATTTTGGATAATCATAAAGAACAAAGTTTTATACAATTGGATCCAGACCAAGGTTGTGTTTTCATAAGATCATTAAGCATGTTTTTAAACAATGGAGTTTAAAGTCTTATACTATGATCCTTATCAAAATAAATGTCTTCAAAAGAAGGTCACAATTCTCCTCAAAAAGTTTTCAAAATCAATTTAAATCAATAGAGATCACAAATCTCAAAGGGCTTGAAAATTGTGATCGGGGGAGAATTTGTGATTTAAATTGGATTTAAACTGATAATTCGATAAATGGTTGAGAATTAACAAGATCTCCTCCCTACATATGCCAAACGATTTCAAGTTTTCCATGCACATGTTAAGGGGGAGCATTTTTCTTAAACCAAATGGATTGAAACGTGATTGACTTATCTCAAAGTGTAGGTTCCCTCTAATATGTGCAAAACTCTTTCGAATATCGATGCACATATTGAGGGGGAGAAATCAAAAGAAAACCTCATACTTTCCCAAAATATCTTAAACGAAGTATTTAAAATACTAGATTTGATCGGGAAAGTGATGATAATTTTAGAAAATGTTAATCAAAGATTGAATCTTTCATTCTTAATATAAGATTTCAAAGTCCTCTTGCCTCCATGTGCTAAAACAATTTCTAATAAATGTTGCACATGTTGAGGGGGAGCGTTTCTAAAATACCAAAAACAATTAAAAGTACCAAATGCTTTGATCTTGTATCACAAGTACCTTGATTGTTTTTCAAATGGTTTTCAATTGGTTTCAAAGGAGGAAGAACAGTACCAAAAGACCAACCAATTTATTTTGTGCATGGAGATATAAGGATGGTTAGGTTAGGTATTCGTTCCCACGATCCCGCCAGAGCCGGAGGGATCTACCCAGGGACAATCCCCTAGATAGTGTAGAAGTCCTTAGGAATGATGAAAAAAGGAGAAAAGTGAGAATTGGGAAGAGTGCGGACTGAGAGCTAGTAATCTGGAATAAACCCAACAAGGTTCTAGTTATGAAGTCTCGGTAAGCACTGAAGGGGTTGAAGAATGAAAAAGAATTAAATGTGAAAAGGGTGAAAAGAAATATCCCTCCATTAATTCAACCTTAGGGCAGAAATCGGGTTCAATTCATATGCTACTGGCTGTTACAAAGGTAACACCGGTATTGAAGACAAGACGTCATGGACCCAGTGACGAACTGCACTAAAACTTCCCAAGCTACTCAAGTTCCTCTTAAAAGGACTTGTTTCATTCTCACGGGGAACCTACATAATCTATCGACTTTCTCTTAGAGATTGTTGATATTGATGAAGGAGACCCTCTCCCTAGTCTCCGACATAGGAAACCAAATATGCACAATTAAGTCTAGAGCCACGAGATCATTGACAGCAGCCTTTTTGAGGGGCGTCTAATCAAATGTAATATAGTGTGTGTTCCAAAGTATTGCAGAAGAAAGCCGCAAAGCTTAGGTCGATTCTTCCCAAGGTACGTGATGGTACTCAAAAAACGGGTTTGTGATCGGGTGATTTGGACAGAAAAAGGAATATGAGTGAGTGAGTGATTAAACTAAGGAAATTAAATCTATTAAAGACTTTGAAGTCATTTTAATTCTATTTTTTAAAAAGCGTTTAATGTTTAAAACCTAAAACGTACGTTTAAATTAAAAACTACGTAACGTACGAAATAAAACGTAAAAATAAAGAAGTAAAATACCTACGGATATGGAAAATACATTTTTTACAATCCTAATTATACTAGAAAATTATTGGAAAAATAAAATTATTTTTAAGACTATTTATTTAATTATTATTAATTAAAAAATATTTTTAACTATTTAATAATACCCTAAAATATAAGAAAATATGAAATAAAGCTAGAAAAGTGAAATTATGACTTAGAAAAATCAAAAATATTATAAAACTTATTTTAAAACTGAAAATATATTTATTACACTTTTTATCTATTTATTATTAATTTAAAACTATTTAAACTTAATTAAATTCTAGAAAATAGAAGATGAACAGTAAAAATTATGAAAAATTTCCTAAAATTATTTTATATTATATAAAAGCTAGGAAAAATATAAAAACATGGTTTTACTTAATAAAAATTAATTTTACTATTTAATACTTTATTATTAGTTAATTATTAAAACTATTATTAATTATTAAAAATACTAGATGAAAAAGGAAAAATCTGAGAAAATTCCTAAAATTACTTTAAGATGACAGAAACTTAAGAAAAATATAAAAACATATAAGTGCTTAATAATAAGCTGAAAAGAAAATTAAAAAGCGAAATTATATTAAATAAATTATCACTAATTTAAAAATGGATTTTTGGATTTTTCTTTTACAAAACTATTTAACTACTGAAAATAACAAACTTTTGTGAAATCACTTTAAGTGGGGCTCAGTGAATAAGCACTTCAAGTGCTTATTGCTTTGATAGTTGACTTTGGTCAAACTGTCAAGCTATAAGCTTCAAATAAGCTAGTTATGGCCTGCCCAAGTGGTAAATTCTAGTGAGAACAAGTTAAGTGACTAGAATTAAGCTAACACAAACCAAAGAGAACCCCTGAATAAGCAGTTTAAGCCAAAAATAAGCAAAGCTAAACTAGTTTCAACTCAAAAATAGGACAGATTACTGTGATCTAGGAGTGGGGTCCACTTGAGCTTAAGCTCAAAAGCTTGGCTGCAAATGAGAGCTAGCAAGGTGGTGAATGCTATGGAACCAAGAACCACCACTGGGGCCCACTGATGTGGCCTGTGGGTGATTCGTGTAAAGTGAGTGGTGAAAAACACAATATCAACGTATATCAATATAACCGTAGAATCCGACAAATCGACCATTTAGGAAAAAGGCTAACTTATCAAATCTTACGGGTGTGATAAAAGTGATACCGGGAAGTGATTTCCCCGGGTCGTGTCCCAACGAGGTGTGAAATTGACGGGATCGTTGAGTTTTGTGATAAGGACTTGAATGGTTAAACGAATTTTGGATTTTGATTTCGCTAATCTACAAATTAAAGAACGAGAATGAAAATAAAGCATGTAAAACTAAGTAAACTCTAAATAAATTACGACTAAGCCTAAGAAACAATAAAACAACGCTAAATTACATCCTAAGGTGCTAAAATGCAAAAACGCTAAAACCAAGGAACACCAGAGCCATAAGCGTAAAAGTTTTGCAATTTAAGGGCTACGGGTGTGAAACCAATTTTCCTACGATCTATTCGGACTAAAATAATTTTGGAAAAAGCGGAATATTTTTTCGACTTTTAAATTAATTACTACGAATTAAAACTATTTAATACTAATTAAATGATTAAAAATACTAAACTACTTTTGAAAAATCTGAAAAAATTCTGAGAAAACTACTTAGCTCTACACTGATTATAGGAAAAATTAAAAACTTAGGTGTTGCTTTGGGAAATAAGCAGCAAATAAGCTAAAGAGAGCTTATAAGCCTAACTGCCATAGGTACCTTATGTATTTGATTGTGCAACGAATGAATGAGACAAGTCCCAAGGGCAACTGGTAAGACGCGTGTGTGTGAGCTTTGGGTGGCGTGGGTTGAGTCCCGGCTATGCCAGTTTTGCAAAACTTTTCTTTTTTGATTTTTCTTTTGAGATTTGAAGATATGATCAAAATAGGAGACTTTTGTGAAAACTTCTTTAAACTTAACTTGAGAATAAAAGCAGTTTAGGCTGCTTATTTATGTGATCCCTTATTAGCACAAACCAAACACCCCTTTTACCACGTTGAGCACAAAATAAGCCACTATTAGTCAAATAAGCGGTATAAGTGCTAAGCACACATGAATAATCAACATAAACAGACTGAAACTGAGATAAGCTAGATTAACAAGGTAAAAAGCAGTTGAGAATATCTAATCTAGGTGGAATCCTAAGTCTACAAGTAAATGGGAGATAAGCACTCAAAAGCTACTATTAAGCATTATGTGAGACTTAAATAAGCTACAATATGAACTAACCTAACCTAGCAACTTAAATACACTACAGCAAACCTAGTTAAGCAATAGACAAGCACTGATAAGCAAAAAAAAAAACAAAAGGGTGACCTGCAACTGCAATTGCAGGCTGCAAACAGGAGCTGGTGGCTTCTTTGGAGCTTATTTTTGAGCTAAACAGTGGACTTCCAACCAAGGAAAAGCTACAAGAATCAAGTTAGCATGATGGGTTATCAAAATAAGCTAAATGGGAGACAACAAGAAGCTGTTAACAGCTTCAAAATAAGCCAAGATAAACTTCTTGTGGAACATTTCTTTGCTGGTCTTGAGAACCCAAAAGAACAAGACAACATCAGTTTTAACTTTGATTTAAGCTATGCTATGGGGATTTTGATGCAACAAAAATGGACACACAGTGAGTTGGATTACTAAGACTCAAGAAAAACTAGTTTTTTCAAATTTTAAACTTTAAAATAAGCTAAGAAAATAGCTCAAGAACAGCAGCTGTCACTGCTGTTCTGAGTGTGACAGTGCCCTATGTTCCAACCTTAATGCTTGTAAAATCTTTCCAATCAAACTGCAACCTTACAAAAATAACTAATGACATCAAAATGAGTTTGAATTCAAAAGTCAAACGTGCTCAAACTATTTTTTTTTCCAGCTTAAAAACACTCCCTTTTTGGGTGTTTTCACCTAAACAGCTTTATATAACATTTGTAACTTGGAAAATTTTTTGAAGAAAACTGAAATATAACTTAACTATACTATAAAAAAACTTGATAACTACCAATTGAGCACTGAAAACAGTAACAACAACTATAAAAAAAAACGGATACTTTCCATTAACTAAAGAAATTCATTACAATAGAAAAATTACAAAACTAATTTTTTTGAAAACTAAGAAAGGGTGTCTTTTTCTGGCTTACAATAACTACAATTTATACTAAACTAAGTCTCTTCATTCTTCAGGTCTTCACTTTCTTGTGCTTTCTTGAAGTTAATCCCAGCCCTTGATTAAGTAGGTACACAAGAGATTGTATCTGAGCCATCAATTGGTGCTTTTAGAGCTTGGATTGGTGACATGGCCAATGGAATGAGCTGGACAAAGTGATAGTGGGTTTGGGATTCGTGGGAAACTGGGTAAAAGGTTGAAGGTGGTCTTGGGTTTTGATGCAGTTGGGTAAAAGGAATGAAGGAGGTGGAGTGTTTGGGGTTGGGTGAAAAAGGGGTTTGGGGTACTGGGAAAGTTAGGGTTCTTGGGAGCAGGGGTGTGTTTTGGGCGGGAACTGGGGAAGAAAGGCAGGGTTAGGTTTGTTTATACTTTGACTGGGTAGGTTGGGTTAGACCGGGTCATGGGTTGGGTCAGGTTGCTAATATTTTGGGCCTTGGTTAATATTAGTTGGACTTAGGATTAAACTTGGATCCACATTGTAGTTTAGGGGCCAAAAGTGTAAAATCCGAAATTCCAGGGATCACTCATGTAATTCTGAAAATGTAATCAAAGGACCAATCTTGTGAATCTTAAATAAACCAAGAAACCAAATCTGTCATTTTGTGAAACCTGAGGACTAAACTGGACAATTTTAAAAATCCAGGGATCACAACTGTAATTTCTCAAACTTTTGACATTTTTCACCAAAGGACTTATTATGACAACTTATGATTTTAAAATGACCTTTGGTGACTTTTCTTTTTAAAATACGTGCTCAGGGACTATTTAAACGTCAATTTTTGAAAGGCAGGGACTGAAACGCCAATTGTGCAAACTTTGTTCGTTTTTCATCTGATTTTAAACATTTTGCATCTGAAACATATAAAACATGATTTTGAGATATTTTCAGTATTTTGATGCATATCGGTGTTTTAGATGTTTGCATTTCAGATTGACCTAAAATGATGAGTGAATACGCACTCATCAAATCCCCCACACTAAAACATTGCTAGTCCCTAGCAATCTTTTGAGAAAAACTTAATGGATTTGAGTCTATTTACCAAAAGCCATTACTCGAGTAGCCAAATGTTTTAGTTCAAGTGAGAACTATGGTACACCGATAACCATGTGATTTTGAGCAAACCACCAGCTTTCAACGGAATTGATTTGTCTTTACCGAGCCGTACACCATACGGACTAGCCAACTCTTAGATAAATTATCAATATTATCTTTGGTGAGTTGATTACCAATTATGGATTTTCCACTGCCTTTACCACAAGCCATAACCTTGCGGGCTAGCCAACTCTTTACTAATTAAAGATATGGTGAGCTGAACACCATACAATTTTGGGCAAATTGCAAGCCATATAAACGGATTTGAGAAATCTTTACCAAGAGCCGTTTGCTCCTGGATTATCCAATCCTTTTGTCTTACAGACTGGCGATACTTAGAAATAAGTGCAAAACACTTATTCCAAAAAAATTTTGCCAAAAGCGGGAATTGGTATAATTATATGATAAAATCGTGAAATTCCCCCCCTTAGAAATGAATATTGCCCTCAATATTCAAAGTACCGGCGGTTATGCCGAAACAAAGAACGTAAAAGGGAAATACTACGGCCATTATTTGATTTTTTTTTTTTTTTTTTTTTTTTTTTTTAACATGTGGGGCAACCCCCCCACACTAGGGTGGTAGAAAGTAGAAAGAAATCAGAAATACGGGTGAAAACCCATATAGTGTGCTACTGTTTTTTTGATAGCAGTCGCTAGCTTGACTCGATCCCCGCATTCATTGGTCCATGGGGAAGCAAGTGGAAGAGAAAGTCTCCATCGGACTTTCATTCAAATAGTTTGGATAAACATTGAATGTGATGAAAGTTCCACTCCGATGAGATAAAACCGGCTCAAAAGAAAGAGAAATGCCGGGGTCAAAGATGGTATCTTCACTCTCGTAGGAGTTAAGACATGGAGAAGTCACGAGGATGAAAGTAAAGTGTCAATTTCTTGACAACGGGTGGGCAAAAGATTAGATTGATGAACATTAACGGAATGTTCAGAAATCTTATCCACCACAAGAGAAGTCACAACATTCGTGTTGGACTTAAGAAATATCCGAGAGTGAACTCCCTTAAAAGGTAAGATACCGGGTTTGAAAACTTTGTCCTCGGAGAGGAATGAAACACAAGTATCAACCATGGTAAAATCCTCAAGGGTAGATGAGTTACTCATGGATAGAAGAGGATGCGGAGCATTTTGCTCAAATAGCTCGTCCTCAATGATGTGAGCGAGTTCACCGGCGAACTCCTCATGGAAAAACCTACTCCTTTCAGAAGGAGGAAGTAATTCAAATGTGGATGACTCATACTCAGGAAGAGAAAGATGAAAAGTGGGAATGCCACTACTCTCTTTTTCAGTATGAAAGTCATCAAAGCGGAATACTTCAAATTCCGGAAGAGAATCATTGGACAAAGCCTCAAGTTCAGGAAATGTTTCGGGCTTTTCCAAGATAGAGTCACTATCCACAACGGGGATAGGAGATGAAGCTGGTTTAGCACAAAATGATTCGATCTTAGAAACGAGGAGATTTACATTGAACAATTTTTCACGAAGTATCTCGTCCTCAATTTCCAGATCATCAGAGTCTCTCACTTCTTCTAAGCTAACTAGCTCAGAAGGTAACTCCTCGACATAATCGATGTCTCCATAAGATAAAGAATCGTCAAACGAAGTACAATCGTTGTCAGAATCGGAGAACATCTCGACATGATCGTTAGGGATGTCAAGAGGAGAATCATCATCAAGAGGCTCATCAAACATATTAACGGAGATAACCTCGGACTCACTTGGGGTTGGGACAAGGTTCTCAACACAAGACGGTTCCGTTTCCAGAATAGTGCTAAGATGCTCGTCCCCCATTAAAAGGTTATCCGAAGGTTCTCTGGTAGATAAGGTAGGAGAGTGGACATGTGCGGTACTTTGTGGGCTTGAGATATGCACCTTGTCCTTTGTCATCTCCCAATCTTCCTCATCCTCGTCATCGAGACGGCAAGCCTCGTTAAATAGGAGACGCTTTTGAGCTGCTCGCTCCTCGGCTAGAAATCTTTCATTGAGAGCGCTGTTCCTCGGAAAGTTCTTCAAGGATACAAGGATATTGATCGATGACGGGAAGTTGTGGGGGTTGGACATTGTCAAAACTGGAAGTGTTATTACAAGGATCGGGTCCACAGTAATTATGATTCCACGATTGACATTGATAATCATCATGAGGACCCCCACACTTAGCACAATGAAGGTATTGGGGAGAGAAAGAAAGCGATGTTTGATCATGAAATGATGAAAATACGGTTCGGTTCGTATATAAATTTTGTGGAGGGTAGTTGAAATTGTTTTGAGGATAATTGAAAGAGTTTGGGTTAGAATCATAAGCGAATGAATTCTCGGCGCAAATCGAACAACATCCATTAACAAGATAGTTTCCACACCACTCGCACATACATTTGAAACAACTGAAAACCTTGTGGTAACAAGTCTCCACAACCGTAGCAATAATTTTGATCAAACGAAGATATTTCAGGCTCGGGAATAGGAATCGAGGGTTCAACAACATCACATAAAGCGGTATTTCCCGAAGTTGAATCTTGACGAAGTTCAATTAAGAAGTTTTGAATCATGTCATTTCTGACCCTAAAGAAATCGTCGGTAAAACGTTCTGAAGATTCCGGAGTTGGGACAAGTGGTGTGCTCTTAGAGCTAGCAAGTTCCACCACTTCCGTTATGGTCTCCGGTGTTTGAACGGGTTCATCGTAATCAATTCTAATTCTCGACCTTTTTTCATTGGCTTGAATTTTTTCAATTAGATTACGGGTTCTAGATTCAAAGAAAGTATCCTCGTAACCCTCGGTAGGTGCTTGAGGTAACTCCGACGTTTGAACGGGTTCGGGTTGTGGCGGGTGGTCGAAATAACTTTGAAAAGACTTTTTGATGGATAGTTCGCACAAATTGCAAAATTCGCTTGAACTAGGCCTTCCACACCGCGCACACACACACTTGTGACCATGATGTTGATGATTGTCGACATAAGAATTAAACATATAGAGGGTTAAAGAGATAGAATTAAACGGTTTTGAGGTTGAAGAAGAGTAGAATCAAACGGTATGAGAGGGTAAGAGAAATAGAATCATACGGATAAGAGGAATGAGAAGAGTATTTTTTTTTGTATTTTTCAAAAACGGTAACTTCACTTCACGAGGTTCTTCAAGTCACTAATCGCAAAAATCACGATATTGTCGCATAACACACCCCACGTATTTGGCGCCAAAATTTGATTCGTGTAAAAGTGAGTGGTGAAAAACACAATATCAACGTTATATCAATATACCAGTAGAATCGACAAATCGACCATTTAGGAAAAAGGCTAACTTATCAAATCTCACAGATGTGATAAAAGTGATGCGGAAGTGATTTCGGGTTACGTGTCCCAACGAGGTGTGAAATTGGCGGGATCGTTGAGTTTTGTGATAAGGACTTGAATGGATTAAGCGAATTTTGGATTTTGGTTGCGCTAAATCTACAAATTAAAGAACGGGAATGAAAATAAAGCATGTAAAACTAAGTAAACTCTAAATAAATTACGACTAAGCCTAAGAAACAATAAAACAACGCTAAATTACATCCTAAGGTGCTAAAATGCAAAACGCTAAAACCGGAACACACCGAGCCATAAACGTAAAAGTTTTGCAATTTAAGGGCTACGGGTGTGAAACCAATTTTCCTACGATCTATTCGACTAAAAATAATTTTTGGAAAAAGCGGAATATTTTTTCGACTTTTAAATTAATTACTACGAATTAAAAACTATTTAATACTAATTAAATTATTAAAAATACTAAACTACTTTAGAAAAATCTGAAAAATTACAGAAAACTACTTAGCTCTACACTGATTATAGGAAAAATTAAAAACTTAGGTGTTGCTTTGGGAAATAAGCAGCAAATAAGCTAAAAAGAGCTTATAAACCTAACTGCCATAGGTACCTTATGTATTTGATTGTGCAACAAATGAATGAGACAAGTCCCAAGGGCAACTGGTAAGACGCGTGTGTGTGAGCTGGGTGGCGTGGGTTCGAGTCCCAGCTATGCCAGTTTTTGCAAAACTTTTCTTTTTTTGATTTTTCTTTTTGAGATTTGAAGATATGATCAAAATAGGAGACTTTTGTGAAAACTTCTTTAAACTTAACTTGAGAATAAGCAGTTTAGATGCTATTTGGTAAAGTCCACTATTAGCACAAACCAAACACCCCTTTTTACCACGTTGAGCACAAA
The DNA here is from genome assembly GCA_910596185.1 of Chrysanthemum makinoi. Lineage (NCBI taxonomy): Eukaryota > Viridiplantae > Streptophyta > Magnoliopsida > Asterales > Asteraceae > Chrysanthemum > Chrysanthemum makinoi. The sequence continues at coordinate 55,940,328 of OU343224.1, forward strand.
ATAAGCCACTATTGAGTCAAATAAGCAGTATAAGTGCTAAGCAACACATGAATAATCAACATAAACAGACTGAAACTGAGATAAGCTAGATTAACAAGGTAAAAAGCAGTTGAGAATATCTAATCTAGGTGGAATCCTAAGTCTACAAGTAAATGGGAGATAAGCACTCAAAAGCTACTATTAAGCATTATGTGAGACTTAAATAAGCTACAATATGAACTAACCTAACCTAGCAACTTTAATACACTACAAAGAAACCTAGTTAAGATCAGACAAGCACTGAGCAAGCAAAAAACAAAAGGGTGACCTGCAACTGCAATTGCAGGCTGCAAACAGGAGCTGGTGGCTTCTTTGGAGCTTATTTTTGAGCTAAACAGTGGACTTCCAACCAAGGAAAAGCTACAAGAATCAAGTTAGCATAGTGGGTTATCAAAATAAGCTAAATGGGAGACAACAAGAAGCTGTTAACAGCTTCAAAATAAGCCAAGATCAGCTTCTTGTGGGCTGTTTTGCTGCTGGTGCAGAACCCAAAAAGAACAAGACAACATCAGTTTTAACTTTGATTTAAGCTATGCTATGGGGATTTTGATGCAACAAAAATGGACACACAGTGAGTTGGATTACTAAGACTCAAGAAAAACTAGTTTTTTCAAATTTTAAACTTTAAAATAAGCTGAGAAAATAGCTCAAGAACAGCAGCTGTCACTGCTGTTCTGAGTGTGACAGTGCCCTATGTTCAAACCTTAATGCTTGTAAAATCTTTCCAATCAAACTGCAACCTTACAAAAATAACTAATGACATCAAAATGAGTTTGAATTCAAAAGTCAAACGTGCTCAAACTATTTTTTTTTCCAGCTTAAAAACACTCCCTTTTTGGGTGTTTTCACCTAAACAGCTTTATATAACATTTGAAACTTGGAAAATTTTTTTTGAAGAAAACTGAAATATAACTTAACTATACTATAAAAAAAACTTGATAACTACCAATTGAGCACTGAAAACAGTAACAACAACTATAAAAAAAAACGGATACTTTCCATTAACTAAAGAAATTCATTACAATAGAAAAATTACAAAACTAATTTTTTTGAAAACTAAGAAAGGGTGTCTTTTTCTGGCTTACAATAACTACAATTTATACTAAACTAAGTCTCTTCATTCTTCAGGTCTTCACTTTCTTGTGCTTTCTTGAAGCTAATCCCAGCCCTTGATTAAGTAGGTACACAAGAGATTGTATCTGAGCCATCAATTGGTGCTTTTAGAGCTTGGATTGGTGACATGGCCAATGGAATGAGCTGGACAAAGTGATAGTGGGTTTGGGATTCGTGGGAAACTGGGTAAAAGGTTGAAGGTGGTCTTGGGTTTTGATGCAGTTGGGTAAAAGGAATGAAGGAGGCGTGGTGTTTGGGGTTGGGTGAAAAGGGGTTTTGGGGTACTGGGAAAGTTAGGGTTCTGGGAGCGTGGGTGTGTTTTGGGGCGAACTCAAAGGCTAAAGGGTTAGGTTTGTTTATACTTTGACTGGGTAGGTTGGGTTAGACCGGTCATGGGTTGGGTCGTTGCTAATATTTTGGGCCTTGGTTAATATTATTGGACTTAGGATTAACTTGGATCCATTATTTAGTTAGGCCAAAAGTGTAAAATCCGAAATTCCAGGGATCACTCATGTAATTCTGAAAATGTAATCAAAGGACCAATCTTGTGAATCTTAAATAAACCAAGAAACCAAATCTGTCATTTTGTGAAACCTGAGGACTAAACTGGACAATTTTAAAAATCCAGGGATCACAACTGTAATTTCTCAAACTTTTGACATTTTTCACCAGAGGACTTATTATGACAACTTATGATTTTAAATGACCTTGGTGACTTTTCTTTTAAAATTCGTGCTCAGGGACTATTTCTGTCAATTTTTGAAACCGGGACGAAACTGCCAATTGTGCAAACTTTGTTCGTTTTTCATCTGATTTTAAACATTTTGCATCTGAAACATATAAAACACAATTTTGGAATATTTTTAGTATTTTGATGCATATCGGAGTGTTTTAGATGTTTTTGCAGCTGATTGACCTAAAATGATGAGTGAATACGCACTCATCAGTGGGACCCACCAAAGTGGTGGTGATGGTGATGTGGTGTGGAAAACAAAGCAAGACAGGGAGAAACTTCCCCATAGCCTCACTTTGATGCCATGGGCCCACACAAAAATTCACAAAAATAATACAAAAATACTGAGAGAGCACAAGTGGGTCTAAAATGATTTCCCAAAAGCTCATAAGCTATAACACAAGAATAAGCCTATTAAAAATCCCACAAGTTTGGGCAATAATCACTTTTCTCACTTTTTTACTTTTGAAATTATGAAGTAGTTTGACTTTGGAGAACTTTGTAGCCATAAAATGGAACGTAAAAGATGTTTTGAGACAAAATAATACTGAAATAAGCTAGATTCACTAATTCTAAAACCTAAATGCAAACTAGAGACACTGATTCAAACTGAGAAGAAAATGAGACAAGTTTCAAAGTGATTTTGACTTTTGTTGATTCTAAATGCAATAAAATGACTAGAGTGGCTCTAATATTCCTGATAAAGACTATTGCAATTCAACTTCACTACTGATAACACCTTAAATTCAGTTACACCTCGTGATCCAAACACTAGATTTAAACATTGTAATGCTATTTTGAATCAAAAAATATTTACCAATCTAAACTAACACATGATCTATACTAAACTTGTCCAATTTTACTAAAATGCAATAATCTAAACTACTAATAACCTCAAATTCATAATCAAGCAACTAAGTATTAACTGCATTTAATGCGTAAATGACAGATATGAAATAGAAATGTAAATAGCACTTACATTAATCCTGCCACAATGACATGCTCATATAACCAATGAAACAGTAATCCCAAATCAGTTTATCAACCCAAATCAACTGTCATCAACCCAAGTCAAGCTTAATGGCTCCATAGTTGACTTTCTTTTGACTTTTTTGGAAATTTAAGCAATTAGACAGAAACTCTACCAATTTGCTTAAAAACACTTTAATTAAGTTAAAAGAAGCTTAATAAAGCATTTTAGCAGCTTAAAACTTAAGAACAAGCTACAATTGATTTTGGCGGGAAATCTAGAACAAGCGGAAAACTAACAATTGATGATAAAGATCTTTGAAACTAAACTAGAATTAACTTGTACAAGACTTAGAACATGAAACCCAAAAAGTTTGTGCATTAAAAACTAAAAATGATTACATGAATTTTAAAGGAAATGGTCTAAATACAGTGACCCCATATTTCTTCTATCTTCTTTCTCTTTTATAGCTCTCACAAAGTGCTCTGAACATTCTTTAGCCTTTGGATTGGTCCAATTAATCTCAGCCCTTGATTTGTGTTTTTGGCGCTAAAAAGATATAGCAACTGGGGGATTTTATGTGAGGCAGGGAGCAGAAGCATTAATTGTCTTTGGTATGTTGTGGAGGGAGGGGACAAGGTATGGTGAGGTTGAGTCAGAGGTGGAGTGCTGCGGGTGGAGAGTTGGTAATGGTGGTGGTGGTATTTTGGAGGGAAAAGGTGAGCGGAAGGTTGACTGGTTGATGGGTAGTGGGAAACTGGTTGGACCGGGTAAAAATATGGGTTTGGGCTTGGACTAGAATAACATGGACTTAGGATTAATTTGGATCCATAAATCATTTAAGGGACTAAAGGTGTCTATTCAAAAATCCAAAGGACCACTCATGTAATTCTGAAAATGTTTTCCAAGGACCATCTTGCTAATCTTCAGCCAGTACAAGGACCAAATTAAGTATTCTCCATTTTTTCATTTTAAAGACTATTTTTGTAAAATACCAAAAATCCAAGGACTTAAACAAGCAATTTCTCCAAAAGTAATACAAGGACCAATTTTTTGACAAGTTTGAATTACCAGTTGACTAAAAATGTTAATTTTCAATTTAAAATGTCCAGTGGGTAAATCTGCTTCAATCTTGAAATTTCAGGGACTAAAGTTGCCATTTTGCAAAACTGAGCTTTATAAGGCTAATTTTGACAACTTGAAAATCCCTGAGGGCCTTTTATGAAAAATTATTATGTTTTGAATAACTAGGACTAGATTTTACAATTATTGAATAAAACACAGTCTAAATATTTTTTCTCATCTTTTGAGACTTTTCAAAGTGTTTTTGAATGGCTTAAAGGTAGAAAGAACAAAAATGATGAGTATTTAGACACTCATCAATCCCCCATACTAAACTATTGCTAGTCCCTAGCAATCTTTTGTGAAAACTTTAATGGATTTTGAATCTCTTTACCAAAAGCCATTACTGAGTAGCCAAATGTTTCTTCAAGTAAGAACCTTGGTACAATGATAACCAAATGATTTGAGCAAAACCATCACCAACGGTTTTGATTTGTCTTTACCGTACGTTTGCTTCTGGACTAGCCAACTCTTAGATAAAATATCTTTGTGAGCGGGATTACCAATTATGGTTTTCCAACTGGCTTTACCACAAGCCATAAACTTGCGGGCTAGCCAACTCTTCACTAATTAAAGATATGGTGAGCTGAACACCATACAATTTTTGGGCAAATTCAAAGCCATCAACCTGATTTGAGATATCTTACCAAGAGCCGTTTGCTCTGGATTAGCCAATCCTTTTGTTTGTTAGACATGGCGGTCAGTAAGTCGAAAAGGCAAAATCACTTACCCAAAAAAAACTTTTGGCCAAAAATGGGGAATAGATGGTAATACATATGATAAAATTCGTGAGAAATTCCCCCCCACACTAGAAATGAATATTGCCCTCAATATTCAAAGTACCGGCTGTTATGCCTAAAACCGAGAACGTGAAAAGGAAATACTACGGCCATTATTTGAAATTTTTTTTAGAAAACTTATATACAACAAGCAACTCCCCACACTAGGGTGGTAGAAAGTAGAAAGAAGTCAGAAATATGGGTGAAAACCCATATAGTGTGCTACTGTTTTTGATTCCCGAGTCGCTAGATTGACTCAACCCCGGATTCATTTGTTCACGGGAAGCAAAGTGGAAGAAACAATCTCCATCTGACTTTCATTCAAGATGTTTGGACAAACATTTGAAGCACGAAAGTTCCACACAATCATGAGATATATTCCGCTCAAGATAATGGTACATGGAAATGCCAGGATCAAAGATAATGTCTTCATTCCCGAAGGAGTGAAGAAATGGTAGAGAAGCATATAATATATGAAGAAAAGAAAGAAAATCATGATAAAAATCATGAATAACTCTTCATCCTCAATAGGAGAATTCATAGTTTCATGAATCTCATCATTAAGCTCTCGCTGATCAAGACATATTATGGGCGGTCTAGATCAAGTAGAAATTATCATACCCGTGAGATATGATATGAGTGAAGTTCACCGCGAACTCCTCAAAAGTAAATGATTCATGATCGGGGAGAGAATTATGAGAATGAGTATGGTACTCGCCACCAATCTTCTCCATATTATCGTGAAGGCTTCATTTCCGCAATAGAATCATCGTGAAGAATGTCACTATCCTTAATGGGGATAGGAGATGAAATGGGTTTTTCTTTGAAAGCCTCGATTTTAGAAATGAGAAGACTGACATTCAATAATGTTGCTCATTTCATCTTTGATTTCAGTGTTAACTTCATCATTCTTCTAAGCTAACAAGCTTTAAGGTAAATTCCACATAACGATGTCTCCACAAGATAAACTAATCGCCATCATTGTGAATCGGAGAACATCTCAACATGATCTTTTGGGAAGACAAGAGGTAGGGATATCACACAATGCTCGAATTCCCCTGTGACTCTCTTGGGATTGGGACAAGGTTCTACACTAGACTTTATGAACCGTCCGGTTCCTTTTCTTAGAACAAGATAATATGCTCATCCCCCATAATAAGAGATGAGTGTGAATCTCGGTGATAACAACAGACTGAGGGAATTGAGAAATATTATCTTTTAAAAGGATAAAAACTCTCCTCGTATCATCATATAGATTTGCTTCTTAAGAAATTGGGAACGCCTTAGAGCGCATGCTTCCTAGGACTAATAATTCCTTAAATTTGCGAAGCCTCGCTCTTCGGCCAGCAATTAATTGTTTTTTCTAATACTCACTTGATTCTAAAGTTTTGAATCATATCATTGTGTTTTCTCTAGGTTTCAAAATCTTGGGAAATTTCTTTAGGCAACTAGGTGGAGTTTGAACCGTATGGGTATGCAAAGGAGGTTGGAAATTGTCAAAACCGTAAGTATAGTAATTTTGATTCCACGGTTGACATTGAAGATTATCGTGAGGACCTCCACAATTTCACAACAAAGAAAACTTGATTCGGACTGGTGAATTATATGGGATATTGGTCATAACCAAAGTTCAGCATCACCGAAAACTGTTCAAAGACAAACGTTTCCCGATTGACACTCAAATCCTTGGTGAAGACCTCCACAAACACATAAATAATTATCTTGATTATATGAAGATAAGTCTGGCTGTGGGTAATTGAAAAAGTTTGGAGGGTCGTTAAATGAGTTCGATTAGGATCATAATCAAATGAATTCTCGAACCACAAAACAAACAACTCCCGTTCCATACATACCACATTAATCAGACACAAGCATACCAGCTTACATGGTGAACCAAAAAGAGGCTACCACACTTCCGACAATAAGGGCCAAACGATTCCATTTGAGAGTTATGAGAAGGAATCGGTTCATTCAAAGAATCAACAAAACCAACATGGTGATCCGAATGACTATCAAGTCTCAAAGAACATTTTGAAAAATCCGGAGGTGTGACAAGTGGTGTGCTCAGAGCTAGCAATTTCCACCTCTTCCGTTATGGTCTCAAACTCGTTCTTGAGAAAAGATTAGCAAGTCATTCTTGCTAGTCAATCGTGGTCTAAATTCTGCATGATCGCTTAACCGAAATTGAAAGTTTAGGATCAATTTTAGATGGCTTAGGAGCAATTAAGGGGTTAGATCTTTGGATAATCAAAAGGGACGATTTAGCACTTCCATTATCAGAGGGAAGTACCTGGTCCTTTGTCCCCCCGGTTTCTCATTCCATTTCCCTACGCTAGACCATGGATCATCACCTAACAACACCTAATTTTGACATTTGTGATAAAGTATGAAGTTTTTCAACTTCGCCAGCACTGTCGTAGTTTAGAGATTCAACCGAGAATAGAAGAAGTTAGAATCAAATGATGAGGGTAAAGGGATAAAGAATCAAAAGCGGTAGAGTAAAGATGAAATATTTTTGGGTTTTGATTTTATAATATAATAAGAAAACAAGAGAATATTAACAAGGATGGTAAATAAACAATGGATGTATATCCGATCACTAATCAAGAAACCGGTTCAACACGACACAACTTCCTGCAAGCAGCGCCAATTTGGACATAGAGCCTTTTGAGGGCGCCTAATCAAATGTAATATAGTGGTGTTCCAAAGTATCTAAAGAAAAATGCAAACCGGGGTCGCTCTTCTTCCCAACTAGGTAGTGATGGTACTCAAAACACGGTTTGTGATCGGGTGATTTGGACGGTAAAAGGAATCTGAGTGAGTGAGTGATTAAACTAAGGAAATTAAATCTATAAAAGACTTTGAAGTCATTTTAATTCTATTTTTAAAAAAGCGTTTAACGTTAAAAACCCAAAACGACGTTTAAATTTAAAAACTACGTAACGTATCGAAATAAAACGAAAAAATAAAAGAAGTAAAATACCTACGGATATGGAAAATGCATTTTTTACAATCCTAATTATACTAGAAAATTATTGGAAAAATAAAATTATTTTTAAGACTATTTATTTAATTATTATTAATTAAAACTATTTTTAACTATTTAATAATACCCTAAAATATAAGAAAATATGAAATAAAGCTAGAAAGTGAAATTATGACTTAGAAAAATCTAAAATATTATAAAACTTATTTTAAAACTGAAAATATATTTATTACACTTTTTATCTATTTATTATTAATTTAAAACTATTTAAACTTAATTAAATTCTAGAAAATAGAAGATGAACAGTAAAAATTATGAAAAATTTCGTAAAATTATTTTATATTATATAAAGCTAGGAAAAATATAAAACATGGTTTTACTTAATAAAAATTAATTTTACTAATACTTTATTATTGGTTAATTATTAAAACTATTATTAATTATTAAAAATACTAGATGACAAAGGAAAAATCTGAGAAAATTCCTAAAATTACTTTAAGATGACGAAACTTAAGAAAATATAAAACATATAAGTGCTTAATAATAAGTTGAAAAGAAAATTAAAAAGCTAATTTATATTAAATAAACGCTATCACTAATTTAAAAAATGGATTTTTCTGGATTTTTCTTTACAAACTATTTAACTACTCAAAACAAACTTTTGTGAAATCACTTTAAGTGGGGCTCGCTGAATAAGCACTTCAAGTGCTTATTGCTTGATAGTTGACTTTGTCAAACTGTCAAGCTATAAGCTTCAAATAAGCTAGTTATGGCCCCACAGTGGTAAATTCTAGTGAGAACAAGTTAAGTGACTAGAATTAAGCTAACACAAACCAAAGAGAACCCCTGAATAAGCAGTTTAAGCCAAAATAAGCAAAGCTAAACTAGTTTCAACTCAAAAATAGACAGATATTACGCATCTAGGAGTGGGGTCCACCGAGCTTAAGCTCAAAAGCTTGGCTGCAAATGAGAGCTAGCAAGGTGGTGAATGCTATGGAACCAAGAACCACCACTGGGCCCAATGATGTGGGACCCACCAAAAGTGGTGGTGATGGTGACTGTGTGGTGGTGCAACACCGGCACGGGGAGAAACTTCCCCCTGCAGCTCACTTTGATGCCATGTAGGGCCCACACAAAAATTCACAAAATAATACAAAATACTGCAGAGAGAGCACAAGCTGGGTCTAAATGATTTCCCAAAAGTTCATAAGCTATAACACAGTAATAAGCTCATTAAAAATCCCACAAGTTTGGGCAATAATCACTTTTTCACTTTTTGACTTTTGAAATTATGAAGTAGTTTGACTTTGGAGAACTTGTGAGCTTATGAAATGGAATGTAAAAGATGTTTTGAGACAAAATAATACTGAAATAAGCTAGATTCACTAATTCTAAAACCTAAATGCAAACTAGAGACACTGATTCAAACTGAGAAGAAAATGAGACAAGTTTCAAAGTGATTTTGACTTTTGTTGATTCTAAATGCAATAAAATGACTAGAGTGGCTCTAATATTCCTAAGAAAGACTATTGCAATTCAACTTCACTACTGATAACACCTTAAATTCAGTTACACCTCGTGATCCAAACACTAGATTTAAACATTGTAATGCTATTTTGAATCGAGAAAATATTTAACCAATCTAAACTAACACATGATCTATACTAAACTTGTCCAATTTTACTAAAATGCAATAATCTAAACTACTAATAACCTCAAATCAGAATCAAGCAACTAAGTATTAATCTGATTTGATGCAGAAATGACAGATATGAAATAGAAATGTAAAATAGCACTTACATTAATCCTGTCACAATGACATGCTCATATAACCAATGAACAGAACCAACTGTTTATCAACCCAAATCACTGTCATCAACCCAGTTTCAAGCTTAATGGCTCCATAGTTGATCTTTGACTTTTTCAAATTTAAGCAATTAGACAGGAAACTCTACCAATTTGCTTAAAACACTTTTAATTAAGTTAAAAGAAGCTTAATAAAGCATTTTAGCAGCTTTGTTAGGAATTAGAAATTCCCAGTATTAAAGAGTCGGTCACCTCAAGTATATGTAATCGTTATAAAGCTCGTAGTCATAGTAATATTAAGTTAAGTAGTATTTAGTTAGTAACACCGGAGGACGGACGGGTCTTTACCCAATCGTATGCCCTGATCCACGTTCTATGTGTGGCGATTTATGTAAGACTATAAATACTCTCTACCTCCCAAGGTAGAGAGTTGGAGCTCATAATAATATCTTTCACTTTGTTTCACTAAGTTCCCTAAACTCTTAACTTTCTCTTAGAATTCCATCTATATGCTACTTTGTGTTATGGTTTTTGATGTGTGTGTGAAAAGTTATATCTTTCAATTGGTATCAAGAGCCATGGTTAGATCATATCTTGCACATCTTTGGATTTCTAGTGGTTTTAGGTGGTTTTTGAGTTTGAAAAGTTTAGTGGTTTTTGCATCATTTGATTGATTCCTAGTGTTAAAAGTTTTCGATTTTGGTTGTACTTTTGTGTTTAGAATCATCACAAGTGTTTAGGTTTTGATCTAGAAGGTTTGAATCATAGTGGTTGGGTTGTTTTTGGATTGAAAAGTATGCTATGTGTTTTTCATGCTAGCGACTCGAGCCACGGAAAGTTTCTTCATAGCTACTGGCTCACATTTTTGTAGCTTAGTTACAAGTTTGGAGCTAGCGACTTACCTAGCGATTTAAAGTACAAGTAAAGGACTCCCTCCACTACTGCAGCTTACTGTAGCGACTTGGTCTCAGTAGCGAGTGCTCTTAGCTTAATTTTTGTATTCCTAGCGATTTGAGTAGCGAATTGCTGCCAAAATTTCGCTAGCGCTCTTGAGGTTGTAGGAAGTTACTACTTAGCGACTTGCATTTGTCTAGTGACTGACTCTAAATAATTTAGGGTGTAGGTAGCTAATTAAGCGTTAGCTTAACTTAGTGCATTATCTTCTAGCGACTTAGTGCATTATCTTCTAGCGACTTAGTGCATTATCTTAGCGACTTGGTTCAAGAATTCTAGCGACTTGTTGACTTTTCCTGACAAAACTTCAAACGGCTATAACTTTGATCCGTAACCCGCTTTCAGCGTTCTACCCATCAAAACGACCGTGAGAACGAGAAGAATGTCACGCCGAATGAACTAGGGTAAACCTTCGAGGGCTAAATCCGCTCTGAACAGAAGTTATTGAGGTTTTTATGGTTTTAGACCTAAATTTCTCGGGAAAATCGTGCATAAACCAATCCAAATCTTAACCAAACAACATCTCGCTATCCCACAAGCAATCATAAGTTCTAACACACAATTGTCTATCATTGTGTCGATCCATCAGTCATCTTAACACATTCCATTGGTCATTGCTTAACGGTTTGGTCTTGAATTTAGTAAAATCCCGCGAAAGATTCTATTTCTTGGTTTAAATCATAGACTTGTAAAATCCCGTGCATTCTACCACATCATGTCTTACTCTACTGACCCAGTGATTTCAGAAGTGCTTAAATTGTATGATGCTGTGGACAACAATGATAAAGTATGCTACCCTGAACGGTTAAAGATGTATGAATTGAACAATGAGATGGAGATCTTCATGTTCTGAGTACAATGAGAATGCCACGCAAATGGAATGCAAAGCATTGAGCCATATCAGCGTACTTCATCTGCACCTCATACAATGTTA
>OU343224.1:55951863-55963188 GCA_910596185.1 Chrysanthemum makinoi
TGCAATAGAAACTGATTTGGACAATTTTAAATGAGAAATAAGCTTGGAAAAGGCGTACGAAACAGCAACTGTAGCTGCTGTTAAGACGCAAGACAGTGGACAGTTTGAGTGATTTTTTTAAAGCCAAAACTTTCAAACTTTTGCAATCTGAGTTTAGAACATTTTGTAAACCTACTTTAACATTAAATCACTTTGACTTTGATAGTCAAAGTGGGTAAAAAGAACAAATTTGAGACAAAAAAAAGCACTCATCAAATCCCCCACACTATCAATTGCTAGTCCCTAGCAATCCGATCATATGAAGTAATGAAAGGATCAAAAATACCAAGAATACCCCGTTTCGACTTTTTATTCACTACGAGAAATTTAAACTTGAACGTAAATAAATAACATGCTTGATTTTCAAAACATGGCATCATAGAACGGATTCAAAATGGGTGTCTCCGGGGAATTGTAATCGTCATCCTCTTTTTATACTCTCAAACCAAGCTTAAACTTATTGTGCAAACGTTTTTGTAAAATGCTAACACTACTTATACAAATAATCTATGTAAGTCGAGACTTAACTTTTTACTCCCGCAATTTATAAAATTTAAGTGTGTGTGCTCATTTTCAAAAGTTTGACCATTAAAATCGACATTTGTTATGGTTGTTATCCACTTAACCAAAGTACTAACCCACCGGAAACGACGAAAGTCTAAGGATCGAAAGGGCCTCTTCCATGTAGCGGCGCTTTTCGGCACATCCCAAAACATAAGTTTTAAGTGACCGGCTTTGACACCTCACGAGAGAATAGTACGGAATTAGCGGAATTGATTCCAAAGATTTACAAGCACCGCGTTAAAACTAAACCTAAATGGATTACAACCGACGATAATTTAGAAATTCAAGACTCAAAGGTGAGATCACTCCATGTTGCGACTTTCTTTCGCCTTGTCCTTTTGAGGAGGCTAGGTTTTCACCTTCGAGAATAGTATCGGAGCTTTCGGGATCTTTGAAATCAAGGATTTCCAAATTACCGTCAAACTTTTAGACAACTTTGAATTGAGGTACACGGCCCACGGTTCCCCGTTGATCATACCCAGCGACGTATAATTCTCAAGAATTTCCTTGGGAGGTTTCGCAAGAATGCTCTAGCCGCTTCAAACTGAACGCCTCAAAGAAGACAACACGGAGTGAGGAACTGAATATGAGATTCAACCGATTGATGAAAAGAGATTTGAGCAACGTAAGTGTCGCTTCAATAAAGTGTGTTTTTGTACAACGAAGGTTTTAAGAAAATCAATTATCAATCATAAACACCTTTAATTTTTAAACATTAATAATACAAATGATGTGCTAGAGAAAAGATTTTTAAGCACAACGACCAGCTTTTCAAAGGTATCCGTCAATCCATAACCTGAACCAGGATTGATTCATAATTATGACTCGCCCCATTGCTCGCTGTCACATGGTTGAACTATTGGATAGATCTCACATGCCACCCACCAGGAGCTTGTTTGATGTTGGCTCCGAAGGTTTTCCATCTTCATCGTGAATATGTTTGCATATCACTCAGATGTTTTGGCAATACTACAAGGATAATGCGTAGGACTCATAAGATATAATCTCTCTTTCGACATTGTGTGAAACAGAGAGTCTTCATAGACAGTGTTCTAATGAGATTTATTTGATGATCTCGTGGCTCTAGACTCAATAGTGCACATTTGGTTCCTATGTCGGAGACTAGGGAGAGGGTCTCCTTCTTCAATATCAACAATCTCTAGGAGAAAGTCAGAAACATGGGTGGACACCCATGAAATGCTACTGTTTTTGTTAACCGAGTCGCTAGCTTGACTCGACCCTAATTCATTGGTTCATGGGGAGCAAGTGGAAGAGAAAATCTTCATCGGACTTTCATTCGAATGGTTTGGATAAACATTGAATGCCTGAAAGTTCCACCGATGAGATATATCCGCTCAAAAGAATGATGAATGGAGATGCCAGGGTCGAAAATGAAATCCTCATTTCCGAATGAGGTAACACGGGTGGGTTGGGTGGGCAAAATTTTAGGCATGAGAACATAGTGTTCCAAAATCTTTACCAACCTTAGAGATAAAAGTATAGGTATCGGGTTCAAAACCAAAGATGAATCCATCATCCGGCGGTTTAGCAGGAAGACGAGGGAATGATGGATCATCAAGAAGCACACTCTTAGTCACAAATAACTCCATAGAGAAGAGGAGTTCATGGTTAGGTCGAAGAGTTTGAAACATTTGAGTTCTCTTAGAGTGAACTTGAAGGTATTATACCGGGTTTGAATACTTTATCCTCAGAGAGGCATGAATCAAATGTGTCAACCATGGTAAAATCCTCAAGAGAAGGGGAGTCACTCTCGGTTAAAAAAGGATGAAGAACATCTTGACCAACAAGTTCATCAATTGAAACTTTAAGGTTCTTCTCCTTCTTGGGAAAGAATGGATCATCAAAATTTTCCAAAGGATCATCGTTCAAATTTTCATTCTTAAATGGAATCGAATCGTGAGAGCAAGTTTATCGGAGAACTCCTTGTCAATTGAAGGATCAAGTGACGGATCTCCATACAACAAATACTCAAGTACACGTAAGTCGGCTTCAAAGTCAAAGACTTCATTGTCAATTCCCGGTGGAGAGGACCAAGGCGAAGCGAGTTCATCACAACTCCTCGAAGTAAATCAATAGTCAATCCTCGGCCTGGGCTTGAAGGATTTTGGTCAAAAGCTTAACTTCTTTAATTTCAATTTCTTCCGGAGGGAGTGAAGACAACGGGTCTTCATTTTCACTAAGTAATTGTTCAAGACGAACACGGCCCTCCGGTCGATTCATCGTCATCAATTCCCCGATGGAAAATAATAAGCTTCGATCTCTTCCAAATCAGTTACTCGCGGATGCAGCGGGGTCGGAAATAATGAGGTCGGAAGTGAGTGGATTGCCACTCGAATAAGGTTCAACAAGATCGATTCGATTAACCGAATGCGGAGGTGGGACAAGTGGTGTGCTCTTAGAGCTAGCAATTTCCACCACCTATGGTCTCCGGTTTCTTGGTAATCGTTTTAAGCTCAACACGCTACTCGAAGATCTCTTGATCGTAAATCGTGAAAGACTTTGATCAATCCTAGATGAAGAATTTTGGATAACCTTAGGTTGGACGCCGCACTTCCGTTATTAGTGGGAAGCACCGGGTCCTTTGTCACCTTGGTTTCACGGCTTTCAACTTTATCAATACCACAAATGGTAGGCATAGATTTCAAATCTTGGTTAACATTGAAAATTACGGCTTCTTTGTTTACCCTCAAAGTGATTTCCCTTCATCAACACGATCAATGCACGCCCGCTTTTAAGAAGCACCCAAGGATGAGGGGCACTCGGGATCGGCATCGAAACGACGACAACAAAGTCGGCGGGAAATGAAATTTTCTTCCTCTACATAGACATCCTCGCTATACCTAACGGATGAGAATTCATTCTGTCGGCAAGCTCGAGGATCATACATGTAGTGAGGGGGTAACTAAAGCTTTTTCCACACGTAGTGTGGCATCAAGTTAATGCTCACGCCAAGATCGGCCAAAGCCGAGCATTGAACTAATCCTTGAAAATCACACGGATGAGGAACTTTCCGGGTCTCCTAACTTTCGGGAAGTTTTTGATAACCACGAACAATTCTCGCTCAAGGAAGTTTTAGCCAACTCGAATTTTTTCTTTGTTGCCCAACAAGCTTTTGACGTAGAAGGAGAGCCCGCGAACTAATCTCGGTGAGTATCTTGAAAGATTTGGATAAGCTTTTCCATTTGTTGATTAGTTTTGTCGATGTCCTTTGATCATTAAGCCTGAAGGATAAGGAATTGAAGGCTTAATCTTCGAACATCGGGCCCGGAATGGGGATGTGGACTACCGGAGGTTGGACGTGTGCTTTGTGGGCTTGTAGAATGCACCTTGTCCTGTCACCTCGGTTTTGGGCTACCCTCACCGGTAGGCATCGAGGGTTCATCATATGTCTTACCACTTCGGGTGGCAATAGCATTCAACTCTCCCTTCGGATTTGGAATCGTATTGGCCGGAAGGGTTTTAGAAGTTGAAGCTTGATTCATTTGACACATGATACTATTGAACATATTTTCAATTTGTATTGATTTTGATCAATTTTGTTGTTTGTTTTGTTCAATTCATTTTTTAACTCATTCCCTTGTTTTGACATTGAAGTTTGGAAATCATTTCTCAAAGTAGTGATTTGGCTTTGCAAACCCCTAATTGTAACCTCATTAGACTTAATATAGTTGGAAAGTTCAATAGAGGGGCCAACCGGGGTTGGTAATTAGGAGCTTGATAACCATGATTGAGATTACCCCCTTGGGAGGGTATTGGTTCATCGGGGCTTGATATGGAACATTTTGCCCTTTCACTTGATTTTGATTGAACCTATTTTGATTGTTAGGTTGAGGAAAACCAGGTGGTCCCATTTGATTAGCAAGGTATCCTTGATTCGGATTAGGATTGTGATTGTGATTAGCAATGCCACGGTGCATATTTCGAATCACCATCGGTGGTTGACAATTGTAATACTGGATGGGGACCACCGCAAATAACACAAGTTTCGTAACGGCTTTTATGGGTTCCTTTCTGAATTTTAACTCTTTATCATGCTATGAATGGCGTCGGTAAGTCCTTCCAATTTTGACTCCACAATGGATGAAGAAGAATTGGTAGTGACTTTAGCAACAACCGCTGCTTGAGGTTGGAACCTTTGATTTGTTCTCGATAATCGCTTAATATCCCCGCATACGACTCAAGATATTACCACCGGGCGTCAGCAAGGTTTAATCTTGGTCTGGATAAGCATTGTAGAACGATCGACTGGATGAAGGTCGGAGACGCCATGGTGTGGGCATTTTCGTAGAAGTTCTTTGAATCTATCCCACGCTTCACCGAAACTCTCGTCGAATCTTTGTCGGAAATTGGTTATTTCATTTCTTAACATTGTAGTTTTCGACGGAGGGAAAAATTGGTTAACGAATTTCTTAGAGAGGTCTTCCCATGTTGTGATTGAACGAGGGGTTCTTTCTCGCCAAATCCGGGCTGCCCTCGAGGGAAACGGGAATAACATCAACTTGATCGACTCATGAGGGACCCGAAGTTAATAGTGGAAGTCACTTGATTAAACCAACGGATATGGGCATGGGGCTCATCCCTATCAAGACCGCAAAAGGGTTTAGATGAAACCAATTGAATCAAATTAGTTAAAAAATTTTCGTGTCAATTGGTGGAACGACGATAGCATCACACCGTAGCCGCCTCACGGAGCTTGAAGTAACTCGCACATGGTTCGGTATCCGCCATTTCGAATGGGGTTGGGATTAGTATGAATCTCGGGTTCGACTATTGGCGAGGACGCCTATTTCGCCGCGGAATTGTGGCGAGTTCAAGAAGAGGGTAGAAGAATTAGAAGAACGAAAAGCATGCACTTCCAAAAATAACACTTTCAATTAAAACAAGACCGAGGCAAAACACAAGGAACTTAAACCAATAATCCCAAGTGAATAAATCACCTCTACAAGACAAACGCAAGCGCAGCGAGAAGCTTTGTAGGTCGTCCAAGCTTATTAAAAACCCGCTTCTTTACAGCCGCAATTTAATGTCGCCCTATACCCACCACAATGCTTGTTTGTCCGATAGAAATAAATAAATCCACAAGCCATAATAAAGGCAAGTTTTTGATCTTTAGTTCGGGAACTTATAATGATAACACCTCCGCTGAGAATGTTATATTGATTGTGTCTTCTATTTTATTTAAAACAAAAGGGAAAATCTTTTTTGTATTTTTAATCTTTTATATATATATACAAAGAAAAAGGAAAATATTTTTTACTTTTTTTTAGATTTTTATAAAACAATAACTTCAATGGGAAGGATCTCGAGTCACTAATCGTCAAACCTTAACGATATTGTGCTGTAGCACTGGCCAAATTGATAGTTCAATTATAATATAAAAATATCAAATACGAATATCCGCGAGAGAATTGCAAATCATCCGTTTTAGGAAAAGGGTCGACACGCAAAACCCGCTAATACCGATAAGTGTGATACCGCAAGTGTTACCCGGTCGCTTTCCCAACGAGGTGTGAATTGACGGTCACGCTTGAGGTTTGTTATTAAAGTGCTCAATGGTACCGGAATTTTGTTTTGGTTATGTTTTCTACAAATTAACTAAAGGGAAAGTAATTAAGGCAAAGGAACAAATTAAATGATCAACTAACTACTACTAAGCATACGGAACAATAAAATTAAGTTACACTAAGTCCTAGAGTGATAATATGCAAAACGTGAGAACCCGGCTAATCCCGAGCCTCAAAAAGTGAAAATGATGCAATCTAAGGCCTAAGGATGTGAAACTAATTTTCCTACGTTCTAAACGACTAAAAATAATTTTAGGAAAAGCCGGTATTTTTTCGACTTTTAAATTATTTATTATGAATTAAAATCTAATTTAATCTAATTTAATTATAAAAAATACTAAATGATTTTGGAAAAATCCGAAAATTTCAGTAAAAATACTTTAAGTCCTACTGGTTTTGGGAAAAATGAAAAAGGGGTACACTACTTTACGAAATAAGCAGTTAAAAAGCCAAACAATCAAATAAGCTAAAAACCTTTTTGAGTGTTTAAAGTTTTAATAGTGCAAGATTCTAATGAAT
Source organism: Chrysanthemum makinoi (assembly GCA_910596185.1). Lineage (NCBI taxonomy): Eukaryota > Viridiplantae > Streptophyta > Magnoliopsida > Asterales > Asteraceae > Chrysanthemum > Chrysanthemum makinoi. Next base: position 55,958,571 of record OU343224.1, read on the forward strand.
AAAGTCCCTAGTGCTTGGTGAAATGTGTGTGGTGAGCCAAGAGACTGAGGATCGAATCTGGTGCTTGGCACCTTTTTGCAGTTTATTTTTTTTTTCAAATTTTCTTTTTGCAACTTTTTTATAAGACCAAAATAAGCACTTTTTATGAAAACACTTTTTATCCAAGTCTGTGAATAAGCAGTTTTACAACTGCTTATCTCCAACAGTTGGTGACAGATAAGCTAGCCAAACACACCTTTAGCAGATTTTCAAGCATAAAAGGCATCAAGATAAGTAGTTTTGAAAAGCAATTGGGTTAAGCAAATATTCTAGGAACATTAATAAGCTAAAAATCACAGGAAATAAGCAACTAAAAGGGAAGCATAAGCAGTTTTAGGGGAGTCCTAAGTTAAAAAAAAATGAGCATGCAAAAGTTAATCTAATAAGTATTGATAAGCTACTCTAACTTGATTCTAATAAGTACTAATAAGCAAAAGGGTATACTAACTATACCTAAGGAACTAATAAGCACTAAAGTAAACCTAAATAAGCTAAAGGGAGCACTAAAAAGCACAAAAATAAGCTGGAACAGTGGGACTGCAGGCTGCTGTAAAACAGCTACTGGAGTGAGTTTGGGACAGAATTTTGAAGCAATTTTAACCAAGCTAGACTATCTTAAGTGCCAAATAAGCTAAACCTATGTCTAGAGTGGCATGAGGAGATGCAATAGAAACTGATTTGGACAATTTTAGATGAGAAATAAGCTTGAAAATATCAAACAAGAATCAGTCAAGCGCAACGCAAGACGGGACGTTGAAAGTGATTTTTTTAAAGCCAAAACTTTCAAACTTTTGCAATCTGAGTTTAGAACATTTTGTAAACCTACTTTAACATTAAATCACTTTGACTTTGATAGTCAAAGTGGGTAAAAAGAACAAATTTGAGACAAAAATAAGCTAATGCCAAACACCCTTTTATGGGTTGAAATGCTTAAAACTGATTTTAAGACAAAACTAAACTTGGTTTTTCTTTTGTAAAACTGACTTAATAGCTTAAAAGAGAACTTATGACAGAAAATTAAAGCACAATGAGCTAATAAGCACAAAAGTGCTTATTTGCTAAATAAGCAAAAAGTAAGACAGTAAAGAAAAAACATTCTTTTTTGACTAAATAAACATTACAACTGAAATTAAAACTAAAACTGATTTTAAAACTAAATTTCCTAATGCCTTAGAAGGCTACAAGCTACTACTATATATACTACTGGAACTAGGTCTTGGAGTCTTTGAGGTGTGCTTGTTCACTGAGAGAGAATGAGCCTTGGATGCATTTGTGCTTGTTTAGCTTCAATCCTAGCCATTGAAATCAACTTGGGCACAAAGGGTTTAATCATAGCCGTCCCTTTAGAGAGCTCCAATAGGGTGTTTGAGGATTGCCAACATGGCATCTCACCCATGTGGATGTGGGGGAGACTTGGGGACCAGCGGTGAGAGTGAAAGGGGAAGAAGAAGACAAGGATGGTGTGGATTTGAGCTTTGGCGCCATTTTGTTTATCTGGGATTGGGTGAGTTTTCCTGTTTTGGGAAAAACAGAGAAGAGGGAAATAAGAAGAATGGATAAATGGGTGTTGGTTTTATTAAAAAGGTTTAAGTAAAAACTTTTGTATTTTTAAAACTTTGTATTTTTTTTTTTTTTTTTTTTTTTTTTAGAAAGAAAATAATTTTAATGAAATTGGTTTTAAAAAAAATAATTGTTGTAAAATGAAAATGAGGATTTAGAAAGAAATGATATTTTAGGATTTTGCAAAAAAGGGTAAAATGGTAATTTTGGGTTCGTGTAAGGGTAAAATGGTGATTTGGGTTAAGGGTTAGGTTTTCCGTCTGATTCCCCAAGCTCACTCCCAAATGTGTAATCCGCTTCAATGCAGAAAATCATCATCCGCCTCGTACAAGAAAGCATGTTTTCCAATCCGGAGCTCATTTCTGTCAGTTTTGGTCCTGCTTTCATCCTTGTACCTGAAATACATAACAACACACTCCAAGGATATCTGTAGCATAATTGGTTATATTTCAGTGTTTTTAGACGTTTTGTGGTCTTAGATGGTAAAAGGATGAGTGAATAAGCACTCATCAAATCCCACACTATCAATTGCTAGTCCCTAGCAACCATCATATGAAGTAATGAAAGGATAAACAATACCAAGAATACCCCGTTTCGACTTTTTATTCACTACGAGAAATTTAAACTTGAACGTAAATAAATAACATGCTTGATTTTCAAAACATGGCATCATAGAACGGATTCACGAAAATGGGTGTCTCCTGGAATTGTAATCGCCATCCTCTTTTTTATACTCTCAAACCAAGCTTAAACTTATTGTGCAAACGTTTTTGTAAAATGCTAACACTACTTATACAAATAATCTATGTAAGTCGAGACTTAACTTTTACTCCGCAATTTATAAAATTTAAGTGTGTGTGCTCATTTTCAAAAGTTTGATCATTAAAATCGACATTTGTTATGGTTGTTATCCACTTAACCAAAGTACTAACCCAATCGAAATCGATGAAAGTCTAAGGACTAAAAGGGCCTCTTCCATGTAGCGGCTTTTCTCGGCGCACATCCCAAAACACAAGTTTTAAGTGACCAGGCTTTTGACACCTCACAGAGAATAGTACCGGAATTAGCGGGAATTCGATTCAAAGATTTACAAGGCTACCGTTAAGTTAAAACTAAACCTAAATGGATTACAACCGACGATAATTTAGAAATTCAAGACTCAAAGGTGAGATCACCTTATGTTGCGACTTTCTTCTCAGCTTGTCCTTATAAGGAGGCTAGGTTTTCACCCTCGAGAATAGTATCGAGTTTCGGGATCTTTGAAATCAAGGATTTCCAAATTACCGGCCAAACTTTTAGCACAACCTTGAATTGAGGTACACGCCCACGGTTCCTGCTGATCATTACATATACGCACATCGACGTATAATTCTCAAGAATTTCCTTTACAGGGTTTCAATGCTCTAGCCGTTTCAAACTGAACGCCTCAAAGAAGACAACACGGAGTGAGGAACCGTGAATATGAGATTCACCGATTGATGAAAAGAGATTTGAAAAGCAATCGGTAACGCTCAATAAAGTGTTTTTGCAATACAACGAAGGTTTAAAGAAAATCAATTATCAATCATAAACACCTTTTAATTTTTTTAAACATTAATACAACATGTGCTAGAGAAAAGATTTTTAAGCACAACGACAGCTTCAAAGGTATCCCACAATCCATAACCCAACCAAGATTGAATCATAATTATGACTCCCCATTGTTTCTGTACAGTTGTCACATGGTTGATCTATTGGATAGATCTCACATGCCACCCACCAGGAGCTTGTTTGATGTTGGCTCCAGAAGGCTTTCCATCTTCATCGTGAATATGTTTGCATATCACTCAGATGTTTTGGCAATACTACAAGGATAATGCGTAGGACTCATAAGATATAATCTCTCTTTCGACATTGTGTGAAACAGAGAGTCTTCATAGACAGTGTTCTAATGAGATTTATTTGATGATCTCGTGGCTCTAGACTCAATAGTGCACATTTGGTTCCTATGTCGGAGACTAGGGAGAGGGTCTCCTTCTTCAATATCAACAATCTCTAGGAGAAAGTCGATAGATAATGTCGGTTCCCCGTGAGAATGAAACAAGCCCTTTAAGAGGAACTTGAGTAGCTTGGGAAGTTTAGTGCAAAGGCGTCATCGGGTCCATGATGTCTTGTCTTCAATACCGTTGTTACCACTAGCATATGAATTGAACCCGGTTTCACCCCTAAGGTTGAATTATTAGAGGGCAATTTATTTTCACCCTTTTCTCATTTAATTCTTTTTCATTTTTCAACCCCTTCAGGTTTTACGAGACTTCATAACTAGAACCTTGTTGGTTTTATTCCAGACTAGCTCGTCTCGATCAAGACTCTTCCCTTATTCTCATTTTTTCCTTTTTCATCATCATCATACCCACGACTTTACACTATCTAGTGGATTTTCCCTGGGTAGATCCCTCCGGTTCTGGCGGATCATGGGAACAAATACCTAACTTTATCATCCTTATACCGCCATACATAAAGTAAATTTGGTCGGTCTATTTGGTATTGTTCATCTGCCATTGGAACCAATTGAAAACCATTTTAAAAATCAATTCAGATACTTGTGATATATTATCAAAGCATTTTGTACCTGAATTGTTTTTGATATTTTTAGAAAAACAGCTCCCCCTCAACATGTGCATCATGTATTTGAAATCGTTTGGCACACTGAGAGGCAAGATGAAGAATTAACTTTGATTACCATTTTCTAAAAGATATCAACAAAGACTGATCAAATCAAGTAGATAAAGCATATTGGGGAAGGATGAGGTTTTCATAAATTTGCTCCCCTCAATATGTGCCTCGAGGTTTGAAAGAGTTTTGCACATATTGGAAGGAACCTGCACTTAGAGACAAATCAATCACGTTTCAATTCTTTGTGGTTTAAAAAGGATGCTCCCCCTCAACATGTGTGTAGAAAACTAGAAGGGGGGTTGAATAGTTTGCTAATTAAAAACTTTGTTTTGAAACTTATTGTAAAGATCAATTGATATTGATC
>OU343224.1:55963288-56113107 GCA_910596185.1 Chrysanthemum makinoi
TTGAGTTGTTTAGATAACACCAGAGAAGAAATTGAAAAAGAAGAAAGGCATTCAAAGCAGCGCTAAGCCAAATGAAAGCACGGATAGATATAATGAAAGCTAATCGCTAAGACAACTTCTACCACTGCAAATACAAGTGAAACCACTATGTAAGTACTGATGATAGTACTTTCTTTGGACTAACCGCAAAGCCATTATTTGGTGAAGAGGAATATCCACATGTTCCTAATATGCCTGCTTTGATAGAACTTGATACTCCTACTGATGATGAAGACATGGATGATTTCTTCAATGCTGATTTTACTAATTTAGAACATGTCATTCATGAAAGTCCTGTTACCTCAACAAGGATTCATAAGATTCATCCTAAAGAACAAATACTTGGAAATTTGAACACCCCTATTCAAACAAGAAGCAAGGTTCAGAATACAAAAACCTTCCCTGAGCAAGGTTTCTTTGCAAGATCACTTCATAAAAGAAATGGTCATAAAGATCTGCAAAATTGCTTGTTTGCATGTTTTCTGTCTCAAAAGGAGCCTAAGAGAGTTGAAGAAGCATTATATGAAGAAGGTTGGGTAGAATCAATGAAAGAGGAGCTTCTTCAGTTCAAACTTCAAGAGGTTTGGACATTGGTTGATCTTCCTAATGGTAAGAGGGCAATTGGGACAAAATGGGTGTTTAGAAACAAAAGGGATGAAAGGGGTATTGTTGTGAGGAACAAGTCAAGGTTGGTTGCTCAAGGATACACACAAACTGAAGGCTTGGATTATGATGAAGTGTTTGCTCCAGTTGCAAGAATTGAGGCTATTAGATTGTTTTTAGCTTATGCTTCATTCAAGAATTTTGTTGTGTATCAGATGGATGTTAAAAGTGCATTTTTGTATGGCATAATTGATGAGGATGTTTATGTTTGTCAACCTCCTAGTTTTGAAGATCCTGATCATCCTGACAAGGTTTACAGGGTGAGGAAGGCTATGTATGGGTTGCATCAAGCTCCAAGGGCATGGTATGAGTGCCTATCTACTTATTTAATGGACAATGACTTCAAAAAGAGGATGATTGATAAGACTTTGTTCATTAGGAAGCACAAGGATGATATTTTACTTGTTCAGGTTTATGTAGATGAGATCATCTTTGGCTCACCTATGGAGACTCAGAAACCACTGCTACCAGATGATGGAAGTCCCAAAGTTGATCAGAAGTTGTATAGATCCATGATTGGATCTTTGATGTATCTCACTACATCTAGGCCAGATATAATGTTCTCAGTTTGTGTGTGTGCAAGATTTCAAGTTACACCCAATACAACACACATGAATGCTGTTAAGAGAATATTTAGATATCTTAAAGGTCATCCTAAACTGGGAATTTGGTATTCTAAGGATTCTCCTTTTGATATGGTGGCCTATATAGATAGTGATTATGCTGGTGCTAGTTTGGATTGGAAATCTACAACTAGAGGATGTCAGTTTTTGGGAAGCAGACTAATTTCATGGCAGTGTAAAAAGGAAACTATTGTGGCAAATTCTACAACCGTGAATATGTGGCTGCTGCTAGTTGTTGTGGTCAAGTTCTTTGGATTCAGAATCAATTGTTGGATTTTGGGTACAACTTTATGCATACTAAGATTTACATTGATAATAAGCATACAATTTGCATCATTAAAAATCATGTTTTACACTCTAGAACTAAACATATTGAGATAAGACATCATTTTATTAGAGAATGTAATGAGAAAAGGTTGATTCAAATGGTAAAAATCCATACTGATTTCAATGTTGCTGATCTTCTCACTAAAGCTTTTGATGTGGGAGGTTTCAAGACCTTGTTGTTGTATTGGAATGATTAATCTCTAATTTCAACTTGTTTTGTAGAAGTTTGTATAAGTATTGGACTGTTATTATGTGATCTTAGTATTGCTATTCTTGTTTCTAACCATTGATAGTTATGTTCAAACCACTGCTTGTTGCTTTTTGTTCCCACTAACCATTTTACAGATAAAAGAAAGTTAATTATAGATGCAAAAGAAGTGCTGAAGTTAAATTGTTCATTCATTCAAGAAACAGTTTACAGCTTACGGCTTACAATTAACTTCAAGTGCAATTAAAAGACTAGTACTACACATGATTTCATACACCTATCCTAGCTTATATCATCTATTCCAAACACCGGATATGCATGACCAGTACGACGAAGCTAAGGATCAAAATGGGAAGGATGGATTGATGAAAACGAAGATGATGAAGATGAATACAGCAGATGGGTTTGTGATATGAGAAGACTCTCGTTGACCCATCTACACGTTCCACCATAAAGCATCAATCCATCTTCCTATTACCCTTCCTCTTTACGATATGAGATGAAGCACCAAACAGTGCGAAAGACAAGAACCTCTCGTTTTGAAGTGGTGGATTTTTTGCTCGTGGCCTTGGTTGAGGGTGAGAGGGTGAAGGTTTTGCTTTTTCTGATTCCTCTTGAATCAATCTATTGAAGATTGGCTCCAAATGCTCAGTGGAATCATCTGATCCTCTTAATGACTCACTAGGATCAACTACACTATCATCTTCAGATGATGGAAGTGATGAGTGCTTATTCACTCATCCTTTTTACCCATCTAAGCCCTCAAAAACGTCTAAAAACACGGAAATATAACCAATTATGCTACAGATATCCTTGGAGTGTGTTTTTATGTATTTCAGGTACAAAGGATCGAAAACAGGGCCAAAACGGACTAAAATGAGCTTGGATTGGATTACGTGCTTTGCAGACGGAGCCGGAATATGGTTTTCTACATTTTCAGAGCCCGGGATACCATTTGGGAGTGAGCTTGGGGAATCAGACTGAAAAACCTATCCCTAAATCCAAATTACCAATTTACCCTCTTCCCGAACCCAAAATTACCATTCTACCCTTTTTCGCAAAAATCCTAAAACGTCATTTCTTTCTAAACCCTTATTTTTATATAACACCAATTATTTTTTTTCAAAAACCAATTTTTAGTTTCCTTTAAAAAAAAAAAAATGTTTAAAACAAAAATAAAAGTTTTAATTTTATTAAAAACCTTTTAACATTAAACCCCTAAACCTTTTATTAAAAACCTTTTTTTTTTAACCCAACATAACCCATTTACCCATATAAAAACCCATTTTAACCACTATCTCTTCTTCCCTGATATTACCCAAAACAGATACCCAACATCCCAAACCCATTTTGGCGCCAAGACTAATTCCCTCTCACCATCCTTGTCTTCTTCCCCACACATCCCTCTCAAACCCCCTGGTCCCCAGCTCAGCAAACCCCACAAGCACATGGGTATCTCAAGTGCCATGTTGGCAATCCCATATACCCTCATTGGACATCAAGTTTGGACGGCCAAGATTGTTTGAGTGGTGCCCAAGGATAAATGAATGGCTCAGATGATAGCAAAAGAAACACAAGTGCATCATACAAGACCACTGTCTCAGCAAACTAACACAAAAAAAAGACTCCAAGACAGTAGTATAAATAGAGTAGCACTTGTAGCCATTGAGGCATGAGGAAATTTAGTTTTAAATTTAGTTTTAGTTTTAATTTCAGTTGTAATGTTTATTTAGTTAATGAAAAAAAGTTTTCTTTTACTGTCTTACTTTTTGCTCATTTAGCAAATAAGCACTTTTGTGCTTATTAGCTCTTTGTTCTTTAAATTTTCTATCATAAGCTCTCTTTTAAGTTATTAAGTCAGTTTCACTAAAGAAAAACCAAGTTTAGTTTTTTTTTAAAATCAGTTTTAAGCATTTCAACCCATAAAAAGGGTGTTTGGTTTAAGCTTATTTGAGGTCAAAATCCATTTTTTTACCCACTTTGACTCTCAAAGTCAAAGTGGTTCAAGGTTTAAACAAGTTTTTAAAGTTGTATTTAGCTTAGATTACAAAAGTGTACAAGTTTTGGCTAAAAAAAAAAATCTCTTCTCGTCCTATCTTGAACAAAGTACTACCACACTGTTTCAAGCCTTCTCCACGGCTTATTTTTGGTCCAAATCTTTTCAAACTTCTTACATCCTAGCATCCCCACCTAGACATAGTTTTAGCTTATTTCTATCTAGCATAGCTTTAGGTTAGTTATAAATTGCCTCAAACTCTGTCCAAAATCCACATCTGTACCTGTTTTACAGTACCCCTGCTGTCCCACTAAGCTTTTCATAGCTTATTAATAAGCTGTCCTAGGCTTTTTCTAGAATCTCAAATAGCTTTTTAGGTACCTCACCAGCCCTAGTTGCATGTTTAAGACTCCTTGTAGGATTAGGATTAGATTTAGAGCTTATTTTTAAGCTCAAACAGCCCCCCTAGAACCCCACATCAGTAGCCTTTTGCACCAATTAGTCTTAGCTTATTAGCTTTAGTTCTCAGCTTATTAGGGCCCATTTAGTGCTTATTAGTTAATTTAGGTAAGCTTTGCTTAGTTCTAGCTTAGTTAGTGCTTATTAATAGAATTTCATAGCTTCTTAGTCCATTGTATGCTTATTTCAATTTTTAACTAAGGAAATCCAAAAACTGCTTAATGCTCCCTACTTGTGCTATTTCCTTAGAACTTTTAGCTCATTATTAGTCCTAGAATATTTGCTAAACTCAGTTTCTTCTCTAAACTGCTTATCATATTGCTTACTTGTACCTTAGAATCTGTTAAAAGGGTGTTTGTTTTAACTTCTATCATAACTGTTGTGAATAAGCAGTTTCAAATTGCTTATTCCTTAGGTTTGGTAAAAAAGTTTTTTACAAAAAAGTGCTTATTTGGTCTTATCTATAAGTTGCAAAAAGAAAAATTTGAAAATAGTTTGCAAAAGGCAGGGTGGGATTCACCCCCGACCTCTTGCTCAAACACACAACACCACGCCAACACCAACTCCCTAGGGTCTTTGATCAGTCATTTCTTGCACTATTAATATCTTAACCACAAAGAAACAGTTTCTAGTTACTAGCTTATTTAGCTTTTTATTAGCTTATTTCCAAAAGTAGTACCCAACTTTTTTTTATTTTTCTTAAAACCAGTTTAGCTTAAAGTATTTTCTGTGAAATTTTCAGATTTTTCAAAAATCATTTAGTATTTTTTATAATTAAATTAGATTAAATTAGATTTTAATTCATAATAAATAATTTAAAAGTCGAAAAAATACCCGGCTTTTTCCTAAAATTATTTTTAGTCGTTAGAACGTAGGAAAATTAGTTTCACATCCTTAGGCCTTAAATTGCATCATTTTCACTTTTTGAGGCTCGATTTAGCCCGTTTTCACATTTTTGCATATTATCACTCTAGGACTTAGTGTAACTTAATTTTATTGTTCCGTATGCTTAGTAGTAGTTAGATTATCATTTACTTTGTTCCCGTAGCTTTAATTACTTTCCCTTTAGTTAATTTGTAGAAAACGTAATCAAAACCAAAAACCGTAACATCGAGCATTTTAATAACAAACCTTAAACGAAATTCTCAATTCACACCTCGTTGAAAACGACCCGATATCCTTATCCGGTATCACTTATCGAATATTGAGGGTATTGCGTGTCAACCTTTTCCTAAAGGGTTGGTTTGTAATTTTCTCGCGTATTCGTATTTGGTATATTTCTACTATAACCAAATTTTTACGCCCGCCGGGAGGTTGTGTCGCAACAATATCGTTAAAGGTTTGACGATTAGTGACTCGAGATCCTTCCTTCGTGAAGTTATTGTTTTATAAAAATCAAAAAAGTAAAAAAATATTTTCCTTTTATTTTGTATATATATATAAAAGATTAAAAATACAAAAAGATTTTCCCTTTTGTTTTAAATAAAATAGAAGACACAATCAATATAACATTCTCAACGGAGGTGTTATCATTATAAGTTCCCGAACTAAAGATCAAAAACTTGCCTTTGTGTCGCTTGTGGATTTATTTATTTCTATCGGACAAACAAACTGCGTGGTGGGTATAAGGACGGCCTGACATTAAATTGCGGCTGTAAAGAAGCGGGTTTTAATAAGCTTCGCGCGACCTACAAAGCTCTCCGCCGCTTGTGCGTTTGTCTTGTAGAGGTGATTTATTCACTTGGGATTATTGGTTTAAGTTCACCGTGTTTTGCCTCGGTCTTGTTTTAATTGAAAGTGTTGTTTTTGGAAGTGCATGCGCACTCGCTCTTCTAATTCTTCTACCCCTCTTCTTGAACTCGCCACAATTCGCAAGACGAATAGACGCCCCCGCCAATAGTCGAACCCGAGATTCGTACTCAATCCCACCCCATCCCAAATGGCGGAGGATAACTGTTCTATGTTGGAACAACTCCAAGCACCCACCGAGGGTTATGGAGAAGCCATCGCCGTTCCACCAATCGGTCGAAAATTTTGAACTCAAAAACGGATTGATTAACTTGGTATCGTCAAGCCAATTTTACGGATTTGAGAGAGACGATCCTCACTCTCATATCCGACCGTTTAACAAGCTCACGTCTACAATCAAATATCAAACGCGTCAAGAAGCAATCAAACTACTGCTTTTCCCATTCTCACTTGAGGGGGCCGCCCGGATTTGGCTCGAGAAACAACCCCCTCAATCAATCACCACATGGGAAGATTTAGTTTCAAAATTCACTAACGAATTCTTCCCACCACAAAAGACAACACATTTAAAAAATGAAATCACAAAGTTTACACAAAAATTTGATGAATCATTTAGTGAAGCTTGGGATCGTTTCAAGGACTTACTTCGTCAATGTCCTCACCATGGCTTTTCCGAGTTACATCAACTCGATACTTTCTACAATGGTTTGAATGAAAATGATCAAGACTCTCTCAATGCCGCCGCCGGTGGTAATCTCTTGACACGCTTTACGAAAGATGTGTTGTCCATCATTGAGAACAAGTCTAAAGTTCGCACCTCACGAAGCAAACCGATTGCTTCCCGAGTGAGTGCTTCACCTTCTTCGGAAAATGTCTCTAGCACGGATGCTAAGATAGACAAGCTTACCGATGCTATCCAAGCATTGGTTCTCTCAAAATCTCTTTCTTCTCCATCTCCAAATCCACCCGCCAAGTCAAAGCTGGCTACTACTTGTACTACTTGTGGTGGGCCTCATGCCTACTACAATTGTACCGCTACGGATGGTAATCCTTTTGAAGCAAATGTGTAGCCGGCCTTACAATCAAGGAGGGAATCAATACCGTCCTCAAGTTGACCCGAGCTATCGTACTAGCAATCAAGGACCACCCGGTTTTCCTCAACCTAACAATCAAAATAGGTTCAATCAAAATCAAGTGAAAGGGCAAAATGTTCCATATCAAGCCCCGATGAACCAATACCCTCCCTAAGGGGGTAATCTCAATCATGGTTATCAAGCTCCTAATTACCAACCCCGGTTGGCCCCTCTATTGAACTTTCCAACTACATTAAGTCTAATGAGGTTACAATTAGGGGTTTGCAAAGCCAAATCACTACTTTGAGAAATGAATTCCAAACTTCAATGTCAAAACAAGGAAATGAGTTAAAAAATGAGTTGAACAAAACGAACAACAAAATTGATCAAAATCAAAACAAAATTGAAAATATGTTCAATAGTATCATGTGTCAAATGAATCAAGCTTCAACTTCTAAAACCCTTCCGGCAATACAATTCCAAATTCGAAGGGAGAGTTGAATGCTATTGCCACCCGAAGTGGTAAGACATATGATGGACCCTCGATGCCTACACCCTCTCCGGTGAGGAGGTAGCACAAGAAACCGAGGTGACAAAGGACAAAGTGCATTCTACAAGCCCACAAAGTACAAGCACGTCCAACCTCCGGTAGTCCAAATTTCCATTCCGGAGCCCGATGTTCTGAAGATTAAGCCTTCAATCCCTTATCCTTCAAGGCTTAATGATCAAAAGGTCCGCGATAAATCTAATCAACAAATGGAGAAGCTTATCCAAATCTTCAAAGATTTGCACTTCGAGATTAGTTTCTCGGATGCTCTCCTTCTAATGCCCAAGTTTGCTCCGACAATCAAAAGCTTGTTGGGCAACAAAGAAAAAATTTCCGAGTTGGCTAAAACTTCCTGAACGAATTGTTCGGCGTTATCCTTAAAAACTTCCCAAAAGTTAGGAGACCCCGGAAAATTCCTAATTCCTTGAACGAGCATTAACTTGATGCCACACTCCATGTGGAAAAAGCTTTCGTTACCCCCACTCACACCTACATGTATGATCCTCGAGCTGCGGACCGTATAAGTTCTCGTCCGCTAGGTATAGCCGAGGATGTATTTGTGAAAGTAGGCAAGTTTCATTTCCCACGACTTTTGTTGTCGAATTTGATGCCGATCCTCGAAACCCCTCATCCTTGGGAGATGCTTCTTGAAAACGGGTCGTGCATTGATCGACGTTGATGAAGGGGAAATAACTTTGAGGGTGAACAAAGAAGCCGTAACTTTTAATCTTGATCAAGTTACGAGATACTCCCCCGTTTATGACGATACGTCCGTCAACAAAATTGATGTCATTGACATTGTGTCGGAGGAGTATTCTCAAGAAATTCTTGGATTCTCGAGTGGCAATCCCACTACGGTTGATCCATCATTGCTCTCTCTCTCCCCTTCCTCACTCCATTTTACAACGAGGAAAGTGACTTTATCTTGGAAGAGATTGAAGCTTACTTGTCTAGTGATTCTGTCCCATGGGAAATTGATCACGCTCCCATCGACATCGAGGGAGATATTCTTCTCATCGAAAAGATGCTCAATGATGATCCATCATCACTCCCTCCTCAAGAACTTCATATTGAGGAAATCAAAAACATTGAAAATGCTAATGATCCTCCGGAGGTCGAACTTAAGGACTTACCGCCTCATCTTGAGTATGCATTTTTGGAGGGTGACAATAAATTACCCGTCATAATTGCTAAAGATTTGAGTGAGGAAGAAAAAGCCGCCCTCATAAAGGTTTTGAAGTCACACAAGCGAGCCATTGCTTGGAAACTTTCCGACATTAGGGTATTAACCCGAATTTTGTACACACAAGATTCTAATGGAGGATGACTTCAAACCAGCGGTTCAACATCAAAGAAGAGTGAATCCTAAAATCCACGAGGTTATCAAACAAGAGGTCCTAAAACTTCTTAATGCCGGATTGATTTACCCTATCTCGGATAGTTCTGGGTGAGCCCGTTCATTGTGTGCCCAAGAAGGGTGGCATCACCGTTGTTGAAAACGAAGAAAACGAGTTGATTCCTACTCGATTGGTCACGGGATGGCGTGTTTGCATTGACTACCGAAAGTTAAATGAAGCCACCCGTAAGGACCACTTTCCTTTACCCTTCATGGATCAAATGCTTGAGAGATTAGCGGGAAACGAATACTATTGTTTTCTCGATGGTTTCTCGGTTATTTCCAAATACCTATAGATCCTCAAGACCAAGAGAAGACCACATTCACGTGCCCTTATGGAACGTTTACTTCGGCGCATGCCTTTCAGCTTATGCAACGCTCCCGGTACATTCCAAAGGTGCATGATGGCCATCTTCCACGACATGATCGAGGAAACTATGGAGGTCTTTATGGATGATTTTTCGGTCTTTGGGGATTCTTTCAAATCATGTCTCTCCCATTTGGACAAGATGCTTAAACGTTGTGAAGACACAAATCTTTGTCTAAATTGGGAGAAAAGTCATTTCATGGTCAAAGAGGGCATAGTCCTCGGCCATAAGATCTCTAAAAGCGGGATTGAGGTTGATAAGGCTAAAGTTGATGTCATATCCAAATTACCTCATCCCACCACCGTTAGGGTGTTCGAGTTTTCTAGGTCACGGCTTCTATCGCTCATTCATTAAAGATTTAAAATAGCCCGCCGATGACCCGTCTCCTTGAAAAAGATACTCCGTTCATCTTCTCCAAAGAATGCATTGAAGCTTTCCAAACCTTAAAAAAGAAACTTACGGAAGCTCCTATATTAGTTGCCCCCGACGACCTACCTTTCGAGCTTATGCGACGCTAGCGACTTTGCTCTAGGTGCGGTTTGGGGCAACGAAAAGCAAAACATTTCCAGCCTATACACTATGCTAGCAAAACTTTGACCGAAGCTCAAGCACATTACACTACGACGGAAAAAGAATTACTAGCCGTGGTGTATGCTCGAGAAGTTTCACCATACTTGATCTTGGCTAAAAGCATAGTGTATACGGATCACTCGGCCCTCAAATATCTCTTTGCAAAGCAAGATGCAAAGCCGAGATTGCTCTTCGGGGTTCTCCTCCAAGAATTTGATATCATCGTTCGTGATAAAAGGAGCCGAGAACCTCGGGTGACCACCTATCCCGTCTTGAAAATCCTCACCAAGGTGTGCTCGCGAAAAAGGAAATCAATGAAACATTTCCTCTCGAGACACTTAATGTGGTATCTCTAAGTGAAAATTCGAGTACCCCATGGTTTGCCGACTTTGCAAACTACCATGCGGGAAACTTTGTTGTTAAAGGGATGTCGTCCCAACAAAAAAGTAAATTCTTCAAAGATGTTAAGCATTACTTTTGGGACGACCCCTACTTGTTCAAAGTCTGTGCGGATCAAGTCATCCGACGGTGTGTTCACGGCCAAGAAGCCGTTGATATTCTCAACGCTTGTCACAATGGACCAACGGGGGGACATCATGGCCCGAACTACACCGCCAAAAAGGTGTTTGACTCCGGTTTCTATTGGCCCACAATCTATCGCGATGCCCATGACTTAGTCAAATCATGTGACGCTTGTCAACGTCACGGCAAAATCTCGCAAAAGGATGAAATGCCTCAAAATGCAATCCAAGTGTGCGAGATCTTTGACGCGGTGGGGCATCGACTTCATGGGCCCGCTCCCGTCTTCTCGAGGGAACAAGTATATGTCGGCGTCGATTACTTGTCTAAATGGGTGGAAGCGAAAGCTCCCCACCAACGCCCGAGTAGTTGTGAAATTTCGAAATCCCTCTTTGCTCGTTTTGGAACTCCCCGTGCCATCATTAGTGATCGCGGTACGCACTTTTGCAATGACCACCGCGAAAAGTCATGCTTAAATACGGTGTCACTCACCGTCTTGCTACCGCGTATCACCCACAAACTAGTGGTCAAGTGGAAGTCTCAAATCGTGGCTAAAAAGAATTTTGAAAGGACCGTAGGCGAAAACCGTGCCTCTTGGTCGGATAAACTAGATGATGCACTCTCGGGCCTACAAAACACCTATTGGTACTCCTTTATGCTTGTGTACGGAAAGGCGTATCATCTCCCGATCGAGCTCGAGCACAAAGCCTATTGGGCCTTGAAGCATGCTAACTTTGATCTCAAGTCCGCGGGTGATCACCGAAAAGTTCAACTCAATGAATTAAATGAACTTCGTGATCAAGCCTACGAGAACTCTTTAATCTACAAAGAGAAGACAAAGAAGATCCATGACTCCAAAATCAAGAACGCTTTTCATGACCGAGTCCTTCTTTTCAATTCTCGATTGAAGCTCTTCTCAGGGAAACTTAAAACCCGTTGGACTGGGCCGTTCACCATTGCCAGTAAAGTTCCTTATGGTGCCGCCGAGTTATCTCAAACGAACCAAACTTCAAAGTGAACGCCATAGATTGAACACTATTTTGGAGGGTACATACCTCAATTGGTTGTCCCGGATCTCCAAACCTTCCCCATGAACCAATGAATTCAGGATCGAGTCAAGCTAGCGACTTGTTAACAAAAAAGTAGCATTGCATGGGTTTTCACCCATGTTTCTATCTTCTTTCTTTTCTAACACTAGTGTGGGGAAACCCCACGATGTTTGCTTGTTGTATGTTTGCTCTCTGTTTTCAGATTCGTAGATCGTGATGATTGATGCTCGCTGATTCAAATTACCAATATCCGATCTTTTTGCTAACGTTTATCTAGGGATATCTTTATAAATCCTTTTGTGAAAAAAAGATTTCGCTTCCACACTTGGCTAGTAGTATTACCTTTTTCCGTTCTATAGTGTCGGCTCCGGCCGGTACTTTGAATATTGAGGGCAATATTCAATTCTAAGTGTGGGGGGGAATTCTAGCGAATTTTGATCACATGTGTACCTCTAGTACCCTAGCACCCCCGTTTTGACCAAAAATTTTAAAATTTTTATCGCTTTAAGTCAAGTATTTACATTTACAAGAAGTGCTTTGCACAAAAATAAAGCATTGATGCTTCGGTATTAATGGTAGTTTAGTCTTGATTCGGCTAGAACAAGGGGAACCCGACTGCTAGAGTGTTGATCTAGCTGCTCTCTTAACAATTAGGCTATGGTTTTATGCGTTGTGCAAATGAAAATGCTAAGCGTGGAGTAGTTGGTTCTCTTTAGAGCTTATATAAGTAATCTATGGCTTTTTCTCCCAGAGCTCTTAATTGACCTAAATATGCGTTCGTTGTCAAACTTTTAAACATTCAAAATCGTCTTGTTACAATAAAAAGTTTTAAGCAAAATTGATTTAGAGTCCGAGTTCAACTTTTTATTTAAATTTCCGAGAAAGCATACTTTCTTTAAATCAATAAAGTTGCAAAATGAAAGTATCGTAAAGTGCTTGAATGATGCAAAAGTTGCAAGTTTAAGTTCGAAAAAAAAAAAAAAAAAAAAAAAAAAAAAAAAAAAAAAAAAAAAAAAAAAAAAAGAAAAAAAAAAAAAAAATGAAAAAAATGAGTTATGCGGAATAAAAGCACTAAGTGGCTTATGAATAAATGTGCGAAACTTGCTTTTTCTTAAATTTAAATCGAAATTGAACTCGCAGATTCGCCAAAGTTGTCTAAAAGTTTGACGGTGATTTGAAATCCTTGATTTCAAAGATCCCAAAGCTCTCGATACTATTCTCGAAGGTGAAAACCTAGCCTCCTCAAAAGGACAAGCTGAGAAGAAAGTCGCAACATGGAGTGATCTCACCTTTGAATCTCGAATTTCTAAAGCATCGTTGTTAGATCCATTTAGGTTTTGTTTTAACTTAACGGTAGCCTCGAAATCTTTGGAATCGAATTCCCGCTAATTCCGGTACTATTCTCTGTGAGGTGTCAAAAGCCCGGTCACTTAAAACTTATGTTTTGGGATGTGCCGAGAAGAAAGCCGCTACATGGAAGAGGCCCTTTCGATCCTTAGACTTTCATCGTTTCCTGGGTTAAGTACTTTGGTTAAGTGGATAACAACCATAACAAATGTCGATTTCAATGGTCAAACTTTTGAAAATGAGCACACACACTTAAATTTTATGAATTACGGGAGTAAAAAGTTAAGTCTCGACTTACATAGATTATTTGTATAAGTAGTGTTAGCATTTTACAAAAACGTTTGCACAATAAGTTTAAGCTTGGTTTGAGAGTATAAAAAGAGGATGACGATTATAATTCCCCGGAGACACCCATTTTGCGTGAATCCCGTTCTATGATGCCATGTTTTGATAATCAAGCATTTTATTTATTATCGTCTAGTTTTAAATTTCTAGTAGTGAATAAAAAGTCGAAACGGGGTATTCTTGGTATTTTTGATCCTTTCATTACTATATGATCGATCTAGGGACTAGCAATTGATAGTGTGTGGGGATTTGATGAGTGCTTATTCACTCATCCTTTTACCCATCTAAGCCCTCAAAAACGTCTAAAAACACGAAAATATAACAAATTATGCTACAGATATCCTTGGAGTGTGTTTTTATGTATTTCAGGTACAAAGGATCGAAAACAGGGCCAAAACGGACTAAAATGAGCTTGGATTGGATTACGTGCTTTGCAGACGGAGCCGGAATATGGTTTTCTACATTTTCAGAGCCCGGGATACCATTTGGGATTGAGCTTGGGGAATCAGACTGAAAAACCTATCCCTAAATCCAAATTACCAATTTACCCTCTTCCCGAACCCAAAATTACCATTCTACCCTTTTTCGCAAAAATCCTAAAACGTCATTTCTTTCTAAACCCTTATTTTTATATAACACCAATTATTTTTTCAAAAACCAATTTTTAGTTTCCTTTAAAAATGTGTTTAAAACAAAAATAAAAGTTTTAATTTTATTAAAAACCTTTTAACATTAAACCCCTAAACCTTTTATTAAAAACCTTTTTTTTTAACCCAACATAACCCATTTACCCATATAAAAACCCATTTTAACCACTATCTCTTCTTCCCTGATATTACCCAAAACAGATACCCAACATCCCAAACCCATTTTGGCGCCTAGACTAATTCCCTCTCACCATCCTTGTCTTCTTCCCCACACATCCCTCTCAAACCCCCTGGTCCCCAGCTCAGCAAACCCCACAAGCACATGGGTATCTCAAGTGCCATGTTGGCAATCCCATATACCCTCATTGGACATCAAGTTTGACGCCAAGATTGTTTGAGTGGTGCCAAGGATAAATGAATGGCTGCATGATAAAGAAAAGAAACACAAGTGCATCATACAAGACTAATTGTCTCAAAAACTAACACAAAAAAAAAAGACTCCAAGATAAGTAGTATAAATAGAGTAGCACTTGTAGCCATTGAGGCATGAGGAAATTTAGTTTTAAATTTAGTTTTAGTTTTAATTTCAGTTGTAATGTTTATTTAGTTAATGAAAAAGTTTTTTTTACTGTCTTACTTTTTGCTCATTTAGCAAATAAGCACTTTTGTGCTTATTAGCTCTTTGTTCTTTAAATTTTCTATCATAAGCTCTCTTTTAAGTTATTAAGTCAGTTTACTAAAGAAAACCAAGATTAGTTTTTAAAATCGTTTAAGCATTTCAACCCATAAAAAGGGTGTTTGGTTTAAGCTTATTTGAGGTCAAAACCCATTTTTTACCCACTTTGACTCTCAAAGTCAAAGTGGTTCAAGGTTTAGACAAGTTTTTAAAGTTGTATTTAGCTTAGATTACAAAAGTGTACAAGTTTTGGCTAAAAAATCTCTTCTCGGCTCCCATTGAACAAAGCAATTACCTGGCCATTGCTTTCAAGCCTTCTCCACGGCTTATTTTTGGTCCAAATCTTTTCAAAACTGCTTTTCTTACATCCTAGCATCCCCACCTAGACATAGTTTTAGCTTATTTCTATCTAGCATAGCTTTAGGTTAGTTATAAATTGCCTCAAACTCTGTCCAAAATCCACATCTGTATTCTCTTTTACAGCATTCTGCTGTCCCACTGCTTTCATAGCTTATTAATAAGCTGTCCTAGGCTTTTTCTAGAATCTCAAATAGCTTTTTAGGTACCTCACCAGCCCTAGTTGCATGTTTAAGACTCCTTGTAGGATTAGGATTAGATTTAGAGCTTATTTTTAAGCTCAAAATGAACCCCACATCAGTAGCCTTTGCACCAATTAGTCTTAGCTTATTAGCTTTAGTTCAAATTTTATTAGGGCCCATTTAGTGCTTATTAGTTAATTTAGGTAAGCTTTGCCTAGTTCTAGCTTAGTTAGTGCTTATTAATAGAATTTCATAGCTTCTTA
Source organism: Chrysanthemum makinoi (assembly GCA_910596185.1). Taxonomy (NCBI): domain Eukaryota; kingdom Viridiplantae; phylum Streptophyta; class Magnoliopsida; order Asterales; family Asteraceae; genus Chrysanthemum; species Chrysanthemum makinoi. Next base: position 55,978,692 of record OU343224.1, read on the forward strand.
GTCCATTGTATGCTTATTTCAATTTTTAACTAAGGAAATCCAAAACCTTAATGCTCCCTACTTGTGCTATTTCCTTAGACCTTTTAGCTCATTATTAGTCCTAGAATATTTGCTAAACCTCTAAACTGCTTATCATATTGCTTACTTGTACCTTAGAATCTGTAAAAGGTGTTTGTTTTAACTTCTATCATAATCGTTAGAATAAGCGTTTCAAACCTTATTCCTTAGGTTTGAAAAAAGTTTTTACAAAAAAGTGCTTATTTGGTCTTATCTATAAGTTGCAAAAGAAAAATTTGAAAAAATAGTTTGCAAAAGTGCAGGTGGATTCAACCTCCACCTCTTGCTCAAACACACACAACACCACGCCAACACCAACTGCCTCCTATGGTCTTTTGATCATCATTTCAACAATAATATCTTAACCACAAAGAAACAGTTTCTAGTTACTAGCTTATTTAGCTTTTTATTAGCTTATTTCCAAAAGTAGTACCCAACTTTTTTATTTTTCTTAAAACCAGTTTAGCTTAAAGTATTTTATGTGAAATTTTCAGATTTTTCAAAAATCATTTAGTATTTTTTATAATTAAATTAGATTAAATTAGATTTTAATTCATAATAAATAATTTAAAAGTCGAAAAAATACCGGCTTTTTCCTAAAATTATTTTTAGTCGTTTAGAACGTAGGAAAATTAGTTTCACACCCTTAGGCCTTAAATTGCATCATTTTCACTTTTTGAGGCTCGGGATTAGCCCGGTTTTTCACGTTTTTGCATATTATCACTCTAGGACTTAGTGTAACTTAATTTTATTGTTCCGTATGCTTAGTAGTAGTTAGATTATCATTTACTTTGTTCCCGTAGCCTTAATTACTTTCCCTTTAGTTAATTTGTAGAAAACGTAATCAAAACCAAAAAACCGTAACATCGAGCATTTTAATAACTAACCTCAAACGAAATTCTCAATTCACACCGTTGGGGAAACGACCCGGATATCCTTATCCGGTATCACTTATCGAATATTTGAGGGTATTGCGGGTCAACCTTTTTCCTAAAGGGTTGGTTTGTAATTCTCTCGCGCGTATTCGTATTTGGTATATTTCTACTATAACCAGGAAGAAAAGGGGATTTTCTAGGTCTTGGTTCTTGTGGAGGAAGATACAGCCACCATGGGTTTGAATCATCACTTGATGATGATGATGATGATGATGAGGAGGAGGATGTTAGCTTGATGACCTCTGGTTTATTCCAACTGGGATTCCACATGATGCTTGATTGTGGATTTTTATGGAATTAGGGTTTTGGTTTTGATTGATATGTGTTTTATTTGGGGCGCGAGGATCTTTTATCAGCAAAGATATGGCTTATGTAAGTAAATGAGGGGCATGTTAAATGTGGTTGTGGAGTTAATGAGATCATTGGGTTTTGGAAATATATTAATCCTGAAAGTTGACTATATTGACTTCGACATTAGCATTTTGGCTAAACACTGACAGATACATGGATCCACTTCTATCTGTTTCTAACCACTGCTAACTTTAACTCTCTTCTCTGTGTTTGGTTCTTGTTTGTGACTTGTAGGTATGAAGGATTTATGTACATTGGAGCTTATAATTTTGTTAGCTGCTAGTGTTAAAAAAAAAATAAAAAAAAATAAAATTGTGTAATCCTTCATATTTTTGTGAGATGTCTCTTAGTTAGACACATATTTGCTTGCTGTATCTAATGATCAACTGGTTGGAGTGCAATTTCAAGATCCACGGATAGCTGTTTTCAAACCACGGATAATGGTCTTCAAACTACTGATAGCATGCTGATTGTTTTGGATACTTCAGGGTCGCTTTTGTAACTTTGGTGAAAGTATATTTATCTCCCCAAATCACGGACATATCATTTAATTGATCTTCAAATCATTTCCACTTGGCTTCCATAAACCCTAATCACTTTACTTTGCTTAATTCACAAATCCCACCACACTTACATCATCAATCACAATGGCGACCCAAGACTCAAACCCATAACCTTCTTGCTAACTTGGTCAAAAACAATAGATCTGAAGGTTTTCATCAAATGATTGATTTCCTTATTCATAGTCCTATTCACTTTGCTTTAATGTCACACCAACCATCCTTAAAGCCTACATACATCGGGCCTGGGAAATCCTAAGCTTGAGGAGGTAGATGGAGTAGAGGTGTTTAGTTCTACTATAGAAGAGAATGAAATTTTGGTTGATGAGGAGATTATTAGAAGGGTTTTGAAGTTTGATGATGCTGATGGTGTTGATAATCTTTCTCGATGTTGAGATTTTGCTGGATTAGAGAGGTTAGGCTATACACATAGGGGTGAAAAGGTAAAATTTTTTAAGAGTCTATTTTCACCTCAATGGAAGTTTTTAATACACACCTTGTTGATGTGTCCGAGTAACAAGACCACGGCTTTGATGACTTTCCTTCTAAGATTGCTACAGCCTATTATTTGTTTTTTTTTGGGAAGGAAGTTTAATTGGTCTAGGATGATTTATTATGATGGTTTGTGCGTAACATTAGGAAGAAAGGAAAATATTATTTATATCCTAGGTTTGTGCAATTGATTGTTGAGATTCAAATTGAAGAACCTATTGAGCATTCTAGAGAATATGAAGTTCATTATATGCTTCCTAAAGTGTTTGCACATATGAGGAATCAAAAGCCAAATGTTCAAATCATAGATGTTCCTTTGTTTCCACATATGATCTCTCTTTTCTTGCCTCGAAGTTTGCTGAGGTCTTGAAGCTCAACCCTTAGTAACGAACCCACCGATAATGACTCTCAAACCACTGCTAGTATACTCCAAACCACGGAGTAGTACACTTGTAAACAACTGTTAACCCCATTCTCGTGGACTAGAAGGAGGAAGGACACTCACTATCTCATGCTAGTGCTAGTGGTGTTGCTATGAGGCTTTCACAGTGGTGGAGGTGACATTATTGGAAGGCTTCCACTACCGATTCATGCTAGACGCCGGTCGGCTAGTGGAAACATCAATAAGACCCAATCTTGGCAACTCCTAACTGAGTGTTCTTTGGGACTCAACACAAGTAGGAATCCCTAGCCAACTGGCTAATACATGGTGCATAGATGTTCATGCTAGGTCTGATGCTATGTTTTCTATATCCAAGGATTCACCTCTGAGCAAAGCAACACAACTCAAGTGATGAGGATAGATTGGAACATGAACATGAATGACGGATCCTTATGGTACATAATGACTTTTCCATGAACCACCTCTGGGACTAGTTAACATAGGTCGAAGTGGGGAGGATATTCTTAAACTTGTTAATGAATTGATGGCTAAATGTGCTAAAATGGATGATACAATCTCCGCCTTCAAGAGTTAATGTTTCTTGTTTCAGGTAAGGAAATTCTGAGGTCAAGCATAGGATGTTTGTTTTGGAGAAAGTAAGAAGGCATGGGGTTGCTTGTTTGAGGAAAATTAGGAAAATGAAAAGAAGGACTCTCTCCAGACCAATGTGGAAAATGTACCTAAACCGGGAGGAGGAAGGCATGAATTCAGGGAGGCCAGATGTATCTATGGAAGAATTGTTGATAAGGAGATCAAGAACTTTTGTATCCGATAAACATGGGAATGAGGTTGTTCTTGAAAGTTTGAAGAATGTGGTAAGATGAAGTGATGCGGATAGAACCATCGCTAGTGTGTCCAAGAACCACGGATAGTACTTTTGAAACCACTGCTATAGCCAAACATGGTATTATACCCACAAATATATCATAACTACTTCCACAATTGTTACTACCATCTCGATCACCACCCAAGTCAAAATAGGTTGAGAAAGAAGCTGCAAGTACACTGATCAATCTAAGTAAAACCTCATCTAACCCTACACCCATCATTGCACCTGCTTTCTCTTAAATCTACCGCAAACAAATCCAAAGGTAAAAGTTTAGTTATTGGTGGCCTTTGAAGAAAAAAGGGCTCAAACCGATATTGGAAAAGGTAAAGGAATTGCAGAACCAAAGTTGAAGTTTAAAAGTAAAGAAGAACATATTGCTTATGATGAAGAGTATATAAGAAAGATGTTAAATAAGAACAAGCAAATTTTAGAGAAAAGGAAGCAAGAAAAAGAAGAGGTAGTCAAAATGGTTAGCTATATGGTATGAATCACAAAACTACCTTCAAGCTTCTAAATAAATACATGATGAGTATACTCCACAAGAATGGGCATTGTTAGATGATGAGGAAAGAGCTAGACTTTCGGGGTGAATGGGCAAGGAAGATTAGTAAAGAAAGAAAGCAAGTTATAAGAAAGAAACCTCCTACAATTGCAATGATGAGGAATGTATTGATGAAGATTATTAAGAATTCAGCATACATATTCCCGATAATCTTAATAAATTTTCTTTTGAAAGAATTCATGAGCTTTATTTGATGTGTATGAGGATTAATAATGATAGTTTTTTTCCAATGAATTCTGAAAAAGAAGAAGAGTGGATTAAAGGTAATCTAAAGAGAAATCCGAGGTTCAGATGCATCCGTCTAAAAGATTGAAAGAAACTAAGATAGCAATAAATTATCTTTTATGAATATGAGCTTAGGGAGTAAAGAATGTTGAAAATTCAAAGACTCAATAATGAAGTTTCGAGTATAATCAATTTTCACAGATGCTACAGATTTTGATAGATATGATTTGTCGAATTGGGAGCTTTATGGGAATAAATATGGTGATGTGCAAACCTGATGATTATCATGAGCAAATGGTTTATCATCACTTGAAGATTTTGTTTGAGCCTACTCATGATGAGACCTAATGGAAAGGACTCTCGCAATGGACAAGTTACGTAATGGTTTGTATATCAAACTTGTGGAGTTCATGTTTTAATCGTATCCGGAGAAGTTATTCATATGTTGGTAGAAGCTGATTATCCTAAATTGAGTAAGTATCCAGAAGTTATTAATACTGTGATGATGAAGCCCTGTATTATCAAGATGTTGATTCCCTATGATGGTCAAGCTTATAATTTGTTGCTGAAGTATGAGAAAAATTCTAAATCTAGTAAGTGTTTGACTACATCCTCCAATTCAGATGTTTTGAGCTTAAAAGAAACTTGAGAATTCTATTGGAATGTATCAAGTTTAGGGAGGATTGTTGGGTTTTGGTTCTTTGATTAAGAATTATTCTAAGTGTTGGAACCACGGATGTCTTGATGAAACCACGGATAAGAATGGAACCATCTGCCAAGACAAACCGAGGCTAGTAATCTTGTGTAACCACGGATAATGTAATGTAACCACTGCTAGTCTTGTATAGTCGGTTTATTTTCTATTAGATAAATATGGAAAAGATATTTATCATGTAGGTTACGATATATGTAAAGGACTCCTTAGCCTATAAAAGGAGGTCCTAGGTTAGATTAGAGATACGTATGTTTTATATCTAAGATCGATACACTTCAAGGTTGTAAACCCTAATACCGTTAGAGTATTCGATAATAATAATATTGAGGTGTTGAATGTTTATTGTTCTTCTTCTTAAGATTAAATATTAAATTCCGCGTGATACTTAATAAGTTGTTATTCAAGTCAGTTTCTATATTAGATCGTTTGCTCAACTGGGATCAACACGCCTTTTCGTCCGGATAAGTGTCATTCCAGCATTTTGCCTTCAAGATACCTAAAAAGTGAAAATGAACGATATTAAGTAATAACGGGTACAAAAGTGATCAAATAAGGGCTTAAACAACCCCTCAAAAAGGTACATTTTAAAACCTTATCAACCCCCATGTAAAACCCTTTTGTTGCACTCCCCTTTAGTGCAAGATACCCCTAGATACACCCTTCTGAGCCATTCCTTTCATTTTTTCAACCCAATATATTGTTTCGTTACATCATTACACCTTATCCTACCCTGTAGTCTTTATTTATAATTGGGAAATCATCATTTGCCTAAGTTCAAGGTTCGAGTGAAAAGGTTTGGAAATCACGCTTTCATCAACAATATTTAAGATCATGAAGACCCCCAATTCCCTTTGTTCATCTCAAGTGGGGGGATGTTATGTTATATTGTTATGTTCGAAAAAAAAAAAAAAAAAAAAAAAAAAAAAAAAAAAAAATCGAAAAAAAACAAAAAAAAAATGATTGAGTTATGATATTGTAAAGTGCGATGTTATAAGCACTATAGTATGAGCTTTATTGATTAGTATCGGGAGGCCACCTCTAGTCACATTAGAAGATTGGAGTTGAGTTATACCAACTAAGAAGGAAAGGTAGTGTGCCCATCACGACGCCCTCTAATGACGATCTACCTTGCATTTCATGATTCAAATCTCTAGACTTTTAAGCTTGAACTTTTGGACTTCCGGAAGTTGTGATGACTTAGTTATAGATTTAGATTACTCGCTTGTTTTTCATTTTATACCAATTATATATCCCATGTCTTATCCTACCCTTTAGTCATGAAGCGTGTCTAGGTGATGCATGAAAGCAATCTTTGGTGTCTTGGCCATGGATTTGGTCATGTATCATTGATTTTGTCCACTTCTCCCTGACATGTTAGTAATGACGAGTCACCCTTAACCTTGGCGTTCTACCCACATTGCCTCTGAGAATTGTTTAGCCATTAACTCTAGTGGTGGAGATTTGTGTAACCGCCAAGCTTATGATAGAATACATGCTATGACTGTATATTGAGTGATCACCTTAAAATTGAAACTTAGAATAGTTGAGAGATTTGAGTGTTTGTTCCCCTTTTCAAGTGAGTGTGGCTTTGTTTTATTCTAGCATAAGGGATTTGTAATTCATATTTTCCGTGTTTTGGGAGATATCTATTTAGGAATCTATCTAATAAGGTCTACTTGAGGGCAAGTAGAGTTCAAGTGGGGGGATATTTGATAACATCAAATAGTCCCTATTACGCGGTCAATTTCCCCGATATTGCCTCGTTATTTATATCATTTAAATGGATTTATGCTTGTTTTCCATTGTTTTCCATTTTCGTAAATTACGCATTGGAGCTAAAGAGGCGGAAATGGAAACATTACTAAAGAATTATCACAAAGATGCTTATTTTGAAGAAATTACAGCGTAATCCTGCCTCACATTACCAGTAATTATTGTGTGACCAAGTCCAACTTATCAAGAGGTTACGCGTAACCTTCCCAAAGGTTACGACGAACTCCATTAGGTCAAAAGAGGTTCCACGCCACCGATATTTATGCCGTAACTCAATGCATCACTTACGACGTAACCGAAGTTTATTAAAGACTACTTGGCAGAACCACTTATAAGGTTACTGCACTAGCTGCATCTAGTGCATTTATGAAGAAATAAAAGGTTACTTGCACTCCTCTATTGGTTACGCCATAACCAAGACCGCCTATATAAATACCCCACGAAATTCTAGCATTTCGAGCATCCCATTCCACACACAACACTCAGAACGTGGGAAAAGCTCAAGGCATGTCTGGGGAGCATACTGAGCTATTTCCAAGGGAGAAGTCACACCATTATGATAAGCTTTAGCGTTTATTATTTATTTTACTTTCAATTCATGTATTTCGTACTTTGAATATTGAATTGATTTGCATGATTAATATGAGCTGCTAAGCACCCTTTGGTGCTAGCCTAGTTATGATTCCTAATTGTTTTGTTTGGCGCTTACCTTTACTTCCGTGACACTTATTTTGCTGGTATGCATGCATAGTTCTTGGTAGTCACCCTGGTTCGCAGTTTTGAACGGGCGATAGAGGCCAATTCGCTTCCAGAGATATGACCAACCTACCCTGTGTGAGCTGACCAGACGAAGGGTAAGATATGACCAACCTGACACTTTCTACTTGTGCGATTTGACCAACCTGATCACCTATCGCTTGGATGAACTTAAGAATCGGGGGAGGTGTTTGCCTAACGTCGGGCACTCACTATTTAGAATCCAAACATGTAGCGGTACTTAATGACACGGCTTTAGGGGACCAGGAACAACATGACTTATGACGGTGCCTATTCCCCTGTGGTGGCATCTTTGCCGATAGGTTGCGAATTGACCAAATCTTTCTTCTATTTGACCCCACCAAGTAATTGGAAGTGTATAGACGTAGAAATAACTAGCTAGGAGGATTGACTAGGTTAGCACCACTATTCCTATTGATTTCCTTTACCATTTATTTCCCTATTTTATATTCTGCATTAGTAGTTTAATTAATTAAATCCCTATCAAAACCATTATTATTTTGTGACAATTAGACTTAGTAATAATCCAACACACATAGCTCTTGGGACGACCTCAGCTATACCATTTACTACACTACACACGACTGGGACACTGCCCGTTAGTGCATTAGAGTAGACCATAGGTATAGCGAGACACTATAAATATTAAGACCTGGTCAGTAAAACCTGCATCAATAACACATAGGTGTTATCTCCCTGCAAGCCAAGATTAGTTCACAGTTTTTCATAGTTTAATTATCATCCTAGGAGAGTAAACATACATAATACATCATTGTTTTAACATATTGTACCAAATGATCATACAAACCTGTCACTGCTTGTCCAACTTCTTGTTCATCTTCTTGAGGTACCTGCCAATACATTTGAACATCCCTCTTGTTTGCTTGAAATCTGCTGATTGGTTCTCTAACTCGGGAAGTTGTTGTAGGTCCTTAAGTGGAGGAAGCCTAGAGTTCGGAAGACCATCATCTTCGCTTATTGAGGATGATGACGAAGAGGGAGGTTGAAAACGTTTGCTTTGAGTCTTTGCAACCCCTTTTTCACATAGAGGGACAAAGATGTGATCAACAAGAGAGTAGTCCCGATATATCCCTTTAGGATTTGGTGGAATTGGTGCAAAGGCCCTATAGAGACGAGTGAGAAGCATCCCGTAAGGAAGGGCGGTGGTTCCTGGCAAGGGTATATCTGCCATTCTCTTGGCAATGTAGTAGGCCAGATTTAATGGTTGGCGTGTTGAAAAACTATAAAGCATGTAATAAAGGCAGGCATTGATGTGATCCCGATTACCTATAGTGCATAAGACATTTGCCCTTAGAATCTCTTCCCATTTTTTGAATTGTGGCTTAAGCTCATTGAGCTCCATGCCAAAGGGATCCTTGTTGATTTCATTACTCGTACAGGTTGTCCTATTGGTTTGAGTTCTAGGGAGAAAAAGATGTTCTCGGATTATTTCATTTGCCACTAGAGGAGTGTCGTATAGAGGTATACGATCAACAATTGAATCAAGGATTGAAAGGGGCCACTTATCTATGTAAAAGCATGTACCTTGTTGGATCGATATTCTTTAATCAAACTAACTTAACTAGCTTGTTAAGGTTTCATAACCTCGGATAAATCCTAAGTTATTAACAAAGAAACACTAAGCAATCTTTATCAAGTACGCGGAATTTACTTAACAAAGCTAAGAAGAATAACTTTTATTATAAACTCTAAATCTGCTTATTATGCAGATGTTTTAATACAACTCTAAGATAATCAAACTTTTCTCTAAAACACTAATTAACTTGTGAATTGTGAACTCTAAAACTCATAAACTCGCACATCTAATGCCAATCTAGGAGTCCTTTTATAGGCTCAAGGATATCCTAGTCGGTTAACAATTGATAACCTTGTACACAAGTAATCTAAAACATAGAATACAATACTTTCCATAAACGAATAACAATTTTTTGTTCTTGCGTGACTTTGACTTCGTGTGCAGTACTTTGACTTTATATTTAGCAGATTTTGACTCTTTATCACTTGCCAAGACTTTGCCTTTTACGTACTTTCATATCTTTAGTACTTTCATGTCTTCAAGACTTTCATATTCAAACAATCCTCCCCTAACTTGAATTCTATTTGCTTGACTTCAAATTCCTTTTTAAATATATCTTTAATGCTTCATCTGAAGGACAGATTGTTTCTTAGTAGTGTCTGTGTTGTCAAAGTATCTCTTAGAATTGTTCTCTCAAAGATCCAAAGAAGCTCCATCTTTTCAAAGAACACAACAACATATGACAATTTGTACATTAATTCAGTATAAGTTGCATACTATTCTCATCACTTCCGTGTGTGTTAACTCCTATGGGAGGTGAATCATTGAAAATTTAATGGATTTAGATCTCTTTACCAAAGCCATTAATCTCGGAGTAGCCGATGTTTAGGTGTGTAAGACCATGGTACATTGATAACCATATGATTTTTAGCAAATCATCACTATCAAAGATTTGATTTGTCTTTACCAAAAGTTGCACCTTCTCGGACTAGTTAGTTCTTTTATCTAATGGTGAACTAATTACCAATAATGGTTTTTCCATAGCCTTTACCACAAGCCATTTTCTTGTGGGCTAGTCAACTCTTCACATTAACGAATATGGTGAGTTGATTACCATACAACTTATTAGCAAGTTGTCAACTAAAAAACGGATTTGAAATATCTTTACCGGCAGTTGCTCATGGATTAGACAATCCTTTTGTAACCATGGTGGATTGATGACCTATTGATATTGCCATCTCAAAACCCATTTATTTCACTTAACCTTTGTTTTCAAAATATTTGATATTTTAACAAAAGATTTCTTTCAAAAATCACTTAACTGGTATTAAAAGCTGCAAGCAATACTTTGATGTAAGTACTGTTTGATCGAAGAAGACTTTGAATAAAGTACCATTTATCAAAATAATTTATTCAATGAAATTCATACCAGCTACTTATTATCTTCAAAGAATAGTAGTCCAGCTTGATAAATAGATTGATAACCATGCAAGCAGTTTCATTATCCTCATCTACTTCCAATCCATGCTCTAGCATTCTTCTCATGAGCTCAACTGTGAGAGGATATCTTCTATTTACAAACATATGTATCTTTGTACCATTCTCCAGCTCTAAAACATGAACTCCAGACTCTTCAAATAATCTCCAAACAAACAATTTCTTGATTCTTCCATATATCATCAAGGCCTCTTCGCTTTCCCACATGGTTATGAGATCTCCAAGCAAAACTAGACCAATTCCTTCGGATGGATTATCTCCAAAATAAGCTTTCACGCGATATAGATAGAATAGATCTACTCTATCTATAATATGTAATAAATCCCATAGCCTATTGAAAACTTTGAAGCTTTCATCTTCTTTATGAAAATTCATATAATCTCCTTCTTTGGATTTCACAACTTCAAAAGCACTAATCTGAGATCTCTTCATCTTCATGTCAGCATCTTCTTTTGAATAATCAAAATCTACCACTCAGAGATAATTTCTTAATGCATCTTTAGTCTCAAATCTTAACTCAACTATTTTTTCTTTGAAAACTGCCTATCTCAGAACTTTTCCTTTTTCTTTTTGCTTTCTTCCTTTCAGCCTTCAACCAATTAACTTCTTCTCTAAAATCTTTGATATTCTGCAACACTCTTCTTATAAGCCTCTCGTTTCAAAGATCATAGAGTCTTTTCATGTTAAAATAGTTCAGCTTCTGCAATCCTTTATACCCTCGACCTTTCAAATAAGCCATCATATCATTCCTGTCCTTAGCTAAATTAGGTCTTCTAGGCATATATCTAACAGGGGTAGGTGACGTAACGATTCATCGCCTTCAAAGATTTAATTTTTCTTGCAACTTTTAGCTTCTCTACTTTGAGCTTCTTCAGCTTCCCGAGCTTCTCTATCCTTAGCATTTAATTCTTCTTGAAGCTTTCTAGCAGCAGCTTCATTCCTAGCAACTTGAATTTCTAATTTCGCTAAAGTAAGTTTCTTCTTCTTTACTTCTACTAGAACACCTTTCCCTTTATCCTTAGGATCGATTACAGGTTGAGAAGTTCTTTGTTGTTCATCTTCTTGTACTTCTCGAATAGTAACACCACCTCTAGGTTGTGATAAATCTTCTAAAATTGTAGCAATGAACTCATCATCACTTGCGAATGAATAGGTTTGAGTGTAGCTCTCCTCTTCTTGTATAACAGCTTATAGAAGGACCACTTCTCTTCAAAATTCAATACTCTTGGAGTTATTACTCTTTCCGAAAGTACCTTGCAAACCGTATTTTGTTGTTCAAGACTTGCTCATCAGTACCTTGAACTGAACTTGCTCTTGTTCCTCACAAGATTGAATGATCTTTTCATCAGTACCTTCGTGTTCTTTCTCCGCTCCTCAAGACTTTGTTGTTCAAGACCTTGATCATCAAGACCTTGAACTTGAACTTGCTCTCTTGTTCCTCAAGATCTTGAATGATCTTTTCATCAGTACCTTCAGGTTCTTTCTCCTTCTCAACATCTTCTTTCAAAATTTCTTCTTCTAAATTCCTCCCCAAATTGACAGAAGATTGTTGATGAACCTTTGGCATTTGCTTTTTCTAGACCGCTTCTTTTGCCTTTGATTTAACCTGATACGAAATTCTTGAACTAATGGCACACAAAGTCTTTAGCCTTCTAAACTTCGGTTTTAATTCTTTATCTCGTTTGGATTGAGCCTCAGTAGTCTTTTTCAACTTAACCAACTCCCTTGTCAAAACATAATTATCCAATGTGATTTCACAGAGGTATGGTATGTGAATCTTCTCCTTGAATAGGTGAATGTTCCTCTGATTGAGAAGCAGAAACGCACTGGAGATGGAGAGGTGAAACCAAAATGCCTTTGAAGTTCAAGACTTGGGGAAGCAGACCTTGTGGAGATGCAAGACCTTCTTTTGATGCAGATGTGGAGAAGTAAAGATTTGCGATGCAGTACCTTCATAGCTTCATCACCAGACGCTCTAATGGCTGAACAACTTCCATCATGGAAGTAGTTAAAGGAGTATATTGACCCTCGAATAAAGCACTCCTTTTTGCCATAAAGGTAAAATCTTCATTGTTGAACAATCACAGTAAATCTGTAGGTTTTGCACATCGAAAGTTGCTTGTTTAAGAAAACCTGTATAAACCTTGGGTACATTAGCCAAGTAGTTCCATGTGAGATATGTGAGAGCATTCCATCCAAGATTAGCCTTGAGAAGTTAAAAACTCGATCTATAGCTAACCCAACCATAGCAGATGCTATATTGGACCCGAACTGCTCCCAAGAGGTACTCTTAGCACTTATGCAATGGAGCAACACATGAACCAAAATTTCCAATGAGGACCAAATAGTTGTTTTCTAAACGTTTGTTCATTCAAAGATCCTTCATAACCAATATATGTCGAAAAGTATCCCGTGATCAAGCCTTATCAAACCGTATAGCCCCATCTCTCATCATTGAACAATAAATCTTCTTTGATGGAGGCTTCAGTAATCTTAACAGTTCTTCCAAAGAATGTTGATCGAACATAATATCATCATTCTCCATGTTTTCCTAGCATTAGCCCAAAATCTTGAATCCAGGCTCAATTATATCCGGCCCACTAAAAGAGCATAACCGATAGGCTAACCAAGAAGATAATCAATTATAACATGAAAGAGTATTTGCTTCGGCTTATCCAAATTAGCGACCATATTATGCTTTGAAACAATAGGACGATTTGCCATTGTTGATTATGTAAGCACAAAAGAGTTGTAATTGAATAATATGGATATGATGAGAGAAAGATGGAAAAGATTCTAATGTATCAATATGAGAGGAAAATCGGAGTAGGTATTTATAGGTGAGATTTAAAAATCACACCAAAATAACATTGTTACCGTAGCATTAATTACCCCTCAAGAATATAACCGTTGGAACAAGATTTAAATAAGACAAACAATACTTCCACGAAGTAAAGACTTTCCCAAGCAAGATTTTCAAGCAGATTTTCATGAAAACAAGACTTTTCCAATTTCTTCAGATCAACTAAGTATATATAACTATCCTCCCCTCAAGCAATACACATGACTATACTAAGACTAAATAGTCCTCCCCTTAAATGTAGCTCAGGAGTTAATCATGCCAATGCTCACCACCAAGTGAGTGAATCTTGAAACATCAAAGCCTTTTGTGTTAGCTACATTATCATCTGTAGTGAACCTTAACCACATTAATAAGCCTCGTGCTCCTAGCAATCTCGAAAGTGATGTCTAATCTGTATGTGTTTGGTCTTGGAATGATAAACCGATTCTTCACAATACAAAAGGTACTCTCATTATCAATGTTGATAGGAGTATTCTTGAAATTGAATCCATAGTCCAAGAGCCGATTTTGCATCCACAAAACTTGTCCATAACAGCTTTTGCAGCCTACATATTCTTTCAAGAGGATGTTGCTGCAATTGTTTGTTTCTTGCATTGCCGAGAGACTTCTTCCAAGATATTGGCATCCTCCGGTGGTTGATCTTCTATCATAGTTATCACCTGCATAATCACTATCTGAAAAAGCTTCCAAGTGAAAAGGTGACTTTTTGGATACCACAACCCCATCTTAGGTTGTTGTTTCAAATAACAAAATTCTCTTCACCGTGATTCATGTGAGAGATTTTTGGTGAGAATTGATATCTTGCACATAGGCAAACTGCAAACATGATATCAGGCCTTGATGCAATAAGATACATAAGAGAGCCAATCATTGATCTATAAAGCTTAACTTCAACAGGTTGTCCATCTTCATCTTTGCCCAATGAATTAATAGATTTAATAGGTGTAGTAACAACCTTCATATCATCAAAATTGAATTTCTTAAGTATGTCGTGACATACTTGTCTTGACTTATAAAAATACTTCGACCGCTTAACTCAAGTCCTAAAAAGAAAGTCAACTCTCCCATTGAACTCATTTGAAATTCCTTCTACATCAACTGCTCAAACTCTTTGACCATGGACTGTTTGGTAGCCCCAAAGATGATATCATCAACATAAACTTGAACTAACATGATATCTTTCTTGTCTCTCTTGATAAACAAAGTCTAGTCAATAGCTCCCCTTTCGTATCCATGTTGTAATAAGAATGTGGAGAGTCTCGTACTGTGCTCTAGGTGCCGACAAAGGCCATAGAGCCTTAACCACCTTGTAGACTTTGTTTGGGTGTTTAGGATCTTCAAAACCGGGAGGTTGTTTGACATAAACTTTTGTAATCTTTCCATATAAAAGGCACTCTTGACATCAAACTTGAAATCCCATATAAGAAGCAAAAGCAAGAAATATTCTAATAGCTTCAATCCTTGCTACAGGAGCAAATACTTCATTATAATCTACTTCTTCTTGTCTCAGCCTTGGCTACTAACGGCCTTATTTTTGATAACATTACCTCTTTCATCTCTTTTGACTCTCTAAAACCCATCTCGGTTCCAATAACCTCTTCCCATCCGAAGATCACATAAAAACCAAACTTCTTGAAGTTTAAATTGAAGAAGTTCTTCCTGCATAGCTTCAACCCAACTTTCTTTAGTCAAAGCTTGAGCAATATTCTTGGGTTCCTCTTGAGAGATAAAACAAGTAAATAGGCAGGTTTGATGGTCCTTATGATTTAGCCTGTTTTGTTTATACAAAAAGCTAAGTAAAGCATTGTGAGGTGTAGTCTAGTCATTACTCCGTAAGTAGAAGGACCAATGATTTGATCAGAAGGATGATTCTTATGAATTCGTAAGTTTGGAGACTGTGGAACTCCATAAGTATCCTCCAGATTAGTAACATCAAAGACTGCATTGGAATTTGTAAAATACCTTCATCTTCAAGTTCATCATCGTATCTTCTAATCCGTGCATGGTAGGATCATCCAAATCATCTAAAGTATCATTAATCGTGCAAGACTTTGGTCGAAAGTACTTGTCCAAATTACGTGAGAGTACTCTCAGTCTTGTTCTTCTTCTTTGCCTCTTCATAAGCTCTCCTTTGTTCATCGGTGTAAGAATGTGCTAAAACATCTTGAAGAAGCATCTGATTAAGTTCCTCTTGAATAGATTGATCCTCAGATAAAGAGTATTCTCAAGCAAAGCAGTATTTTGTCAGAGGGCAACAAGACTTGCTTTGGAACATCGTACTTTGTTTTGGACTACAGGATCGTCAAGTAGGGACAAAGATCGTGTCTAATATGAACTCCATGAACAACATATTGTAAATCCTCTTCATTGTGCAGAGGTTGATTTTCTTCTAATGTGTATAGTTCATGGATGGAGTTAAAACCTCAAGATCAAAGATCCAATCAGGACCTTTACCTTTCTCATTGTCTTGATCTTCTAAAACTCTACATGAAGACAATCTTGAACCTTCTTAGTAACTCTGTTGTATACTCTAAAGCCTTTAACGTTAGTGCAATATCCCAATAAATAGCCTTCTTCCTGACTTGCCATCAAACTTACCCGATTATCAATAGTGTTTAAAATAGTAAAGGGCATCCAAAAGGCTTTAAAACGAATGTTTGGTTTATTGCCCATCGCAATTCATAAGGTGTTCATCGTGGTTTAGTGGATGAGACTCAAGTATACATAGCAGCAAGACGCATACTTCAGAGTGAATAGGTAGGTAGAATCTGCTAACATTGTTCTTCCGCTTCAATTGAAGTCCTATTCTTCCTCTCGCAACACCATTCTCATATGGTGTTCTTGCAATACTAAACTCCCTTTTATGCCTTTGTTAGCACAAAATTCATCCATCAGCTTGTTCTTGAATTCAGTCCCATTGTCACATCTAATACCTCGAACCTTGAGTCTCAATTGATTTTCAAGGGCTATAATCAGTGTCTGAATAGCATCAAAATTATCATCTTTAAAACCCAAGAAAAATACCCAATCAATCGACAATCATCCGTTACAACTAAGCAGATTTACTTTTCTTGTTTAAACTTGCCACAGAAACAGGTCCAAACAAATCCATATGTAACAACTCCAAGGGTTCTCTAATATTTCTCTCTGCAAGCTTCGCAGAAGCTTTTATGTTGTTTACCCTTCTTGCATGCCAAGCATGATTGATCATTCCTGTAAGTCTTTGAAGGTAAACCTCTAACTAAATTGCCTTTAACCAGTTTGTTGATATTCTTGAAATTAACATGGCCCAATCTTCTATGCCATTGATGTGCCTCTTCAGATGCTGCTTTAGCCACCAAACATGTGGCTCTTCCATAAGAATGTAGACTCTTCATGTCTAAACTATACACATCATTTGTCCTTGGTACTCTAAGAACTACTAATTGATCATCAACAGGCTTAAAGTCAGAGGAAAGGATGAGACATTCGTGTCGTGAATAACACAGATGCTTTTATCACAAATTTGTGATAACTGACAGGTTGAACTTTAACTCCTTCACATATCTAACATTCTCAAAATCTATAAGCCCCGCTTGATAGTTCCTTTTTCAGTAATATTTCCTCCATTGGGATCATTCCCAAATGCAACTCTTCCTCCACTAATCTTCCTAAAATCAGACAGAATCTCTTTGTCTCCTATCATACTTCCAGAGCAACCACTATCCACAATAAGATGATCTTTAAGCTCCTCTTCTCGGGTTACCCCGCACATAAAGAAAAGAGGTAGTGTTTTTAGGAACCAAGCCATTATCGACTTTGTTCTTGAGAGTTACAAACTCAAAGTATTTGAGTATGTAATGTCCACTATCTTTCAAATGGTGATCCAGAATTATATTTTGATTTTTAGCATGGATTTTAAAACTTTCTCGTTTTTCAACACAAATCTCTTTTTCTTGTATCACAAAAACATCTGATTCACTTTTTGTTGAAAGTACTGCTTTGTCCTCTCATAGCATTTCCTCTTAACCCATTCGGTTTAACACGTGGTTCCCGTAATCTAGATCCCTATGTGAATTGTAATACCTTCTAGGTTGATAGTGAGATCCCCTAGGACTCCTATTCCAAATAATTGAATAGTACCTTTTGGTGGCAAAGACTTTGAGAAATCGGTTAGAATTGACAGTACTTTGGAAAGTATCGTGAGATATCAAGGTTTTGAAAAGGTCTTCTCGGTGTGGGTATCTATGATCCGTGAGAAATTTATGTGATTGACGCTATTTGAATTATTCCGACCGGTTTGTGCTCTCTAGGTTTCGATTGGCAGACTGTTCTTTGAAAATTTTCTAAGATATTCGAGTGATGTCACAATCCTTAATTAGATGAGTAGGACTAAAACACACAAAACATAGTTTTTGACCCATATTTCCAAAGTGACTTCTTCTATGTCGATGCCCAAAATTATTTTGCCTCCTTGGTGAATGATTAAACCTGTTTTGACCAAAGTTATCCCAAAAGGTTTAGCAAGATCTTTTGAAAAGGTTTGATGAAAGTATGCTTGTGGAGTGATTTTGATTTGAAGGAATCTGGATTTTGAACATTGTGTTCAACATGTTCTTTGGGTTTTTCAGACCTAGATTGAGCAACTAGCTTCTTCCTAAACTCTAGAATGTCTACTCCAAAATGAGAAACATCAGGCCTAGGAGGTTGATGAATGCTAGTGGGATGGGGAAAAGATGATAATCATTAGCTCTTATATTCGAGAGGTGAGTCACTTATCGAACCCTCATTACTAGATGTATCTACATAATTAATGAGTTCTTCATCACTAGTGAGTATATCCTCAAAATCACCTTCATCCTGATCACTAGATTGGTTTCTTCTAGTTTACTAAAATCCATTCCAAAACCTAATCCAGTTTTAAGGTAGGCTCTTTCCTGTTTTTGAACATAAGAAACATGTGCTGCACTGGACTCTCTCCCATGCAGAAACTTGGCTAATAAATCATCTCTTTCCTTAGTTAATTTCTCAATTTCAAAGAATTTTACAGTTTAATTTCCATTCACTAAGTTTTAACCGGTAATCCTCGTTGTTCATATTTTCTTTCAAGCTACTTCATTATTTTCATGTGCTAGAATTTTGGCTTCCATAGATTCTAAGGTTATTTGATAACCTCGCTACCCTGACCTAGCCCTAACACAATTATCTTTAAATCACATAACCGCTAAGTAATTTGTGATATAAATCATGGCAGTTGAGCATACCTCGAGAGATAGGAGATTGATTTGGTGAAGTAGCCACCAATGCTAGTTGAAAAGATCATCTTCTTCACTTTCTTTGCTCCAATCAAATCTTCCAAAGCCATCATCAGATTCCAAAATAGCATGTTCAGTTCCTCATCAAAACAAAGGTCCACCAATGCTTCCACCTGGTTCTTCAACAACTTCTTCCATCTGCTACCATAAGTAAGTCACTGGTTCTTCATCAAACTTCTTCACTCCAACTTCTCGATAACTTCTCTGAGCAACCAAAGCCTTTGTTTAAGTAATGGGAATTTCCTTAAGCTCAAGTTTTGGCTTTTCAGATGTCCTGCTTGCTTGATACTTAGCAAAGCACTCTTGCAAAGTGGTCTTTTGACAATTGAAGCATTCAATTTTAGATTTGTCAAAAGTTATGCCCTGCTTTGGTTTGAAATCAATGCTTTTGCCTGTCTTCTTCATGTGCTTTTTTGCAGCATCATAGCAACTTGCCACCGATATCAATTTCTTTGCATCTTCTTCAATCTGTAGATCGTCTTGATAAGTGACAGTAGAATAGTTGTCGTGCAAAGAATGAGCACATAACTTCATCTGAGGGCATAGTGGTAGTTAAATGGCAAAGGAGGTGTAAACAGAAGTACTTTGAGTAACAAGATTTTGAGGAGAAACAAAGATTTTTATATGATGATAAAAATAATGTGAGACTTAGAACTTGTTTGACCACTCATCTCATGCTCATACACCTTTAGTTGATGATAAAGATCATCAAAGTCCATTACATCCAAACCTTGTTGTTCCCTATCATTGTAGCAATAACATATGTAGATGGCAAACTCCTTAAAAAAATTAGCATCCTCAATTGATATCGCCTTGTATAACTCTAACATGTTGAAGATTCTGAAACCTAATCAGATCAAGACTCTCTTTCACCAACTAAAAGTTTCAAATCATGCTTCAGAAATTTTTGTGCATCATTTTAGAGCTTCATTCCCTCCAAATCGGTCTTGAGAGCGTTCAGAGTGCTTAGCATCTTTAGCATCATGAAATTTGAGAAGATGACCATCTAGAATGGCAGATAAGAGAATGTTGAGTGCCTTCTCTTGATTCCTTAAGGTTGATGCCGGTAAAACGCCTTAGGTGCCTTGGGTTGTCCAGGAATATCAATGGGTTATGGAACAACTTCATTCCCATTCACAATTACATTCCATAGAGCATGGTCAGTAATGGCAAAATGCCTCATCTTCATGCACAGAGATCATATCTCCCTTCTTGATTATTGGAATTATTGGTGTGATTGGTGGAACAAATTTCAATGGACATCTTGAATATTGTTGAAGTAGGGATTCTTCCTAGTCAGAGTTTCCACACAAGCTCTGATACCACTTGTTGGATCGATATACTTTAATCAAACTAACTAACTAGTCTGGTTAAGGTTTAATAACCTCTGATAAATCCTAAGTTATTAACAAAGAAACACTGAGCAATCTTTATCAAGTACGCTGAATTTACTTAACAAAGCTAAGAAGAATAACTTTTATTATAAACTCTAAATCATTATGCAGATGCTCATACAACTCTCTAAGATAATCGAACTTTTCTCTAAAACACTAATTAACTTGTGGATTAGAACTCTAGAACTCATAGACTCGTACATCTAATGCCAATATAGGAGTCCTTTTATAGGCTCAAGGATATCCTAGTCGGTTTACAATTGATAACCTTATACGACAAGTAATCTAAACATAGAATACAATACTTTCCATAAACGATTAACAGCTTCTTTTGTTCTTGCGTACTTTGACTTGGTAGCAAGATTTTGACTTTATATTTAGCAAGCTTTGACTTTTATCAGCTAGTATTGAACTTTTACGTACTTCATATCTTCAGTACTTTCATATCTTCAGTACTTTCATGTCTTCAGCACTTTCATATTCCAACATACCTTCACATGGAATGCCGAGGACTTCCGCAAAATTACTGAAAAGAATTTTGAGGTGATGTTGGTTGATTTTGAAGCGAAGTAACAAAAGGCCATGATCATTGGTTACAAGCATTACACTAGCATAGACCTCTAGAACGAACCTAGGACAAGTTTGTTCATTTATATCTAGGAGACCATCAAAGTGGATGGTGGAAAGTTATTACGAATGTTTGTGCCTTCAAGGAAGGATGGGTCAATGGTTCTACCCTCATGGAAATATCGTTTTTCTAGTGCCTTAAAGATTTTCACTTCTTCCTTAGAGAGACCCTAAGTTTTGTGGTGTTTGGGAATGTAGTTGGGAGTATCTTTGTGATCATAGAAGGTTGTGGGAGGCATGTTTGATCCTAGATACAAAACAATTCACATTTTAGTTGAAAAAAAAAAGAATTTCGATATTGTGTTCTAGTGTGTCTCTATATGAAAAAAATGTGGAGGTGCGGTTATCTCGACTCCTTTTAATGCATAAAAAGAAATTCTTTAGTAGTTTAGTAACAAAACAGGAGATAACCCAAACGCTCCTAATTCAATGTAGCTTCAATTGAATATACCCGAGAATACATATTAATTATGTACTTTCTTTAGCATTCAAGAGACATCATACAAGTGATGAAATAACGTTTTTATTTGTATGAACAGTGAGAAATGTTTGTCCTAAATTGAGATGTTTTTCATAAATTTGACATGGGGCTTTTAGCTAATTATGATAATGCCTTATTAGATGTAATTCCTAAATAAGAGAAACATGATTAGTTAAGTAATTTAACAAATGTACTTCATGATTTGTTTAAGAATAATGCATAATCCCCATATTTGGTTTTCTGCATAAATTAGAAGCCCTAGACTCAGAATCAAGAGAAGAAAAGTAGTAAGGAGACTTACTATGTTGATTAAAGCTGAGATTGTAATGCAGGTTTTATTGACCAGGTTTTAATATTTATAATTACTCGTTATACCTATGGTCTACCATAATGCACTAACGGGCAGTGTACCTGGTCGTGTGTAGTGTAGTATTCGGTAAAACCGAGGTCGTCCCAAGAGCTATGTGTGTGGATTTATACTAAGTCTAGGTGTCACAGATTTTAATATGATTTTGATAAGGAATTAACTAATCAACTACAAAAGCAAATAAAGGCAAAGGTTGTGATCAATAGAGGAGAGAGGTGCTAACCTAGTTAATCATCCTAATTAGTAATGCTCGCGTCTAATTACTTCCAATTACTTCAGGTGGGGTCAAAGTCGCTAGGACAGCATTTTGTCAGTTCGTCCTAACCTATCAACAAAGGGTCCCACTAGAGAAGTTAGGTGTCCCCTCATAAGTCCAAATTGCTGGTCCCCTAAGCCAAGTCATTAAGTACCGCTACATGCTAGATTTATAATAGTGAGTGCTCGGGCGCTAGCGTCTTAAACAACACTCCTTACTTAAGTTCATCCAAACGGTAGGTGATCGGTCAAATCGCACAAGTAGAAAGGGTCGTCAGTTGGTCATATCTTACCCTTCCCGTCTCAGTCTACTCACTAAGGGTCAGTTGGTCATATCTCCTAAGCAACTAGCCTCTACCGCCATTCAAAGCTACCGAAACAAGGGTAGCTACCAATAAATTATGCATGTATACACTTAGAAATAATTATACAAAAGCAATGTAAACGCAAACAAAACAATTAAGGAATCATAACTAGGCCAGCACCAAGAGGTGCTTAGCCGCTCATATTAACTATAACAATCAATTCAATGTTTAATGTTACGAAATACATGAATTGAAAGTAAATGAAAGACAAAAAGCTAATGCTTATCGTAGGGGAGTGATTTCTCCCTTTGAGATAGCTCCGTATGCTCCTCTAGATATGCCTTCGACTTCTTCTCACGCTCCGATTGTTGTGTGTGAAATGGGATGATTTGAAATGCCGGAAATCGGGGTATTTTAGGCCGATCTGTTACAGCAGTAACTAATTATAAGAGTTACTCCGTAAAATTTAATTCTTCGTATTTTGCACTATTAATGCTGGTTACGACGTAACCTATGGAAGGAGTTACGCCGTATCTTCAATAAATCTTGGTTACGCCGTAGTTGTTGCATGAGTTACGGTGTAATTAGTAGCGGCGCGGAACCTCATTTGACCTAATATGGTTACGTCAAAATCTTGGATAGAGTTACGCCCTAATCTTTTGTTAAGTTAGTTTTTTGAGCCACGCTTTAGTTACGGCGTAATGTGAGAGAGGAGTTATGTCGTAACTTCTTCAAAGTGTGAATACTATGATAATTCTTCAATAAACTCTCCAAATCCGCGTCTCTTTAGCTCCAATGCTCGTAATTTACCTGAAAGTGAAATATAATGGAAAAAAAGCGTAAATCCATATAAATGATATAAATCACAAGCATTATCGGGGGAAATTGACACTTAATATTCAGGATAATTTGATGTATTCAGATTGGTTGAAGAGAATACCTCAATTGTGAGTTAGGTGTGTTCTTGGATGAATTTGAGTCGTTTGTGAGTTATGAGAGAAGAAGTATTTGTTAAATATTTTTAAAAACTGTTCTAGGGAACCACAGATTGGATGGAACCAAAATAAGGTTTCCATCCATGTTGTCGTTTGGTTCCGTGGAACCAGATTGACTTTGGTCAATTTTTTTGTGTTTGGTTAAACTAAGGTTTTAACTATAGGTTTGGTTCCATTAGTCCTAATCCAAGTCTAAGAAGATTAAATGGTTCTCGTTTAAGAGTTTTGTTAGAATGTCTGTCTTCGTGGGATACTTTCTCGATTGAGATGTTTCCTTTTCGAACATTGTCACGAAAGAAGTGATGATGAATTTCAATATGTTTTGTTCGAGCATGTTGGACAGGATTTTTGCTGAGATCAATAGCTCCTTTGTTCTCACAAAGGATAAAGATGTCTTTAAGTAGAATTTCGTAGGCCACGAGAGCTTGCTTCATATAAAGAGCTTGTTGACACGCTTTTCCGGCTGATACGTACTCAGATTCAGTTGTTGAAATAGCGGGGCTATTTGTTTCTTAGAGAACCATGAGGTGAGACATTGTCCAACAAAAGTACAAATACCACTTGTGCTTTTTGTATTGACATAGTCACCAGCATGGCCCGATTCTGCATACACTACGGTTTCTACACCCATTCCTTTAGGATACCATAATCCTAAGTGTGTAGTGCCTTTAATGTATCTAAACATTCGTTTCATGACTTCAAGATGTGATTTTTTAGGATCTTCTTGAAAGCGAGCACATAGACAAACATTAAACATAATGTCGGGTCTATTATCCATGAGATAGAGTAGACTACCAATCATTCCTCTATATTTATTGTTATCCACATATTCTCCTTCTTCATCCTTGGTAAGCTTAGTTTCAGAGGACATGGGTGTTTTGATAGGTTTAAAGTCTTCAAGACCAAATTTCTTAAGCATATCCTTTATGTATTTAGATTGGTTAAAGAATATACCATCTTCTAATTGTTTAGTTTGAAGTCCTAAAAATAAGATTAGTTCTACCATCATACTCATCTCAAACTCGTCGTGCATGATTTTTGAGAAATCATCACATAGCTCTTGACAGGTTGATCTGAATATGATGTCATCTACATATATTTGGACGATGATAATATGTGAATCCTTTTTTTTGGTAAAGAGAGTATTAACTACTAAACCCATGATGTACTTATGTTCAACTAAGAAATTTGTAATTCGATCATACCATGCTTTTGGTGCTTGCTTAAGTGCGTATAATGCTTATTTAAGTTTGTAACGTGATTTAGTTTTTCAAAATCGGTGAACCCGAGATATTGTGCGACATAGACTTCTTCACTAATAAAACCATTCAAAAATGCACTTTTAACATCCATTTGAAAAAGTTTGAAATCATGTGCACATGCATATGAAAGTAAAATTCTAATTGACTCGAGCCTAGCAACGGGAGCAAAAGTTTCATCATAGTCTATACCTTCTTGTTGATTGTAACCTTGTGCTACTAGTCTAGCTTTGTTTCTAGACACTACACACATCCGTCCATCTTATTTCAAAAATCCCATTTAGTTCCAATTATAGTATGATTTTTAGGTTGAGGCACTAGTGTCCAAACATCATTTATAATAAACTAGTTTAATTCTTCTGGCGTAGCAATGACCCAAGATTCATCTTTAATTGCTTCATTTACATTTTTCGGTTCATTAGATCATACAAAACAAAAGTAGTTACTTTGATTTTGAGATTGTGATCTTAAGGTTCTTTGATTTAATTTTCCTATGACTTTATCTAAATGATGAATTTTAGATTCTTTGATATTGACAATTTCTTCATTTAATGGTTCATCTTTCTTGTTATTATTATTGTTTTCTTGATTTTTAACAAGTTTACTTTCAACTAAGTCATCATCTACCAAACGTGATGTCTTAGAGGGAGGTGGAATTTCGCCAAATGTTACGTTTAACGATTCCTCGACTCTTATTGTTTCTTTGTTTAAAACAATATATGTTTTGCGAGTTTGTGAATAACCAAGAAACACAACTTCATATAACTTTGATTCGAATTTGGTATGATAATGTTTAGTATTTAAGATAAAACATTTACATTCAAACACTCTAAAGTATCCTAAAGTAGGCTTCTTGCCTTTATAAAGTTTATAAGGTGTTTTATTCAAGAATGGACGTATTAAGACTCTATTTAAAATGTATGTCAACGGCGTTACACCAAA
Organism: Chrysanthemum makinoi; assembly: GCA_910596185.1. Classification (NCBI taxonomy): domain Eukaryota; kingdom Viridiplantae; phylum Streptophyta; class Magnoliopsida; order Asterales; family Asteraceae; genus Chrysanthemum; species Chrysanthemum makinoi. Next base: position 56,004,226 of record OU343224.1, read on the forward strand.
ACTTTTGAGGTATGTTTTGGTCATTAAGCATTGTTATACTCATTTCTAGAAGAGTCCAATTTTTACGTTCTACTACACCATTAGATTGGGGAGTTCGAGGAGTCAAAAAATTATGTGTTATACCATTAGTATCACAAAAGGTTCCAAATTGTGTTTCACTATCGAATTCACGACCATGATCCGTTCGGATTGACACAATGTTTCTACCTAGTTGGTTTTGAATTTTCTTACTAAGTATTTCAAATTTATCAAAAGCTTCATTTTTTGTTTTCAAAAACTTTGTCCAAGTGTATCTTGAATAGTCATCTACTATAACCAAAGTATGGAAGTTACCTCCGTAACTTTGTATAGCGGATGGACCAAACAAATCCATATGCAAAAGTTCCAGACACCTAGTTGTAGACACCATGTTTTTTGCCTTATGGCTACTATGAACTTGTTTCCCAATTTTTCAAGCATCAAAAAAGTGTTGGTCATATTTCAACTTGAGTAAGTTTCTAACTAGTTCTTTTGATGACAAGGATTGGATTAGTCTCATATTAGCATAACCTAGGCATCTATGCCAAAGAGTGGAGTTGTCACCTATGGTAGTAAGGCAGAGTTTATCCCTATATGTTCTATCTATTTTCATGACATATATGTTGTTTTTCCTAATTTCGTTTGCTACGGTGATTCCATCTTTTAGGAACTTACAACCATTTTCCTCAAAGAGGAGTTTATACTTTTTATCACATAGTTGGCTAATATTAAGTAAGTTAAATCCAAATCTATCAACATGAGCAACATTTTCAATAGTGAGAGAGTCATGAGCGATCATACCTTTTCCAATGATTTTGCTCATAAGATTGCTACCGAAAGTGACATTACCTCTATCATACTCTTGTTATGTAGAGAAGAGACTTTTGTCTCCCGTAATATGTCTTGAACATCCGATATCTTTTATCCATTCATCTGGTTCCAAGCCGACTTTCAAGCACACCTATGAAACATACAACTCAAGCGTTTGGTCCCCAATATCTCATGGATTTGTAAGAATTAAACATATTGTTTTCTTAGTTTATATATGGAAATGATGGATATGGGTTCCATGGCATGTAATTTGGAGTTTGATTTTTGATTCCAATCGATATGTTGATTGTTAAGTTGTGTGTTGTAGTTGCTTTTAGGAAAGGGGCGTTTGGAAATAGATGTTTTAGGCCTTTGTTGAGTGTTTTTTTTTATCTAAGCTCGTCATACTCCTGTTGTAACAGCAGGTTTTGGTCTAATAGTATCTACGGATTTTTTCGTGACTTTAACAAATTCATTACGGGCCATTTTGCAAACAACCTTTTTTCTGCAGATACTCTTTGAACCAATGGGTTCAATGAAAGAAACCAAATTTTTGGTTCCGTCTGATCCGTGGTTGTCTGAGATGGATGGAACAGTTTGTTTGTGTTTTTCGGCCTTTTTGTTTGATTACTTGGTATTAATAGGTCATTAAATCCTAATCTATTTTTATTTCCTGGTACTTTTTGTATTCTCATTATTTCATCCCCACATGAAAGACTTCTATCAAAATTTTTGAACTTAGAGTTATGTTTAATAAGCGTTTCTTGTGTGAGTTTTAAGTTTTCTATTTCGAGTCTAAGCTCTTGACATAATTTACAAACATTGTCATTACCTTTGCTCTTTTCTAAGCGTTTTGCCTTTTCTTGTAACTTATAAACTTCATGTTCTAAAAACTCCTTTTTTTGTTTTTAAAAACTTGTTTTTGGTTAAAATTTTTAAACTTAGTTCGCATAAATGGCTATATCTTTTTTGCAATGTATCGTCATCAATGGAAGAGTAAGATGAGTCAGAATGTACCTCGTTTGATTCTTGTGCCATGAGAGTGATTTCCTCCTTTCTTGGCTCTTCCTCATCGTCTTTACTTCCACTCCAAGAACCACTTACAAAAGCTCGTTGATTTTTGCTTTTTGGTGGCTTGGGACAATCTCCTGTTAGATTGCTTGTATCTCCACATCTAAAGCACTTTCTTTTCTTGTCATCACGGTCTTTCCGGAATGACTTCTTGTCATCTCGGGGTTGCCTCACAAACTTCCCTCTTCTTCAAAAGAATTTATTGAAATCTCTTACGGCCATGGCATATTCCTCATCTTCACTATCCGAGCAAGATTCTTCATCATCAGTTGATTCCGGCCTTGCTTTTAAAGCAACGGATTTGACTTTTTCTCTTTTGCCTTTGACGATTTCCGAATCTTTCTCCATCACCATCTCATGAACTTTGAGATTTCCAATTAGCTCATCAAGTGATATTATTGAGAGATCTTTTGATTCTTCGATGGTCCTCACTTTTGCTCTTCATTTTGGATGGAATGCTCTAAGAAATTTCCTGACAAAATTCTTACTATGAAAAGATTCATCAAGTGCTTTAAGAGAAGTAATAATTGTGTTAAATCGAGCAAATCTGCAATCAATGGTTTTATCTTCAGGAATAACAAATTGTTCATATTTTTGAATAAGAAGATCAATTTTGTTATCCTTGACTTGTGAATTCCCTTGATGTGTGATTATTAAAGATTCCTAAATATATTTAGCGGTTTCACACATAAAAATTCTTTCATACTCCTTTTTAGATAAAGCATTATAAAGCATCATTTTTGCTTCATTGTTTTTACCAATTAGTTTCTTTTGTTCATCGTTAGAAATATCTTTTGTCGTGGGATTATAGTCACCTTTAATGATTACATACCAAAGATCTATATCTTTTGATTTCACGTATGTTCCAAAGCGATTTTTCCAATAGATAAATCCATTGAGTTATAAAAGTGGTGTTCTTTGCATCGATTGCCCCTCTTTAAAGTTTTTAGAATCCATGGATCGTTTCAAGTTTATATAATACAATACATTTTAGAAAAATCTTGAGCAAATAAACTCTGATACCAATTGTGGAAAACTAGATGAGGGGTTGAATAGTTTTACCATTTTAAAATTTGATTTGCTTTGAATAACAACGTGTGAATTCAAAAAATATAGATAATCATGAATAAATAATATGCAAGTAAAGAAAGGATCAAACTACAACACGGTTGTTTATAGTGGTTTGGTCTACAAGGACTCTTTTTCCTTGCCCTACTCCACTCCACGAGTCTCCAACTCGAGAGTTATCTTCACTAATCAACAAGCTCCTCTAAAAAGGAGAAAACCTTTATACGTCGCTTACATAATATTTCTGAGACATAGCTAGATGTCGAGTTCTTTTACAAGGGCACAACCACTCTCAACACACTATGTATTTTAAGGACTAAAATACTAACCAATCACTATCAGAGGTTTATGATGGTTTGGTACAAACAATGATGTATGAATAACAACAATTCACACAACTATAAATAAACAAGACTTGCAAAAATTTATTGAAGCTTGGAATGTCTTAATCTTCTTTGCTACAAAAGAGGATCACTAAAAATAAAATAAGAATGAATAGATGAAAGAGAATGAGAGAATGTATGCGTTTTATGCTTATGAGGGATGAGAAAACAACTTGGTATGGCTTGCTATTTATAGGCAAAGAGCCTAGCAAACCACGGATCACACGGAACCAAAAAATTGGTTCCGTCCTTGTTAATTTTTGGTTCCGTGGGGTCTGTCAGAAAATCTTCACAAATCTAACAAAATATTCACCATATCTTACCAAGATCTTAACAGACCTTACCTAGATTTCATTTGATATGTTGAGTGACAATCTAAAAAAAATATCCAAGCAATATTCTAAGGATTTCTATGATAATGCAAGACATGATGTAATATGCATTTTCATTTTTAGTTTTATATGTTTATGTAAATAACTATTGTAATGTACATGTTAGCAAACAAAAAGAATTTAATTAGATGAGTGAAAAATAATGTTTTGATCACATATTTTTTTCTAAGACAAAAACTAATTTACTTGTGAAAGATTAAAAATGTAATGTGTCATTCTATTTAACATCTAATAGTGGCATTTTTCCTAAAATGACAAACTACCATTTTGTGAACAAATGCTAAAAATAATTTTAAGAAAAACTTGTAGCTATATGTAAAAGTCTTGACAAAAATTATACTTTTGCTAAAATGAAATTTATTATTGTTAACAACAAAATATAGCAAAGATCGTAAAATATAAATAATGTTTTTAGACGATATTTGTATTAACAGACATAAACCTTGCTTCAATTCCAATAAGGGTACTTTTCGTTTTGGTGTCTATTGCAAATTTCTTCATGATGGAATGCATGATAATACAACTATTCATTCTTCTACTGTTTCTTTTACCACTTGTAATACTTTGTCACAACATGACCTACTGACCTTACAAACTATTTGGGCTAAAATGGGTACTCATGGGTCTAACTGGTGTGTAAATAAGTCAATTAATGCTAATAAAGTTTTGCCACAGTCTACTGGATCCAACACACCCATAGCTTTTTATACCGCTCCAACTTATGCCACTACACACGTTCCACCAGGATTTAATAGTTTACCTTTGGCCCAACCATTACATTATACCTACCTGGCCAATTACATACACCTTCATCCCATCACCAATACTATCCCCCACCCAGTTTACTAATCTCTCTATTTCATCGGGTCATGTATATCAACCGGGTTAACTTCTTTTGTCGGATCAACCCAATCAAACGGGTCACCACATGGTTCAGTCTTTTCAACCGGGTCAGCTGAGTCAACCGGGTCAGCCAGATCAACAGGGTATTGTGGGACACACGAGTCAACTTTTGGGTTAAGAGACGGTTTTATCAAGTGCTTTTCAAGCTGTGACACTTCAGGATCTTGCTGCGGGTAACTGGAACATGGATACAGGTGCGACTTCTTACCTAAATGATTTTTTTATAGTCTTAGTAATGTTTTTATTTCGTGCATTTATCCATCTGTCGCGGTTGGTGATCGACATTCTATTCCTATTACAAACTCTAACCATAGTGTTTTGCTTACACCATATCGACCACTTCATTTAAATAATGCTCTTATTAATTCAAATATTTTCAAAAATTTAATTTTGTGCGTCAGTTTGTCCATGATAATTATTGTACTGTTGAATTTGATCCTTTTGGTTTTTTCAGTTAAGGATTTTTAGACTCGACGGGTGCTCCTCCGATGTGATAGATTTGGGGATCTTTACCCGGTCATGCAACCTTTGAGTATTCCTCATGCTTTTCTTTCAAGTCATTATATGTGGCACGAGCATCTTGGACATCCAGGAAGGGAAGTGTTACGTCGTGTCTTGTCTAGTAATTATTTGTCATGCATGTCAGCTTAGCAAACACGTAAGGCTTTCATTTGTTAGATCTAGTACTTTGGTTTCATCATGTTTTGACATTTTTCACTCGGATTTGTGGACTTCCCCGATTTCGAGTCTTTCTGGTTTTCATTAGTATGTTTTATTTTTGGATCATTATTCACAATATGTTTGGGTTTGTCCTTTAGTTAATAAATCTGATGACTTTTCTAAATTTATGTTTTTTCGTAACTTTGTTCGCACTCAGTTTAGGTGTGAAATAAAGTCATTTATGTATGATCATGGTGGTGAACTTGACAACCACTGATGCGGAATTTTGCAAAACCACAAAAGTTTTACAATCCTCATAGGCAGTGTACCTAACTGTTGTAGCGTAGTATAGGCAAGACACGGGTGATTGATCGTTCTCTAAGGGAATAGTGTATTGGAAGGCCGAAGTGTATGACGAAATTGGTCTAAAGGTGAGGGATGATTTTTTTTGTATTTTTTTATATTTTTAGAAAGCAAGTAAAATTCTCCGGGTTTGAAGAGTTCGGTTTTAAACTACTAACTAAACTAATTAAAACTAAATTGAACTAATTATGCAGAAAAGTAAAGTGGTAAACTCTTATGATATGTAAAGGTGTTTACTTCGAATTTTAATGCTCCCTAGTTATGTCTTATTGATTAGTCGAATTGCCACGACCTTGTTTTAATTAGCGCGTTGTATTCCTTAATATTGGTTGTAGGGTGGTGTTGAATTCCCTAACTCTATGAATATATTTGTCTCGTTAAGAAATCCTAATGTAACCAATCCGCAATTACGCAGTCTCGTTAAGACTTCTTAATGTCAACAATCCGCACTTCACGCAATAAATACAACGAATAAAAACAACTCGTGCACTCTAGTGAAGAAGCGTTTAGTCGGATGTTCGAGCTAATATACTGATGATAAAGCCACTTTTCCTACTCCTAACGCGATACAACTAATTAAACAAGAGACGACAATCAATAATCAATAACTAGGTTTTATTCAATCCTAGACAAACACTTGATAATTCAACCAAGCATGTTAAATAGAAGTGAAGATACACATATAATCAAAAAACACATAGACATATTGAATGATTAAATAGGAATAAATTATCTTCAATAAAACATGGAGAACGGGGGCTAAAAATCCTTACAAGATCTGTAAAATCATCACCCAAAGTGTTCCCAAGATACCTCCCAAGATGTTACCTTGAATGAAAAATTAAAAAAAAAGTATATGTAGATTTACATTTGTGATGGCGTCACTTTATAGGTGTGACGCCTTCAGCTAGCCGTCATTAGGGTTTCGTCCTTAGTTGTGTCACCGTCAGATATTGTTTTCTTGGTTCTGACGCCGACAGCTCTAGGCCATCACCATAGCCTAAACCGTCACTTGTAAAATTTATAACTGATTTGGAAACTTGATTCTTTAATTGCTCTTTTTCTACATTCACTTCCAAAGTACCTAAAACTCGAAAAGAAATAATTTAGGGTAATAATTGATCAAATATGTACAAGTTTAGAGATTAAATGACCCCTTTAAAACACAAGTTTTTCAACCTCATCAAATATCCCAACACTCAAGATTTGCTTGTCATCAAGCACATGTTAGGGGCCTTTAGCATTGGTTTAAAAGTAATTACAACACAACTCATTCCACAATAATCACAACGAGCACAAAAATTATATACTAGCACCTCACAATAAAGTGTTTGGATTCTCACATCTCTCGTGTGTATAGGTTGTATAACATGTATGGAAACATAAAAATAAAACACTCTCTACCTGTCATAGCACATAAATTACCATAGGCTTGATAAAGGATCAAACCTTCACCACTTTAGCATAAGCACCTGGGATAAATTATCAAATAGGACTTTTAAAGGGTTGTAACGTTAGGTGTAAGGGTATGGAAAACATGATTTTGTGGATATAGGGAATTTTTACTGGTGGCAAGCTAATTATCTAAGTCAATCACATATACAATATGGCGTTGCTAAGCCAAGACTTGATTCACCAACTCTTTTTTTTTGTATTTTTCTTGACTCTTTCTTGACTTAAACAAAAGAAATTAGGCGGGATGGTATTCCGTATTTTATTTTATTTTTTATTCTTTTCATACACTCTTGCCCTACCATCCACAAAATAATACATCCATACATAAGGGATTTATAGTTGCATCCCTACAGTTGAATTTTTAAATAAATAAAACTAACTAATGACCTGAATTAAAAGGATCAAAACACTTGGAGTACTTAACACATTAACGCATATATAGGGGTAATAATTATGACTTTCTTCCTCATTATTCCATATCAAATAGTACTAAACCCATGAGTCCCAATTTTCCCAAAACTGTATTTATAAGATATGACTCGACTTAGCACCATGTAATCAACTAGACAATTGTTACACCTTCAAATATGGTAGAGCGGAAGCAACATGTGGTGCTACTCAATTGGTATTCACATCACAAGGAAATAAAGAACGGATTACAAACATCATTAAAATTTCATTAATAATTAAAAGAGTTTTACAATAATGTTAAGTGAGGAAAATATGGCCCATAAGTTTAAAGTAGTCCATTAAACAAGTCATAGTTTGTGGGAACAAACTTCAGTTGGTAATCTATGACCAATGACATGCCATATCCTTGCCTTCATACTAATTACCTGAGAAAAACATGCTAAATGTCAGCAAATCGCTGGGGAGTTCATAGGTTTATTATAAAATAATAAAATCGTAAGTTGGACTAAGTGTTTAGTTGAGCATTTCAATGAATATAATGTCATACCAAAAATAGTCTATTGCGATAACACTAAGTTCATGCAACCGAAGCTATAACAGTGGGCATGCATCTAGAAGCATGCAAATAAATAAATTGGCCCGGCAAGTGTCTATACCAAAACACTTGAATTTTGACATGTTATATGTTTGCGTTTGCCTATCCGATCAAACCGAACGGGGATGTCACTCCCAATATATATATATACATATGTATATATATATATATATATATATATATATATATATATATATATATATATATATATATATATATATATATATATATACATATGTATATATATAACATTCACGCTTCCCAGTAGGAATTGACGGTTCATGAGGTGGGACACTTATGGGATACAAAGGGCTTAGGCTAATCTACGCAACATTTTCAAAAAGATTTTAAGTCCTGGTCCAAAAACAGTTGTATGTTTCTCACCTCATAGTTATAAAACAGTTTATCGTATAAAAGTGAGGCTATAAACTCACCTCAGCAAATAAGCAAGTCTGAAGTGCACAAATCAAATTGTGAGTGGCTCCGAAACGCAACCTAAATTGGTACGATAATTTCAGTTTCGATATCATGTTTATTCAAACTTTATTTACTTGTACATGTTTGTGTGGCGTCATTTTAGTTGAAAATATCCTATTCAAAATATTTGTGTATAGTTCGGCTTATAAAAAACATGCTTTAAAAAAAATATCGATAATGCACGTAAATTGGCTAAAAGATGAACAAAAATTATGTATGGAAAATGGAACGTGAAATGAGATGTTGTCGGTGAGAAAATTTACATATATATATATATATATATATATATATATATATATATATATATATATATATATATATATATATGTGTGTGTGTGTGGTGTATGTGTGTTGTGTGTGTAGAGTGTGTAACTATGAGGTGAGAAACATGCAACTGTTTTTGGACATATGTATATATATGTGTATATATATATATATCTCTATATTATATATAACAGGAGGCATTTGGCATTAATGCCACCTCAATGCCACATAAGCAAATTTCATGCCACATAAGCATATGTTGTCCAACTAAGCAATTAATTGTTAAATTTCTGAATTTTATTATTCTTTTTTTGTAATTTTCGGATTTTTTTTAATGATTTTTGAAAATTGTTTATAAAAAAGGTTCCTTGCAAGGATTGAACCTTGGTTGTTATGATAAATAACTTGTGTGTTTACCACTTAGGCAACAAGTTATTTTGATAATTATGTTGCATATTATAATCTATAAATGCAACCAATTATGTAGGAGAATCCCTACAACTTAGGTTACCCTAATAAAACATATACGATTTTTTTCAGTTCATTCATAATATATTTTTTTCTCAAAACCCTAATATCATATTCATTATCCTACAGAGAATTGCAGGCAGCAAAAAAACTAATCTACACAATCACATGCACACACGTAACACATACGTCAATGCCAAGGTAAGGTTATCTCATGTGCCATGATGAATTATAAATTAGTTTCAAATGCTTTTATTGATTTTGATTTATGATGTTTATAATCTCTAACTTTGTTACTCCTTTATTTATTCAAATTGCAGAGATCTATTAATCCAAGATATTTTTAACAAGGTAACGACAACAACCTACACATTTTCTTATATAAAAATTGTTTTGAGTCTTTTTTGATTAGGTTGTTACTGATCCACAAATACTAACATGCTCTAATTTTTCAGCTGAATGAAGCCTTGCTGGTTGAAATAGGACTGAACATCCAGGAAGCACATGTTTTTTCCATTGTGGATCGTTGCTCATTATATGTCTTTGTTGTTGATGGCTAGCCATATGAGGTATTGTCTTTGTTGTTGATAGTTGTGTGTATCATGTTGTTGATAGTCAAAGTCAAGCCGACAAGTTACATGCAGATGTTAGTCAATTCGATTTTTACTGTTAGAAGTGTCTTTTTTGCATCTTCAAACATACTGAAACTCAGTGAAATTCTTCACTCCTCTAATTTTTTATTTTTCAAAGTTGAACGTCATTTTTTTTCTTCTTTACCTATTTTGCATATGTATAGGTCAATCCAAGGAATGCGCCTTTAGTTGTTGGACAACTTCTAGATGATGAGTGCCCATAGGACTTCGTTAAAGGATTGATTATATTTGCCCGTTCTTTGTTTCCCATTGAGTCTCTTGTGGAAGAATGTGAAAAGAGGTTTGTTTATTAGGGTTGATCTTATTCATGTTTATTTTTTTCTTTCTTAGATCTTAGAGGGCAAGTCTTATCAGCTAAAGTTTCTGTGGGTTGATGTTGTTAATCGATCACAACAAGATATCAAAAAAAGGGCCGATATGACTTCTGCTAGAAGTAGAGCTGCTACCCTAGAATACAAACATTTGGCTTCAAGAATGGGTTCTGAAATTCTTTGATTCGCACTTGATTTTCTCTCAGCATTTACAAAGTGTAATCCAATACTGAATTCCGGGTTTACAGTCACTAATAGTTAAAACCATAGCTGAACTTGAAGCTGAACTGAGCCATCTCGGGAAGCCTATTTCAACTGATGCTGGTGGAAGCCTCTGTCACATGTGTTGTAAAAAGAACACAATTTGTAGTTTTAGTGCATAATCTTAATAATGATTTGTTGTTACATGGGATTGATGCTTACAGTAAAAAACGCAGGGAAAGTTACTTGCGATAATGGATATATGCCCTTTCCTTTGAACAAATATACAAAGAACATGTAGACGTAATGTAAGTATACGATCCTTAACCACTGGGAAATTTTGACCATTTAGTTATGGATCAATTTGGCATATGCTTATTTCTAACTGGTCAAATGCGAATCAAAGAAAGTTAAATACTAGCATCTTTCTTTCATTAATTATCTTGACGCTAACTTCTTCTCGGGTTTTTTCAGAAGACACTAAAAAACTGACCACTCAGAAACTTGATGGAGCTAAGGAAAGGCTACATTTATTCAAGGCTAACCTACTTGAAGAAGGCTCCTTTGACAATGCAGTTGAAGGCTGTGAAGGTGTTTTTCATACAGCCTCTCCCTTTTACCATAAAGTCATTGATCCACATGTTTGTTTTTCCAATACTTGTGCGTTAGTATTGCTTTTTTTAGATCATGCTTTATATGTCACATAATAGAGTAACAATTATACATATAGATCCGAGGCATAAACATAAGTTAAGATTTTAAAACACCAAAATGATACTTGGTACTAAAGCTAAACTTAAAAGAGGAATGACAAATCTCATGGTGAGTTTGTATAAATCTATGAACTTTGGTGCATGGTCACCACTTTATTCAGTGCATGTCACCTTTCAGACAAAAACTTTAATTGCAGGAAAGTCAATTTTTAGTCAATCTTTAGTGAATGAAATGGTTATTGGTTGTATTTGGTTGTGCTAAAACATGAGCCTGTTAGGCATCTTTTCAAAATACTACTATATAAATGATAAAAGAAATTGTGCAGCCACATGTGGACCTTTGCTTTACCCCGAATATGCCTCTTCCTTTGGATATTTGTGATATACCTCTTTGTCTTCTCCTTTTGATAATCTTCTTATAGGATTGTGGTTGATTTAATTATGGTTGTGTATTGTGAAAGTTGGTTAATAATGAAATATCATGGAGGAGGACTCTGCTCTAACAGATGGAAAGGACATACCAAATGAGGAACAACAACCATTTAAAAATGTCACACGTTACATAGCCGCCTCAGAGAGTGAAATCATCAACCCAATCTCTCTTTAGAGTCCTAAAAATCCGTGAGTATATTAAATGGCCAAATAATTCTTATATTATGCATATATATAGGATATGTTTTGACTGATATACAATGATGGTGGTTTCTATTTCTAGACTGAGACATAGATTTCTAGGCTGCAACAAGTGAAGTCAAGCAAGATAATGGAAAAAGAGGGCGGATTTAGAGCAATTATGCAGAAAGGATTGAATGCCTATTGTAACAACTGGAGCAATTGATTTTTATATGGAAACATTACAGGTAAAAATCTTATCATTAATCATACTTTAGTGCTATATTAGTCTAGCATTAGAGAAGCATAATACCAAGAGAGCAGTGTAAAAGTTGACTGGATCAAATACGGGAATTAATAGTTATTTGGGATAAGAGATCATGAGTTTAAATTACACATTTGACATGTATAATGAACTACAACAATTTTGGTATGTCTGATTCGTGTAAAGTGAGTGGTGAAAAACACAATATCAACGTATATCAAAATAACCGTAAAATTCGACAAATTAACCCTTTAGGAAAAAGGTTAACGTATCAAATCTTACGGGTGTGATAAAAGTGATACCGAAAAAGTGATTTCCCGGGTCGTGTCCCAACGAGGTGTGAATGGAAAGATTCGTTGAGTTTTGTGATTTGAACTTGAATTGGATTTGAATGATTTGTTGATTTGAATTGCGTTTTTCTACAAATTAATTAACGGAAAAGTAATTAAGGCAAGGGAACCCTAATGAACTACAAATTAACTATTACTAAGCCTAATGAATGATAAAAGGAAGCTAAACTAGGTCCTAGGGTGCTAAAACAAAAAAACGTAAAAACCGGCAACCACCCGAGCTAAAAACGTGAAACTTTTGAAATTTAAGGGCTACGGGTGTGAAATCAATTTTCATACGTTCTATTTGACAAAAAATAATTTTAGGAAAAAGCCGGGAATTTTTTTGACTTTTAAATTAATTACTACGAATTAAAATCTATTAAACACTAATTAAATGATTAAAAATACTAAACTATTTTTGAAAAATCTGAAACTTTCACAGAAACTACTTTGAGTTATGCTAGTTCTAGGAAAAATAAGAAAACTAGTGGTTGTTTTGGAAATAAGCTGTAAAATAAGCTAAGATTAGCTTAAAACCAAAACTGCCTAAACCTATTTAAGGATTAAATTGTGCAAGAATTTCACAAGACAAGTCCCAAGGGCAACAGGCTATACAGGTACACACCATCATTCTTCAAAGGCGGGAGGTCTCAGGTTCGAACCTGCCTCCCTCCTTTTTGCTTCTTATTTTTTTTTCAATATTTTCTTTTGGAACTTGTAAAGGGCATTGAAATAAGCAATTTTTGTGAAAACTTTTTTTAAATTATCTTGGGAATAAGTAGTTGAGATTGCTTATTTGTACCAGTCCACAACAGAACCAAACAAACACCCTTTTTAGTTTAAGTACGAAATAAGCTAAACAAGCACTGTAAAAGCAAAGTGAATAACCATTTAAGCTAAAACGTGCACTGATAAGCTACAATTAAGCAACACTAAAGGGAAAACAGTTGGCTTAAAAATGGAATCCTAAACTATTCTAAGAGATCCTTAAGCTAAAAAAAATATAAGCAACATAAACTACCAATAAGTACTAATAAGCCATTCAATGGGGAATCCTAGCCTAATTACACTAACTATGCTAATTGGGATCTAAGTAATTGATTAAGCAAAACTAAACCTAAGTTATCACTTGAAACACAAAAAAGTAACTTAGATGATGTAAGTGTTCACCAAACAGCCCAAATGCCTTTTTGAACTTATGTGGGATAAGCTAGAGAAAAAGTTAGATCATGAGCTCCTGGCCCCTTAGTGTCCACCAAGGCCACTACCTTTTGCCCCCAAATGACTGCCTGAATAAGCACTTCACAGCTTATAAATAAGCCGAGAAAACTGAATGAGATAGTTATCCTCGCTGCTGTGAGCAGTCCCAAAATAGCTCATATGGCTTGTTTCAAGCTTATTTTTAAGCTGAAAGGGGAGCTTCCAAGGCAATTAAAAAGTGCAACAACAAAGTTAGGCTGGTGGATATTTATGAAAAACTAATTGGGGCCCAAGAAAACAATGTTTACACCCTTAAAATAAGCCGAGATCGCTTCTTATGGGTTTTTTTTGGATGCTGGTGCAGAAACCAAAGAAAAGAAAAAAAAAAACAGATTGCCTTTTCAACTTGATTCCATAAAACTATTTCAGTCACAACTGAAGCATGTAAAAATGATTTGTAAACTAAATTGGAGTTTGACTTAGAAAGTCAAACTGGTAAAAGTGGATTTGGACCTGTTTTCAAGCAGTAACCAAACACTCCTTTAAGTGTGAAAAACACTTAAAGTAATTTTCATGCTTGACCCCCTTTTTCTTTGAGATTAATTTGATGTTTAAACTAACAACTCTTAACAATTAATAAGATTTAACAACTATATAACCATAAAATATGAAATTGAAGAAATGTTTTCATTGATTTAAAAGGAAGTTACAATAAAACTGTAAATACAAGAAAAACTGAAAAAATTTAGTAAAAACTAGGGGGTGCCTTATACTTTGGCTACAACATCTATTTATACTAAACTAAGATAGGGTCTTCCTCTCTCTTTGTGCTTCTTCCGTGAGGGCAGAAGCCAAAAAGACACTTTGTGCTTTCTTCCCTTCATCTAATCCGTCCAATTAGTTAGGTACCATGAGCATGAATCAGAGCCATCCATTGAGTCTTTTAACAAGGATTGCGAGGTGGAATTTGGGAAAGGGGTAATGGATGAGTGAGTGGGTTTGGGAGTTGGGATATACTGGGTAAAGGAGATTAAGGTGGTTTTGGGGGATGGTGATTTCTGGGTAAAAGAGTGATGGTGAGGTTGAGTGTTTTGATATCAGAGAAAGGGGAAAGGTGAGTTTGGGAGGGAAAACGGGTTTAGGGTACTGGGTCGTTTTTATTATTGGGTGATGGGTCAAATTTAGAGGGTTCAATGGGAAAAAGGAAGGGTTCACAGGAATGTGGTAGGGTTCAAGACTGGTTTGGTGGACTTGGTATTAATAACAAGGACCATTTTTGTAATTCACCAAACTTGAGGGACCAAAACTGTAATTTTGCAAAGTTTATTATAAGGACCACTTTTGACAAGTTTGAATTACCAAAGGACTAAAAATATTAATTTTCCAATTTAACGTGTCCAGTGTAAATTTGTCAGTTTTGAAACTTCAGGGACTAAAGTTGCCATTTTGCAAAACTTAACTTTATAAGGGTAATTTTGACAACTTGAAAATCCCCGAGGGCCTTTTATGAAAAATTACATGTTTTGAATAACCAGGGACTAGATTTGACAATTATTGCATAAAATACGTCTAAATATTTTTCTGCTTTTGAGACTTTTCAAAGTGTTTTGACTGTTTTTGCAGGCAGATGGAAAAAAATGATGAGTATTTACACACTCATAACTTCACACTAAAAACATTGCTAGTCCCCAGCAATCTTTGAGAAAACTTAATGGATTTGATCTCTTTACTAAAAGCCCATTATGCGGCTGCATGCAATGCTAATGACACTTGCGATATGAAACCGTCAGGCCATTTTCACAATGGATTCTATATCGGGACGGCGGCGTGGGTGATCCTGGCGAACAGAGCCGAAAAATAAGGGTGGGTCCAAATATCCGAGATATATTGTATCCGTGATGCTGATAAGCGCCATGCTAGAACTAATCTACATACACATACACGAAGCTTTACAAGAAAGAGCAATAGATGCCTAAAGAATGGACAACAGATATAATAAACTCTCAAGTTCTGGAAATGTTACATGTTCACACACATATCAAAGCAATGACGAAATGAATATATGATAAAGTTTGATCCAGCGTTTTGGTTTTTCGGTTATATCAGGCCTTATCATAGGGATCTATGACTGAAAAATTTATTGAGCGCTTCTTGACCGAAGGTATGCTCCTTACTCATCCTTCTAATTGATTTTATTGGTAAATTTCTATTTCATTCTCTTGGGTTGTAAAGAAAAAGCTGCGCTTGATTCGTAGATGGTCTAGCAACTTTGATTCAGGTAGATGGTCTAGCAACAATGTGAGGGGAGGAAGGAGGATGCGCTGTTAAGCAATTTGTGAATCAGGTTGGCATAATTTTAAATTTTACTCCATATATCATTAAGATCGCTCATAATTGCAGATATACATAAAGTAGCATAGATTATGATATAGGTGATAACATATGAAAATCAATGGTTCATATAGCATAGTTAAAGTAATATACCATAATGTTTGGATAACTTATGCTAATTTCGTTTTTGCAGGTTGCAGAAAACACTTACTTAAATAGAGCTCTATCTCAGGTATCCATCACCCCCTCTGTTTTTTTTGTTTGTGATTTTCTAGGCGACATTTATCATTTCCTATTAAGGGTTGCAGTTATGGCTACATTAAGTCAGATTGTAACAATTGTAAAGTAAGATTGCCCCTTCTTTTAATTAATTGTCATTTGCCTAACCCTCAAATGGCTAACAATGTACAGCCGAACTTATCTTCTATAGTATTTTTTATCATTTTTCGGTTTGTATAAAACCATACACAAACACCCCTTTATGGCACTTTGTCGGATTTCTACTAACAGATATCTGGATAAGCTCAAAGCCAATGTAAGATCATGCATCGACTGATTCAAGAATGTAAAACTAAACAAACCAACGAATCATCATGTTTTCTATTTCTAATCATAACCAGAACATCATTTCCAAAATGGATAGCACCTGTAACAATTCTCTTTCTACTGTTCGTGACTCCCACTCTTTTAACTTTTCATGAAATATGTAGCTCTTGAAAGATGGTAGCCAAACAGGGGAATTGCAGTACAATTTGATTAGTGAATATTTGAATAAGTAAGTTGAGAAGAAATACTGGAAGCAGCCACAAAAAGAAGATATTGTTAAGGAATTGAAATATGGGACATTGGACATATCACATATATCACCTTTCACACCACCGACACCTGTTACTAACGGTAAAGTTGGTGCTACAATGCATTGTAGTTCAACTTTAGTACAGTGTAGTCGACATTTTTCATATGAACTGACACAATTTCTTTATGTATTTCTAATGTTTGTGTATGTATAGTACAATGTAATAGACGCTTCTTCCAGGTCATGTGTTAAGGTTAGATTAAGTTTAAATACATTAATTACTTGGAAATCTCAAACACGTTGTCGAATGCCAAGATAGCTTATTTATTAACTTCCTATAAGCAAGCTAAATGGCTGAACATGAATTTAAGTCTTTTTATTTGCTCACAAGTAACAGTCAGTTATGAAGCATTTGACCAATTTAGCAACAATTGAAGTTTGTTTTTCAAGTAAGCAAGTTCGAATGAGGGTTTTGGGGTTGCTTATTAAAGTTCTTATTTGCTGCTGATTGCGTTTTGATAGGTAGAAATGAAGTTTTGAGGGTGTATGTGGTTGCTTTTTTCAGGACAGCTACGAATAAACAATTTTGTGGTGTTTGCCATTTCGTCTTTACATATGAAAGATGAAAACATACTAATATGGGTCAACACCTGCACAATAGTTTTGGGCACATATGAAGATGCAAAGGCGACAAATGGATGGTATTTGAGAGGTGATATGAACTCATTTTAGTTGATAGCGTTCATACACTTTTCCTATTCGCTACAAAAAAGGAAAAAAATGCGAGTTACCCATTGGCTGTTATGGACACCAGGTACAACAACAACAAATGATACCTTCAAAAACTTCTTGAAGGTACAAAAACCATTGGCTGTTATCGCCTTATCCAAAGAAAAAATACATCTTACATGTTGCCAGAGTCACTAATTCTCTAAAAACGGTTACACATTACGTTCGCTTCACTGTACCATTCATTTGTGGTATTATAATGTTTTTTAACTCTGTATTAGTCATCTTCTTTTGTATTTCAGGAAATGATGGGCTATCTTTTCGATAATTTGAAGAGGCTAAAAATTTGTATAAAATGGTTTCGGAAGAGTTTAGAAGACCCTGAGAATGAAGCGTTGAGTTATAAAGAAAAGGTAATACAAAATCCACCATCCTCGAACTCAAACTACGTTGTTGATTTCAGTAGGCCTATTTAGTTAATGGGTTTTCTTTGTTACTGATTTTAGGTGAAACTACTACAAGAGTACAATACTATTTAATATCACTAAGCATCAAGTAACATAATTGTTAACTAAAAGAAGTTTTATATCGTGATTTTTAATATGTTGCTTTTGGATAGTCATGGTACAGTTTTATTATATACAACATATTTACGTAGATGACAACTGTAATTGCAATCAAGGATGTGCGTAGAGAAGTGAAAATATTGAGATCTCTTTCAGGTCATAAGCATCTGATCCACTTTTACGATGCATGTGAAGATACAAATAATGTATACATAGTGATGGAGCACGTATTTGTGATTGTTGCTACAGCTCATCCATGGTTGTCGAGTGAAAGCCATCCTATCCTCTTGAATATTTTAATTTATAAATTGGTGAAATCGTATCTTCATGCTTCTCCAATCAAACGTGCTGCACTTAATGTTAGGATCCAAATATTATTGTGTTTGATAATTCGGGTGGTCTTGGATGATCAAAATACATGTTTACCATTTTAGAGAGAGAAAGTAGAGAGAGAGGGTGTTCTTGCTAGAGGTTTACACAAAGGAAAGGTTAGATTGAATGAGAAGCACCACCCCTTCCATGGATGGAAGGGGTATTTATAGTTACACAATACACGACCTCCTATCGGCCTGTGGATCAGGTATACAGTGGGTAAAGACCCGTCCTTCCTCCACGGTGTTGCACTATACTATTCTACGCTACACACTAACTAATAAACTACTAAATAGCGTAAATAACGATATGTCTACGAGCTAACTTATGCTAGATAATATTAGGGGTGACCGACTCTTCACTATGGAATTTTCTAATTCCTAACAATCTCCCCCTAAGGGAGGTCACCCCATGTTTTACATTTTGAATCCTAGCATTCTATTCTTGACTTTGTTCTTGAGCTCGTAGACTTGAATTCTTCATTTCTGCAATCTTTGTGCTTTAGAAGCGATTCTTTAAGGTCCGATAACTTTGTACTTTAAGTGGAGGCCTTTAACTGATCCACATCTTTGATGATCTTCGAGCTTTCATTGAGATCATCAGCCACAGTAAATCTCTGGATCACCCTTTATTGTGTTGCCATCATGTGAAGTTGTGACTTTCGGACCGACATGCTCACACTTTTGAATCATGACATCTTACCATCAGAGTAGCGGAAGCCTTACTGGTTCAAGATATTTGCAGCAGCGAAGCAAAAGCATAGTATAGAAATATCAGAGCCAGGTTATGTAGATATGCACCAGTCATGATTTCTTCAAATTAAGTGTGGATGCTGTGAGCATGCGGCTTTGGAATGACTCCTCAATTTTGATCAGCTGCAACCGTCCAAATGTACCTGCAAACAACAGTTAGCAATAAAACACACGAAAGTGTCTTTGATTACTTTCGTTGAATTGAGGTACACGGCCCACGGTTCCCCGTTGATCAGTACAAGTACTGCCTGTGATCAGGTAGGATTCCGAAGAATCTCCTTGACAGGGTTTCGCAGCTGTTCTAGCTGTTCTCAAACCGGAACGTCTCAAAGAAGACAACATGGAGTGAGTGAACCAGCGAATTGAGATTCACTGATTGATGAAAAATGATTTGAAAAACAATCGCGTATTGCTTAGAAGAAAGAGTTTTGCAATACGACGAAGGTTTTATGAGAAAGATCAATTTTCAATCAAAAATATTTTTTGTATTTAAAAGAGTACACATTCGACGTGCTAGAGAAAAGAAGGTTTGCACATCGAACGGTTTTTCCAAAAGCATTTTTCAATCAGAGATACTTTTTGTGTTTGAAAACATAAGTACACATTCGACGTGCTAGAGAAAAGAAGGTTTGCACATCGAATGGTTTTTCCAAAAGCATTCGTCAATTCCATTCCTAGACCAAGGTTGATTCAAGAGTGAATCTCCCCATTGTTTCAATCCAGTTGTCACAAACTTGATCTTTAGAAAAGATCTCACATGTCACCCACCAAGAGCTTGTTTGATGTTGGCTCTAGAAGGATTTCCATCTTCATTGTGAATATGTATGCATATCACTCAGATGTTCTGGCAATACCACAAGGATAATGCGTAGGACTCTAAATATATACTTACTTTCCACATTGTGTGAAACAGCAAGTCTTCATTAATTTTGTGTCCTAATGAGATATTGTGGATGATCTCTTGGCTCTAGACTCAATCGTGCACATTTGGTTCCGATGCCGGAGACTAGGGAGAGGGTCTCCTTCTTCAATATCAACAATCTCTAAGAGAAAGTCGATAGATTATGTCGGTTCCCCGTGAGAATGAAACAAGCCCTTTTAAGAGGATCTTGAGTGGCTTGGGAAGTTTAGTGCAGTGCGTCACTGGGTCCATGACGTCTTGTCTTCAATACCGGCGTTACCTTGGTAACCACCAGTAGCATATGTATTGAACCCGGTTTCTGCCCTAAGGTTGAATTATTGGAGGGCTATTTCTTTTCACCCTTTTCACATTCATTTCTTTTTCATTCTTCAACCCCTTCAGTGCTTACCAAGACTTCATAACTATAACTTTGTTGGGTTTATTCCAGTAATAGCTCTGTCTCAGTCCGCACTCTTCCCATATATCATTTTTTCTCCTTTTTTTAACATACCTAAGGGCTCTACACTATCTAGTGGATTGTCCCTGGGAAGATCCCTCCGGTTCTGGCGGATCGTGGGAACTAATACCTAACCTAACCATCCTTATAACACCATGCATAAAGTAAATTGGTCGGTCTTTTGGTATTGTTCTTTCCTTCATGAAACCAATTGAAAAATCATTTGGAAAAACAATCAAGGTACTTGTGATACGATATCAAAGCATTTTGTACCTTAATAGTTTTGATCATTTAGAAAAGCTCCCCCTCATCATGTGCATATGATTTTGAAATCGTTTAACACATGGAGGCAAGAGTTCTTTGAAAGAATTAATTTCTTAATCACAATTTCCATAGAAAAAGCCATTTGATTTTCTTGGTAAATTCTCCCCTCAATATGTGCATAGGATAAGAGAAATCATTTTAACACATAGAGGAAAGAGTTCTTTTGAAGCACATCCACGAATCACAAAAGCCATTTAGAAAACCATTTGAAAACACAATCAAGGTACTTTATAAATTACTTTAAAAAGCTTTCGTACCTCGATAGTTTATTTTCTTTTAAAATGCTCCCCCTCAATATGTGCTTCGTGATTCGAAAGCGTTTAGCACATATGAGAGAGCAGCCTGCACAATTAAATCAAAACGATCACCTTTTATCAAATTTAATAATTAAATCACAAATTCTCCCCCGATCAAAAATATCAAACCCTTTGAGATTTTGGATCCCAAGTGATTTAATTAGGTTTAGAAAACATGAGAGAAAATGTGGCCTTGTTTAAATACTCATCTGGTTTTTGGATAAATCCTCTTCCTCAACATGTGCATTTTGTATTTGAAATCGTATGGCACATGGAGGCAGGAGTGCCTTTGAAGGACTAAAACCAATTCCATTTAAACAGATTTGAGATTTAAATCACGATCTCTTCCCCAATCAAAAATTTCAAACCATTTGAGATTTGTGGTCCCAACTGATTCAAATCATTTAGAAAAATTTGGAAAAGACGTGGCAAGATTTAATATAGAAAAATGACAGATAAGGACCAATTTAAGACATTAAAGATTGTTAGTGTCAGGTATGATTGTTTTTAAGAGATCTTTTGAGTAAAACAAAACAATTTCACAATCAAACAAGAACAGAAAAAATTTCATTTTGAAAGACCTTGATTCAAAAGAAAAATCATACCATGACATACCATTAAATCTTTAGATCACCACATTTTAACGTACAAAGCGAAACTTTTGTGAAGAAATATCGTTTGAAAATATTTTATTTTAAATCACTCTCCCCCTCAAACCTTGACAGAAGTCAATAGTTGAGTGACTTAGGTTTTGATAAAAAGAAGTCCGGTGATTTTCAAAATTTAGTCCAATATATTTTCAAAACAATTTAATCAAAATTATTTTTCAAAAATTGTTTAAGAATGGTATCCTGCACAAAGATACATTAGTGGTTGAGAAGCTTTTGTTGTTGTTGCTGAGGGTTGGAAGAAAAACCGTCTGCAGATGCAGTGAGACTTCTTCTTACGTTGCATTTTGAATGCCAACTGAGGTCAAATTAAGTTCCGTTTCTTCAATCACTTAGAAGAAAACCATCTGCTGATGCAGTGAGACCTCTTACGTTGCATTTATGCCAACTCTCCATGGAAGTCCAATTAAGCTCCGTTTCTTCATTTGTCAACCCAAGAAAATAGTTACCCTTTCCTTTCGGCATCCAATCATCTTCAATTGTGGGATCCGGATCGGGAACATTCTTATATACCAATATACCTGCATTCGTTAGTGAACACAAACAGATATATGGTGGTCGACATCACCCAAACAGCAATCGACTAATGAAAGTCAATTCAACATAACAATCAGTTCATATAAATCATGGGAATAATGTGTTTACCACCTTTTTGTTAAAACAACAAATATTTTTCTGAAGAATTTTAGACGGAAAAACATTTGTGTAGGAACAGCAGTCCTTCGACATACTTTCCTCATTTTGATTTTAGGATAAGTGCACGAAATATTTTGAAAATTTGTTTAGCTCAACACTTTCCTTTCTATAAGAACGGGTTGCTATCGGAAATAATAGCAAGCCATGGTTTAAATGCGGGTTACAGTCTGAAGCAACTGCAAGCCAATTTTTGAAGCGCGGGTTACAGTCTGAAATAACTGTAAGCCATAGTTTGTGACATGTTTTGAAAAAGAATATTTACACCTCCTGCTCGAACTTCATCTATGGTCCCGTGTCATTATTGAATGACATTTCTAAGACCGCAGATGTTATCGATACCAGAAGACATGTCTTGGAAAACATATTTTTGGTATTTTTCAAATTTTCTGATTTTTATGGATTTTTTAAGGTTTTATAATTTTCTATTTTCTTTTTGTTGGTTTTATATTTTTGTATTTTGTTTTTCTGATAAATATATACAAAGATAGAGAAGATGACATAGTTAAAGAAGATGATGATACGAGTACCGAGATAAGGATATCGAGCAGCACGTCGTAGAAGATAGAATTCGTCATCTCTTAAACTTCCACCACCAAAGCTTCCAAGGCTCCAGAATAGAAGATAGAACATGAGCCTTTGAGAAAAAGAGACTTTGGCAGCTTCCCCCCAAACCAAAGATGCTTTAGCTGAGCAGATTCGAAGCTCTATTTCAAGCTTGCCTTAGCCAGGTGCACAGAGAAGCACACCATTATCATAAATCCCGCTGCCCCTTTCAAGAATAATCACCGTGATTCTTCGTTCGAGGTTATATCATCAACAATAGAAGAACAGCAACGTTTCATCCCACACTTAAATAATCTTCTCAAATTCCTTTTCCACTGAAGTCTGAAGCAATCCATTCCAAAAGGTGTCAAGAGAACACTCCCCCCGTGTAGTTGAAATGATGCAGTCCGTCTCTTAGTATAATGCTCAAGAACTCTCCCGAATACACTTCATGAGGGGAATGAAGAACACCTTCCCATGTTCACATTTTTCTTCCCTGATGAACGTGTATGAAGCACAAGAACCCGAAGTACACCAATATCCAAGAACTCTCCCGAATACACATCATGCCCGGAGGGAAAACACTCCCCAATGTTTGTGGTAAACAATGGCTTTATCCCTCGATGATGGGTATGAAGCTCAAGGACCCGAAGTACACACATTCCCCAAAGAGAGAACAACCGATAACATTGAAGAAGAAGCAGGCGAATCAAGATTATCTTGCGGATGACAATCTTGCGGATGTACTCGGAATAAGTGATTATATCTAGAATCACTGATTAAGCCCTAAAGTGAGACAGATGAGCGCCCCCAATGTACACAATTCTCTCTCCCCTGATGATTGCGATAATATCGAGATCATCACACACCAGTGTACTCTTTTATCTTCAAAACATTCATTTACATCACTTCCCCACGACGTGTGAATAAGAACACTAAAAGCCTTGATGAGTAAAACCTTGAGTTTCTCTGCGGTCATGACATTGTTTTCCCGGGATATCTTCAATCACTTAGAAGAAGTAAGTTCATCAAGTTTACTCGCCATGAGTCAAACCTGAGTTTCTCTGCCGGTAATAACATTTGTCTTCACGGGTATCTTCAATT
The DNA here is from genome assembly GCA_910596185.1 of Chrysanthemum makinoi. Taxonomy (NCBI): domain Eukaryota; kingdom Viridiplantae; phylum Streptophyta; class Magnoliopsida; order Asterales; family Asteraceae; genus Chrysanthemum; species Chrysanthemum makinoi. Next base: position 56,028,386 of record OU343224.1, read on the forward strand.
ACTTAGACGATTAAGCTCATAAAGTTTACCTGCTTTGTGTTTAGATGTGAGTCTCCTTCACCCTTGCGGGTTTTGAACTTCAGAATCAGCAAACATATTATCAGCCCAAATACTGAAATCTTTATGAGAAGAACACTTGAATCAGTATGATCTGTGAGAATCAACTTGCTGAAGAATATGAGCAAGTCTAATTGGGGATTAAATTCAACATTTCACTCTCCCCCAATTAGTGCTCTCCCCTAAACTGACAATCTTTTAAATGCCCAGAATAAGAAGAAGTCTTTAGATAATCAAATGTAACTCGTCTTTAGTCTTCTAACATGTAGCAGAAAATGTAGAACAGACTGTAGACTCGACCTTCTTCAAGATTGTTCAGTTGGGGAATAGATAGTTAACATCTTCAACTCACACCAAAAAGCATCCCACCAAAAGCATCCCAATTAACTTACATCTTGCAAGTCCCCTTAACTAAAATCCCTCCCAATCAAACAAGAACAGAAAGATGTTCATCAAGGAAATCAGAGCAATCAGCCGAAACGAACAAACTAAATGGTAACACCAAACTACCACTCACATCAAACAAGAACAGAGGATTGTTCGGATCATCATGTTGATGTGTACGTGAAGCATTAACCGGAAGCACTTTGTCGATAAACTCATCAATCCGAGTGAAGATGTCAACCAACGGCTCATAGAAGAAAAACACCATGTAAAGATGACCCGATAAGAACAAGGTCGGTTCTTACATGAGTTTGGAGCCGTTTGACCATTTATTCTCAGAAATCAATCAACCATGCAGTGAATTCACACTTCTTCTCCCCCTCAAGAATTGCATACGGAGATGCCATTCTTGATTAAACAAGTGAATATCTTCAACAAATATAGTCTATTCACACTTCTCCCCCGCAAAATTAGCACATGATGTCGCCATCGTCATTATAGTTGAGCAAGTGGAATAAGAAAACAATCAACAGTAGCCCGGTTCACTTGATAATTGAAAGCACATGGAAAAAGTATGAAGCATGTTGATGAGAATGGTCATAATGAGAAAATTTCTCTTCTTCTGAAGATAATGCGCACTGAAGCGTACACATTTCTTTTCTTTAGAGAACGAGGCATGAACTGATGTGTTCATACGTCATAATCTCTCTCTTTTCAGCTCTCTTAGCAAAAACATGTAATCATCCCCATTATCATTCTGTTGGCTCTTTGTCGTGACAGCTGATGGAGATAACCCAATATGATGAATTTGACCGTGAAGTAAACTAACCCGAACTCGTGACTTATACTTTCCATTAGCATCTTCTAAGTACTCTCTATGTACTCTATACTCTTCAACCAACCAACCATAAAGTGTAAGACGTACATTACCTCTTGAAAATCCACAATTAAATGTGACACTGAGCACTACAACGTAACTCCTTAAAGTGATAGTTATTTTGTAGTGGTAAGAGCCCAATTCCCCCAAGTGGTAAAAGAAAAGGTAAAAGACACCCAACAATAACTAGATTTTCAAGTCTTCGTTTTTGATAATAAGCTCGAACAAGGATCATGAAGAATCTTCATCCAACCATCCCCGATACCTTCAGATAGTAAGTACACTCGCCCGTAATATTTCACTTCAACCTCAAATGAATAATACTGAATTAACGCCGCTGTCACATCTTCTGATTAAAAGCTCAAAACTAGCCTCCTTTGACATTTTAAGTGATTTATGATAATGGTTTCGTCCCGACCATGGTTAGTAGCACCAACCAGTAAAAACCATGTAATAACCAGCTGCCATGGCGAATATCCAAACACACATCAATTTATGAAGTACCCTTTTATCCCTTCTTGAGGGAAGCCGTAACACCCGACATGAAGACCTGAAATGCGCTTTCCTTTCTCAGATGGTTCCATCATCACGGGATTTCAATTCTATAGTTTATACCGAAAATAGTTTTTTTCGAGTTTTCAAAACCAGAATAAAGCCGTATGATAGTTAGAATGCACTTTACAATTACGGATGTTTCCATTGTCATGAGGATTTCTGAATTCTATGATTTAAGCAGAAATAGGTTCTTTCGCGGGATTTTAAAATCAAGACAAAACGTAAACAATATCGGCTTGAATGTGTTATGACAATTTTGGTTTAGGTGGAATCTGTTTAGGGAACATGCGATGGTTCATCATCGGTTCATTTACCAACATTATCGGCATCATCAACCATCAATAAAGTCTTTGGTAAACACATCATCCACATATTACGTGGTACATTCTTGACCACTTAGTAAAGTCCGATATGTCAAACTTGATCATGAAGTGAGAGCTTCCCCGAGATTTGTTACTTAAACTTGTACTAATCCTTGTGAAGAAGAAGCAGTTACCCATGTACCAAACCTCTTGACATTCTCCAGCGGTGAGACTTAGAAGTGATAGTTCGTTGTGGGTTAAGTGAAAGAATCACAACGTGAAACTAAATAGCCAAGTCTTTATCACACTAATAAGCGGAAACCAAGTCATGCCGGAAGTGTAGAAGAAAGAAATAAAATTAAGCGGCAGGAAAACCTCACTTCCAATCCAAATAAGAGTCACAGTCAAAACAACCACAGCCGAGCAACATTTTCAATAAACACTTCAAAGCGTGACATAATATCGCTTTGTGAAGATGTGTACCAACATAATAAGGCGCATGACTCAATAAATCTCATCCTCACACCAAGTCATAAAATCAAATCACAACTCTCAATCATGAGGGGCCAGTCATTTCATCATTCAAAGCCCATGTCCAACTCTCATAAGATCAAAGCTCATATATACGGTCTAATTTTGAGAAGCCTAACCACAACATTGAATCGATCAATTAAGAAAAATTAACCCGATCCAATCAATAAATCAAATGTTTATCCGAACAAATCTGCGATACCGTCTGTTAAGCCCAATACATTATAAAGCGTATGGATGAAACCTTAAAGCATTTGAAAGCGGTGACCACATATGCTCATATTTGGGTCTAACAATTAGCTCAAGCCTAAATAATGATATCTACTTAGATTCATTTTAAAACACACTTCATTAATCCAAGCGACCAACCCGCGATATGAGAATTATATAGGATAACACATGATCATGTGCTTTCAAAATGTTAACATTATTTCCCTTGTCCATACACAAAGTTAATTACACGATCACATATATCACAATCATTAAAGACTCATCTCCACCCAACATATACCGCCATAGATTAATACCAAGTCCATACCAAGAATATGTCCAAGTCAATGAAAACACTGATGGGCCCATTAACATTATGCTCAAGTCAAGAGTAAAAATAAATCACATTGATTGATTATGATACACGGTCCATAGCAGAAGTATGCAATACCGGTTATATAAGTGATGTTACCTAAAAATTAGGTCATTATCTCTTAAACCTAATCCACCCAAAAGAATCATACCCTCAAAACAGATAATCTCATCAGCCACAAAACTCTTCACCTCATCTCAGGTTCATCAAATAACATCATCCCTGATTATTTGAGAAATAACCTACGAATCACACACAAAAACAAACCCACGAATAACCAATCAATCCTCTCTCGTTTATAATAAACAACCACGAATAGCGATTGAAGAGCAACAATTTAAACGGCTTCAAGGTCTTGTGACAACCAAGGTCTCGGGTAGGTTTTAAATTATGTTTTCGTTTCTGTTTTGGATGTCAATCGAAAAAAAGAGTTGATTGAAACCTATTGGTTTTGGTCAATCTTTATAATTCGAATATTATCATAAAGTGATTTGGTCAATGATGATACAAGTTCCATACTACAAAATCTCAGAAAGATTACAAAGATGGGACAAGTCTGAGATCGATGTGACATTGATTATGTTTACAGTTATGGTTGAGAGTTGAGGAGAGGAAATGAGGGTCTTGGGGTGAGTCTAGATGTAGGTTTAGATGTTGGATTTTTTTTTTCGGATAAGCATAAGCTTTGGGTCTTCACAAGTATATTATTCTTGGACCAATGATGGTTTAATAACTTAGGTCGAGTGAGTCTTGGTAAAAAGGTTAATGTGGTTGTGGTCGTGGTCAGTCAAATCTTTTCTTCTTCTACCTTTCTGTCAGTTACAAAACAAGTCGCTAACAATAGAGAGTCAAGTCGCTATACTTAGTTGAGTGACCAGTCGCTGTCCTAAGTCGCGAGTCCAAATTGCTAGCCAAAGTCGCTAGTCATTCAGTTTGACTCAAAAGTCAAAATGTCACCAAGTCGCTACCATTTATCCATAACAAGTCGCTAGCATTTATAAGTCCAAGTCGCTACCTCATTTTTCTGAAGCAAGTCGCTACGACTTGTTAAACAACAAGTCGCTAGGTCAAAGATTTTACCAAGTCGCTAGCAAAGTTTTTGTGACAAGTTGCTAGCATGTATGTGTCAAGTAGCTACGACTTGTAAAGACAAGTCGCTACACAGAAAACATACTCAACTCGCTAAGAGGAACAAAGTGCTAAATAGCATTTTGACAACTCGCTAACTTCATTTCTATAAAAGACCATAGACAACTCGCTAAGTAGAACTCGACAGAACCAGATTTTCAATGCATCTATTTAAACCCAGTAAAACAGTTACCCATTTACACCATTTTGACCACATATATCACAGAAATGTTTCAAAAGAAAAAAATCGTGAAAGATGTAATAACATGAACTTGTATGGACACAAAGTGACATAACCAAGATATATAAAAATTAAAGCTTGTAACTTTTGTGGATTTTTTGACCATAACAGAGTACACCAGTTGACATAGAACTGTTTATCACAAAAGGAAAGGATTGCTAGCATTAAAAGTTTGGTAAAAGCAGTTTTGAAGCAAGATTAGAACCACAAGAGTAACCACAAAAATTCGACCAACCAAACTGCATCGAACCATGAAGTAAACCACAAGAATCAACACACACAACACAACCTGTCTCTGATGCCAATTGTTAGGATCCAAATATTATTGTGTTTGATAATTCGGGTGGTCTTGGATGATCAAAATACATGTTTACCATTTTAGAGAGAGAAAGTAGAGAGAGAGGGTGTTCTTGCTAGAGGTTTACACAAAGGAAAGGTTAGATTGAATGAGAAGCACCACCCCTTCCATGGATGGAAGGGGTATTTATAGTTACACAATACACGACCTCCTATCGGCCTGTGGATCAGGAATACAGTGGGTAAAGACCCGTCCTTCCTCCACGGTGTTGCACTATACTATTCTACGCTACACACTAACTAATAAACTACTAAATAACGTAAATAACGATATGTCTACGAGCTAACTTATGCTAGATAATATTAGGGGTGACCGACTCTTCACTATGGAATTTTCTAATTCCTAACACTTAATGTATTGTCTTCTTAATCTTGCTTAAATGATAATATATCAATATGCTATGACTTAAAACACGGGCTTTTAAGTTGTTTGAGTAAGCAATCAGTGGATGTGATATTTTGGTTAATTTCAGGCACTATCAAAGGACTTGACATAGAATGAATTCATTTATCTCCAAGCCCAATTTATGCTTTTGGAACCAAACAAAGACGGGCGTGTATCCCTTCATATCATTTTCTTACTAGACATTTACGATGTATTACAGGTGTGAGCTGGAATAGTTGTTTATCCAAATGTTGGTATTTCCTCTTTGATCAATTCGTTACTGAACCGTCGTATGTGCCCAGGAGCACCAAGAGCTTGTGTAACAAGATTATTAAAGTAGGTTACTTTAAAAGGCCATTTAACTTCAGAAAATCGTTATAAAACCATGAACAAATAGACTTATAGAAAGAACCATTCAGGTTACATAAGCTTTTTATAGGTTATCATTTAAACTATCCGTAACAAAAAAAGAAGCCCTATTTCAAAGGGATGTGACCATCCACGCAAACCATACAATTATTTAAAATTTTTAACCAAAAAAAAAAACTAAAACCAACAACTAAAAACCAAAGAAACAATTATTTTATAATATTATTTGACAATTCTAAAAAATGTATTTCAGTTAACAAAAAACAACAAACAAATAATTATAAGTCATGCCCGCCCATTGGGCGGGCTTCATAATATATATATATATATATATATATATATATATATATATATATATATATATATATATATATATATATATATATATATATATATATATATATATATATATATATATATATATATATATGTATATATGTTTTGGACATTTGTGTGTGTATATATATATATATATATGTATATATATATATGTATATATATATATATATATATATATATGTTGTAGAAAAATATTATCAAATTGACTAATTTTCAAAAGTCGTGCTTACATTAATAAAAATCCGGTTTAGGTTTGTATATTTTTGTGGTTTGAAACTTACGTGTTGCTTTGATATTATGTAACTTTATTCTGAAAAACTCTATTATAGATTTTATTTTTTTTGTATCATTTGTGTTGTGACAAAAATAGAAATAAGTTGAGATTAACATAAAAACATGTCGTGAAATATGAAATGATATAGGATAACACTCGGGTGAGTCATCACAATGGACAGACTCGAGATAAAAGTGGGATGTGACCCATCGATACTCAACCAAACTGACCCTCAATATAACCAAGAGGGCTAAACATCGTTACGGGCTTCGACCCATAACCAGGATAGCAAACGGACCTTTGTTGCAAAGTGGGTTGCGCCCCCATTTAACACAAATCAAACGGACTGCTCAAGAGAAGTGGGCTTCGGCCCAAATTACAATATCAAACGAACCCTTATAAGATTTTGAAAAGAAGACAGTTTTTGTAAAACTAATATTTGACAAGGAAAGTTTCGCAGTTTGACCAAATGGAAAAACAAGGAGAATATGACACGACATGAGTAGTCGTTTATCAGTTTCAACGAAACGGAAGGGTTCGGAGTTTTGAGTGCTAATGAGACGGATTGAACACATCTTGTGTTCTTCCTAGAATCACAACCAAGCACACCTCGTGGGTGTCTCGGCATTAATTCAAACGCAAAACTACGGTCTCAAGATAATGACGTGAAGTGTCATTTCACTATCTTATTCGAGACTCTAGACCAGACCTTAAAACATAACGAATATCAAACACACGCATCGACAACAATGTGAGCATATTGTGAGTCAAATACTCAAACCGATAGGGACAAAACTCTTTTAAGACAATTCTAAACCGAACACTAGTAATCAAAAGTTTGTTGGATCAAAGTCAGGACTAGTAAGTTAACTTCCTCCATCTTTATCCCAACATATAGGTGATCTACCCTTTCGACCATAAAGCGCTTCATATGGTGCAGCCTTAATGTTGGTGTGGTAGCTATTGTCATATGAAAATTCGGCCAACGATAGGTGTCTATCCCAACCGCTCCCGAAATCTATCACACATGCTCTCAGCATATCTTCTAGATTTTGGATGGTTCTATCGCTCTGACCATCAGTCTGTGGATGGTACGCAGTACGCATATCGAGATCGGTACCTAAGGCGTCCTGAAGTGATCTCTCAAAATTTGAAGTGAATCGGCTATCTCTATCGGAGATGATGGAAATTGGAACACCATGTCGTACTGCAATTTCCTTCACGTACAACTGTGCTAGTTTTTCTATGCTATCTTTCTCTTTGATTGGTAAGAAATGAGCGGATTTAGTAAGACGATCAACGATTACCCAAATGGTGTCATAACCGCTTGATGTCCTTGGCAATTTGGTGATGAAATCCATTGTGATACGTTTTGGGAATTATATATGAGTTGATTATGACAAAACATGAAACATGAAGGACTTAAGAAGACAAAGAAAGACAACGGACCTACTTGTTAAAGAAGAATTTATTATTTCATCCCTAGTAGTCATTTGTAACCCTAGACTCTATAGTTTATAAAGAGAGGAAGGGAATTAGGTTTTAGTGTGTCAAGCAAGATGTAAACACCAAAGTGTGTGTGTGTGTGTTCCTAGGCGTATGGCTTGTAAACGCCTAGGGTTTGTTAGTTTATCATGGTGAAATATAGAAAAACCATGTGAAACATCATTGTTCTTATTGTTATTATTCCGTTGTGCATTGTTAATCTTTGATGTTTTTATAATCCTAGATGGGCTAAACGATCTTTAACAATTGGTATCAGAGCGGGTGGCTCTCAATATCTAGGATCTATAAGGTTTTTCGAAGAACAAGGCGAAAATTCGGATCTCGAAATTATTTTCGTATTTTTCTACAGAGCTGTTTTCAAACAGCCATAACTTTTTCGTTAACCGTTGGATCGAGACGAAAATTTTTCTGGAGCTTCTCTATATTTTGATCTAACTTTTCACCAGAGGGATCGTTGATCTAAGCTTCTAAAAGAAATATATAAGGGTTCAAAAACTGCTGCAGAAGGAGGTATGGTTTTCGAATTTCTTTTGGGTTTGTTCTTGGTCAATTTATTTCTCTGACATGTTGCTGTTATCATTGATCAAGGTATTATGCTTAATGGTTTTTATTATCATGCTTCATGGTTTGATGGTACCTAGGATTACTTAATTATCATGGGACGGTACTGATTAAATTATGTGGTCGATCTGGTGATTGACATTCGAATTATCTTATGTATAACTGATTGGTGGATACTCTATTTAACCTCGTATTATTTAGTATCATCATTTTGGTCAGTTGCCATGCACACGTTTTGTTCCACAAATTGGTAATAATAGTACCATTATTTTATTGGTTGATGGTGCAACGTGGGTTGGCAATGGTGACATTATATTATAAATTGTTCGCTTATGATTAAATTGATCAACAAGGTTAAAGAGTTTTGATTGGTCACTACCTTTAATGTTTCGTTATTATGTTGATCAATTGGAAGTTAATTCTAGCTTCATACAATGTTAATACTGGTAGTTGTGAAAGTTAGTTCTGGCCATGTACAAGTTAATGCTGGTCGTATGAAGTTAATTCTGGTCATCAAGAAAGTTAAGTCTTCTACGCTTGGAAGTTAATTTTGGCAGCTTGATAGTTAATACTGTTCATTTGAAGTTAATTTTGTTCGTCGGAAGTTAATATTGTTGGTTGATTACTAGTCTTGGTGAGTTAAATTTTGATTCAATGATGAACCCTAGTAATTATTATATTTTCGGCTTGACGACACACATGTTTTTGGATCCCGAACGATGATGGCTATTTATGAATTGTATTTGGTGCGATGGCTTTTTAATTAATTATGTGACAAGATTACCCTTGGTGTTTGTTCCGAGGCAATGATACAGATGAGGAATACGCGTAGATCGCCGGATGAGGCAACAGTCACATAAGAGAGGATGATGTTATTGCACTTAGATATTTTTCATTAACTATTTGAAGATGTGATTACGAAGAAAGTTGAATATCATTTATTTGATGTTGTAGTTGAGTGTGCGTGTTTTATCATACCTTTTGGCAGGAGGTAACTTTTTTGTGCTTTATAAAGTTGTGACAAAGACTTGGGGTATCTAGCAAAAGTGTGTGATCTACAAACTTATGGTGCTTAATGCTCACATTTGCTATAACTTTTAGGAGTTACGTTATTGTGCTCAGTGTCTTATGTAATTGAGGATTTTTCAAGAAGTTGTAGTCTAGTTATGCTTTTTATGGGAGTATGAGTTCGGAGTCACGTGGATAGTACAAGACATGAGACACAAGTTTGGGAAATTCAACTTCTTCATCAAATTGGTTATATTCAATTTTCTTCATCAATTATTACTAAATAAAGCCATCTATATGCATCATTTACTTCGAGTTCCCTAGTGGATAAGATAAAAAAGGGAAGAAGTAAATAGTTAGATCGTTGGTGGTGCATAGCTTAAGGGAAAGTCACATGTTTCATGATAAATTAACTTTAGGGGAAGTTCATGCTTATGCTTATTTGGTTTTGTTATTATCAACTAGGGGAAGATTGTTGAGAATTATAATTGAGTTGATTATGACAAAACATGAAACATGAAGGACTTAAGAAGACAAAGAAAGACAACGACCTACTTGTTAAAGAAGAATTTATTATTTAGTCCCTATTAGTCATTTGTAACCTTAGACTCTCTAGTTTATAAAGAGAGGCAGGGAATTAGGTTTTAGTGTGTCAAGCAAGATATAAACACCAAAGTGTGTGTGTGTGTGTGTTCCTAGGCGTATGGCTTGTAAACGCCTAGGGTTTGTTAGTTTATCATGGTGAAATATAGAAAAACCTTGTGAAACATCATTGTTCTTCTTGTTATTATTCCGATGTGCATTGTTAATCTTTGATGTTTTTATAATCCTAGATGGGCTCAACGATCTTTAAAAATACGTTCCCATTTCCATTCAGGAATCTCTGGTTGTACCAGTATACCTGAAGGATTTTGGTGTTCAGCTTTAACCTTCGAATAGGTTAAACACCGGCTGGCATAAGTCGCAAAATCTGCCTTCATGTTTAACCACCAGTATAACTTCTTTAGATAATCAGGTATCGTTTCCCTCTATAGAGTGCGACCCAACTCCTTTCCTTGAAACATAACATCCCATCTGGTCTTTTCACACAACCATTCTCATTCTCTGGCATGCCAAAGATCTTCTCGTTTGGTCGATTTTCTGCTTTGAGGGCTTCATCTGAGCCTCAAGAATTTTCGACGGAAGAGGTGAACTAATTGTCATCCCCAATGATCTGACACTAAGAGGTTTAGGTTTTTCTTTCCTGCTTAGAGCATCGGCAACCACATTTTCTTTGCCTAGGTGATAACGAACTGCACAATCGTAATCACTGAGCAACTCTAACCATCGGCGGTGTCTCATGTTCAGCTCCTTTTGATCCAATATGTGTTGTAAGCTCTTTTGATATGTGTACACCGTACATTTGGTGCCGTAAAGATTGTGTCTCCAGATTCTAAGTATGAATACGACAGCTCCTAATTCCAAGTTATGTGTTGTGTATTTTTTCTCATGAGTCTTTAACTGTCGGGAAGCATACGCTATCACCTTTTCCCTTTGCATTAAGACGGCTCCTAAACCTTTGTGTGAAGCGTCGCAATAAATGATAAAGTATTCACTACCCTCAAGTAATTGGAAAGCTTCATCTTCCTTGTTTCCCCATTCTAACTTCACATTCTTCTGGGTTAACTTGGTTAGAGATTTCACTATTTTAGAAAACCCTTCAATGAATCTACGATAGTAACCGGCTTGTTAATACAAATAAGCCGTAAAAACATTTATTTGTATTTTACGATCTTCTAATGTTTTGTCGATAATAAACGTAAAATTATTTTAATGAAACAAATAAAATATGTAAATGGTTTGAGCCAATAGTTTACTAAACACACTTACATTTTCATATAAAACACTAAACAAGTAATAGTGTTTACATTTTATAGAAATACATATGTATAACAACTAGTTTTTACATAATATGGTTATGTACTTATATATACTTAGTATATATTGTAATGGGTAAAAATCTAAGTACTTGACTCATTGACTAGATACACTAAATGTAGTTGGGTAAAACCCAAAGTCCATGACCCATACCAATGGATTTTGATCCATAACCCATGACCCATTGCATGACATCAGGCATGAAGTCATGTTGGGTATTATCCATAACCCATGGACCTAAACCATGACCCATGATCCAATGTCTAGATACATTGTATCTATTTGGGTACCCATGACCCAAAGTCCATAACCCATGACCCATGATCCATGACCTATAACCCAAATAGTGAGGAGCGTCCACGGATGCTTAGGATTACACTGGACAGATCCATCAAGTAAGGGATCCGTAGGATCTGGGGAACAGTAGAGGTTTTTGCCTATAAATAGTTAGCCATTTCTTCATTGGAACTCACACATTTTACATATACTTTCTCTTAGTATTGTAAACTCTCTAGCCTCTTATCCAAAGGATCTTTCTACGTAGTTTTGTGTTGTGTGATTCTCTAGGTTCCTCTTCAAGGCGAGATCACCACCTCTTGAAGTTGAGCAAGCTCAAGTCCATGAGTTGCCAAGCTTCGTCATCATCAAGACTACCGAAGTTCTCTTGTTGGTAGTTCTTTCTTCCTCCTTAGACGTGTTGTGTTGAAGGCATAGGTGAAAGATGCCAAAAGGGTCAAGTCGAAGGCATTAGCGAAAGGTGCCGAAGGTCCGTGTCAAATGAATTAGTGAAAGGTGCCAAAGGTCCGTGTCGAAGGCATTAGTGAAAGGTGCTGAAGGCTCAAGTCAAAAGGCATTAGTGAAAGGTTCCTAGGGTGTACATTTGATATGGTGCATCAATGTACATGATAGATTAGTTTGGGTCAAAGGATAGTGAGATCCTTATGATGTTGTTATAAGGAGTATGTCTCCTTTGGGATAGGTGTTTTGTAGTGTTGGGTAGTAGTTCCTCCTTTGTAATGGAACTCAGTATCTAGCCTTGTAGCGGATAAAATTGTAGGCGACGTTGTGATAGGTTTGGTTCTACCTCGTGGAATAACCCGGTGTCTAGCCTTGTATCGGATAAACAATAGACGGCGTTGTGAAGGCTTCTCCTCCAAAAGGAGTTTGGGTTGTGTAGTGCTTACGAACTCTCGAGTAGGTGACTCGGGGAGTGGAGTAGGGCAAGAAGGTGTCCTTGTAGCCAAACCACTATAAATACTCGCGTCATGGTTTTGTGTTTCTTACTCTTTATCTTTTCATTACTTATTTATATGCTTATCTATCAACATCCAACACACACATTAAATAGATTGACATAAGTCAATCTAAATAGTTTAAAATAAATTTTTAATCGGTAAAAATATTCAACCCCCCCCCCCCTTCTAGTTTTCCACAATTGGTACCAGAGCTTCGTTACCAAGTTTTTTAGAGTATATTGTACTTTAAAAACTTGATACGATCCGTGTATGTTTGAAAACTACAAAGAAGGAAATTTCTTAAAAACAAAAAGTCGCGTTTTTAGAAATCATCATATTTTATAATGTTGGATAATGATAGATCTTTCTAATATTTTCTTTGTTGAGAATTATCCATACTAGGATTTGGACATCTTAGAAGATCATCGCGTCGTTGTTTCTTTTTCATAAAAAGAATATATATAGCAAAGGTATGCCCTTTAATAACTTACTTATAAATAATTTATTAATGCATAATTCCTAGCTTAATTAATAATAGCAATTCGTATAACATGTAAATAATAGTAGACCCAATACTTATACTTCAATATCACTAAAGTTGTTATCTATATTGAACTCATCATCAAGAATAGCATTCTTCGTTGATCTCTATAGACAAAACTACAAACTAGTGATAATGATATCTTGGCTATTCGAGAGCCTTGGTCATCATTTCTCACATAAGGTTGTTGGCATTTCATCTATGTCAATAGTGTCCATGTGAAACTCCTCATATCATGATAAAATAGTAATTTATCATAATTCTTAAACATCCCAAAAATTATGATTCATTCGTAAAAAGGGAACCTCGTCAAATAGGACTAGTAAAACACGTCAAAACCTCAAACCATAAGTTATAGAGCAAAAACACCATCTTTAATAAAGAATTAAAACTCCTAAATAAAAATTATCAAAGTTCACTTAAACTGTTAAACTGCTGATATGCCGGATCCCTGCGTTTGAACTAGCCGGATCCCTTACTCAAGGGATCCGTGGGAACCGGCACATCAGAAGACAGAATAAGTGCTAGATGATCACTGTGGAGTTTTACTTTCACTTTACTCTCCCACTCACGAACTTAAACCCTAAGTTACTGTTCACAGGAGTTCATTCATCATCATTTCAAAGGAAACAATCACTTAAGAAATTGGGTTCAAATGGGTTTATCACAATTGTTATTTCCACTCACGAACATAAACCCTAAGTTACTCTCCCACTCACAAACATAAACCACTCACGAACATTGTTATTTCCATTCTCTAATTCCTAGAAGTACAATTTTCATCTTAAGAAATTGGGTTCAAATGGGTTTATCACAATTTGGTATCACATTGTTTTCTAAGATATACTAAATCAAAGAATCAACATTGTTAATACAAATTAAAAATTCATTTTTGAATTTAATGAAGATGTATTGAGCAAAATTGTGATGAACATCATTAGGATACTATTCACACAATTGACACCACATTGTGGTTTTGGTGTTTAGGATCAACCATGCCAAGCAATAGACAACAAGATTATCAAGACACGGCACACTACATTCCGATGTATCATAGAAAGGATGGTTTAAGCCCCGAGGACCGAAAGGCCTTCAAATTGTTGCAAAAGAGGTTGTTCCACGAAGGGCGTGTAGTTGAACCCTCATTCATCAACAACACTGACATTCCCCAAGTCTTTGCGGGAATCAACTTCCAATGCCTCTTAACCATCAATGAACAAATTTGTCCGGTGTTTGTCCTATAGTTCTACAAGAGCATGAGGATCATAAGAAATGAAGATGGAACCATTTCGATCGCTTTTATCATCAATGAGCACGAATTTACCTTCACCCTCGAGGAGTTTTCTAGGATACTTCGTATCCCTTGCCGAGGGGCATACTTGTTTTCAAATGAATGGTCTCTAGCCCACCTCCATGACATGGTTGATGAGCATCCGGTCTATTCCACACCTCTTGCGGATCCTACTACGGTAAGAGATACCATCTTCATGCAAAGAGCCTCCTCGTTACGAGTCACTAGGATGTCAAAGGTCATCTATAGAGATCCCTTTCAAATGGATATTTCACAGATGTTCCCATTGTACAAGAAATGGGAACTATTGTTAAGGGAGAATGTCCTTTGTTTGGTGGGAAATAAGGATCATCCCAACGCTTTTCTTGCCTACATGATCTATTGCCTCGTTACTGGGACTCACTTCAATCTTTCTTATTACATTGTCAAAAGGATGGCAAGTGTATTAAGGATAGACAAGATGGTGCTCCCCTGGCCATGCTCTTAACTCGCCTAGCTAGTTTCATCTTTATTCTAGATCCATCTCCCTACACCGATGACCACATCTTTTGCAACAAGGTCATGGTTTCCTTGTCCGATGAGAAGACTACAAGGTTTATGGTTAAAGGCAAGAGACCTCACCCACCAATGGACTCATCAGATGAAAGAGATAGAGAAGGAAGCAACCTCATTGGCAATGTTCAACTTGACCCCATAGCATACATTGAGCAACTGCCAGACATCCCGAGCCCATCACAAGAATTTCAAAAAACAAAGGGGATGTTCAAATGTTTTGCTAACTTCCTTATGAAGAAGAAGAAGTAGGGGTGAAGGGTTGAAGAGTGAAGCTTGGAGGCGATGGAGTAGGAGATTGAGTGAAAGGGAAGGTAAGGTCGTGGACCTTAAAATTTGAAAAATGGTCTGTAAAACATCTTAAAGAATATTTATGTAACTTAGGACTTAGCTCTATTAGATGGCATGACATGAACAAAGACATCCTAACTTAGGCAACCCAAAATGAGAATTTTACGATGGCTTGATGGAAATCAAGAAGTCGGTCTTGCTCATAATTGCTTACCTTTTAGTCGCTCTTACTTACCATGCATGATATTTATTGCTTACTTGATGTAGAAATGATTAGGATGCGTATTTTCTAAGAAGTGCAAATTCTGCACATTTGCTGTGAAGCTATTGGTCAGCAGTAGCCGGATCCCTCAGATGAGGGAACCGTGGGATCCGGGTAAACAGACATAGGATTTCTACACTTTCACTTCAATCCAATCCTATAGACCTTATCACACTAGCTAAACATGATTCTTTAGGATCACTTAAGTCTTCCTCATGATCAGAAGGTCTCACTCTCACTCATAGCTAACGTAGGATCACATTCAAGGTGTGTTTGATTTATCACTTCACCAAAACTCACCATATTTCCGATCAAATACTCACACATTGTTCCTCACATCTCAAAACACTTACTTTGTTATTTCTCTTAATTTTAACAAATTGATTTTAGTAATCTTTACCTCAAAATAGGCTAAAAACTAGTTTTTCATTTCTTTTGATTTTCTAGGAATTTTCCAAATTTTTCTTAAATCACCATCTGATCTGTAGGATCATTTAGCTTGATTCTTCATCCTCAAAATATTAGTGTCATGCTTAACCACTTAGTTGCACTCATAAAGGGTCCACTTTCTTATCAAAAACTATCATTAGGTATCCTCACTCCTTATGGTTGGACAATAAAGTCACATACCAATTAAAAACATCTTAGGGAACCCAAACACTCAGAATTTATAGGCACTAGATCCTAATAGAACATAATCACTTCATCACTTTGCTATCTAACAAACGAATCCCTAGTTTATAACTAGACTGATCCCCAACTTTAGGGATCCGTGAGATCCGGGTCCCCAGAATAGTTTATGGTCACTTTCTTCTCTAATTCAAACTCTCTTTGGTAGTCTAAACACTTTTACTTGCCTTAAATGACTCCCTAGGATAGAACAACACTATAGTTGACCTTAGTGCATGCCAAAATTCTTAGTGGTCAAGAATTTAATTCATTTAACCCAATTTTATCCTTTATAAACCAAGTGTGGTTATGTTTTTTTTTAAACCATCATTCAAACCACCCTTCATAAATCAGTAGCTAAGACATCCATTATATCCTCTCTTTCAGTATGACTAAAGCATCTAGCAAAAACTCTTCAACCAAAGGTTCCTCAAAGAGAAATACTCATATGGTTCATGAGATATCATCAACTGAGTCATCACCCGTAAGAAGTCCAAATGCTAGAGTCCCTATTCAACAAACTCAACTAACCAAAGCTAGAAAAACCACTAGGATTAGCATTCGACCTTTTGAGTTGGAAAGGCCCTCATCAAGCACTAAACCAAACACACCTAGCTCAAGTAAAACACCTAATCCTTCATTTCTAGAACCTAGACCACATTCCTTTACCGCACCTCTTTCCCATCCAAATCTGTACTCGTTAAAAGACTCACCACCAAGGACTTCTCATTCACCTACCTTCTCATTAAATAGGGAACCACCTTCACCATCAAATAGTCCGTCTTTGGAGATAAGGAATCACCAAAGACCGAACCATATAGAGAATATCCCATCTCCACCACCAACTCGTGCATCATCACCCTCATTTTTAGTGGAACCACAGCCTGCGTCGCTCAACTTACCTCTACAAATCCCACCATCCTTTGAGGAGCCTCCTCAAAACATTCCACCTCTTCCGTTTCCTATTCATGACAATGATTGCTCTAATTGTCAACTTACCCAAGGACTTGTTCAAGAAGTACGAAATAAGTTGCATTTCATGTTTAATCATCTCTGATGTAGGTTTTACTGACCAAGTTTTAATATTTATAATGTCTCGTTATACCTATGGTCTACCCTAATGCACTAACGGGCAGTGTACCCGGTCGTGTGTAGTGTAGTATTCGGTAAAACCGAGGTCATCCCAAGAGCTATGTGTGTTGGATTAATACTAAGTCTAGGTGTCACAGGTTTTAATATGATTTCGATAAGGAATTAATTAATTAACTACTAAAGCAGATAAAAGCAAAGGTGTAATCAATAGAGGAGAGTGGTGCTAACCTATTTATTCATCATAGCTAGTAATGTCTACGTCTAATTACTTCCAATTACTTCAGGTGGGGTCAAAGTCGAGAGGACAGCATTTGGTCAATTCGCCCTAACCTATCAGCAAAGATGCCACCACTGGAGAAGTCAGGTGTCCCCTCATAAGTCCAGTTGTTCCTGGTCCCCTAATCCGAGTCATTAAGTACTGATACATGCTAGACTTATAATAGTGAGTGCCCGGGCGTTAGCAACTTAAACACTCACACTCTAATTCTTAAGTTCATCCAAATGGTAGGTGATCAGTTGGTCAAATCACACAAGTAGAAAGGGTCGTCAGTTGGTCATATCTTACCCTTCTCGTTTCAGTCTACTCACTTAGGGTTAGTTGGTCATATCTCCTAAGCAACTAGCCTCTACCACCATTAAAAACTACCGAAACAAGGGTAGCTACCAATAAACTATGCATGCATACACTTAGAAACAATTATACGGAAGTAATATAAACGCAAACAAAACAATTAAAGAATCATAACTAGGCCAGCACCAAGAGGTGCTTAGCCGCTCATATTAACCATACAAATCAATTCAATATTCAATGTTACGAAATACAGAAAAGAAGAAGTGCTAATGCTTATCGTAGGTGAGTGATTTCACCTTTAGAGATAGCTCCGTATGCTCCTCTAGACCTGCATTTGGCTTCTTCCCATGTTCTTTGGTTTTGGTGTGTGAAATGGGATGCTTTGAAATGCTGGAAATCGTGGGGTATTTATAGGCCAGATCTGGGTTACGGCGTAACTAATAGAATAGTTACGCCGTAATCCTCTATCTCTTCGTAAATTGCACTAGATCTGCTGGTTATGGCGTAACCTTAGAAGTAGTTACGCCATATCTTCAATATTTCTTGGTTACGCCGTAGTTTATGCAAGAGTTACGGCGTAGTTATCAGCGGCGCGGAACCTCATTTGACCTAATATAGTTACGTCGTAGTCTTTTAGGAGAGTTACGCCGTAATCTTTTGATGAGTTGGCTTTCTGAGTCACGCTTTAGTTACGGCGTAATGTGAGAGATGAGTTACGTCGTAACTTCTTCAAAGTGAGCATACTTTGATAAATCTTTGATAATTCTCCAATTCTGCGTCTCTTAAGCTCCAATGCTCATAATTTATCTGAAAGTGGAATATAATGGAAAACAAGCGTAAATCCATATAAATGATATAAATTACAAGCATTATTGGGGGAAATTGACACTTAATATTCAGGATAATTTGATGTTATCAATCTCCTTGAACGATTCGACCAAATCAACATGTCTACTCGTCCTTAAGATTACAAGCACAATGATGTTTTTTATTAAGTTTTCGACACTTCTTAGAATTATTAGAAAACTGTATTACATGTTTTTGTCATTCTCTTTGTTTTAGAGATATGTATATCATTTCTCGTGTTTTTATTGAATGAAATTACATGTTATATGCCATATGGTCTTGAGAATATGTTTGGTGCCTTAATACATAAGTCATTTTGAAGTTGACATCACATTTTACACCCACATTGCTTAATTGAGAATGCAGGTTACGAATCCCTCCTTTTGGCCTCGACGGATCCCTCCCAAGGAGGAACTCTAGGATCCGTGCAACAGAAGACCTTTTTATTATTAATTTGAGTCTTATTTGCAGGAAAATATACATCATATACTTGCTTTCTAACCCTTGTTTTGTAGATTCTCAATATACACTTGAAGACTTTGACACCCTCAACAAGCGGGAGCTTCTTGTCATAGCAAAACATTGCAAACACGCTTGCAATACTTTCACATAGGATTACATTACTACTTTACGTCCTTCTCACAAAGGAGTACTCGTCAAGAGGGAGCATGTTCGTCAGAAAAACGAAACCATTTGCAAACAAAATTGCAAAATACTCGCTTAGTCTTCCTAATTACTTGACGCCCTCACAAAGGGAAGCACCGGTCAAGGGGGAGCTAAGACGAGAATTTTTCTTTTCTCTTACTCTCTATTATTCATATTATTACCGTTCACACGTTTTTCTAAAAAACAATGTGTTTGTTTCTTTTCGACGCTCTTTTTGTTTCGACAAAAAGGGGGAGAAGAGAGTAAAAACTCCAATTCAAACTTTTACGAATTTTAGTTTTTCCTTAAAATAATCTTATGTTTTGTCATAAACAAAAAAGGGGAGATTGTTAATAAAAATAAGCCGTAAAAGCGTTTATTTATATTTTACGATCTTCTAATATTTTGTCGATAACAAACGTAAAATCATTTTAACGAAACAAATAAAATATGTAAATAGTTTGAGCCAATAGTTTACTAAACACACTTACATTTTCATATAAAACACTAAACAAGTAATGGTGTTTACACTTTATAGAAATACATATGTATAACAACTAGTGTTTACATAATATGGATATGTACTTATATATACTTAGTAGATATTGTAATGGGTAATGTAATGGGTAAAAATCTAAGTACTTGACCCATTGACTAGATACATTGAATGTAGTTGGGTAAAACCCAAAGTCCATGACCCATACCCATAGAGCTTGATCCATAACCCATGACCCATTGCATGACATCATGCATGAAGTCATGTTTGGTATTATCCATAACCCATGGACCTAAATCATGACCCATGATCCAATGTCTAGATACATTGTATCTATTTGGGTACCCATGACCCAAAGTCCCATAAACCATGACCCATGATCCATGACCCATAAACCAAATATTGAGGAGCGTCCACGGATCCCTAGGATTACACTGGATGGATCCCTCAAGTAAGGGATTCGTAGGATCCGGGGAACAGTAGAGTTTTTTGCCTCTAAATAGTTAGCCATTTGTTCATTGTAACTCACCCCTTTTACACATATTCTCTTAGTTTTGTAAACTCTATAACCTCAGATCTAAAGGATCTTTCTATGTAATTTTGTGTTTGTGTAATTCTCTATGTTCCTCTTAAAGGCGCGATCACCACCTCTTGAAGTCGAGCAAGCTCAAGTCCATGAGTTGCCAAGCTTCGTCATCATCAAAACTACTGAAGTTCTCTTGTTGATTGTTCTTTCTTCCTCCTTAGAAGTGTTGTGTTGAAGGCATAGGTGAAAGGTGCCAAAAGGGTCAAGTCGAAGGCATTAGTGAAAGGTGCCAAAGTTTCGTGTCGAAGGCATTAGTGAAAGGTGCCAAAGGTCCGTGTCGAAGGCATTAGAGAAACGGTGATGAAGGCTCAAGTCAAAAGGCATTAGTGAAAGGTGCCTAGGGTGTACATTCGATATGGTGCATCGATGTACAAGATAGATTAGTTTGGGTCAAAGGATAGTGAAATCCTTATGATGTTATTATAAGGAGTATGTCTCCTTTGGGATATGTGTTGTGTAGTGTTGGGTAGTAGTTCCTCCTTTGTAATGGAACTCGGCATCTAGCCTTGTACCGGATAAAAGTGTAGGCGACATTGTGATAGGTTTGGTTCTACCTCGTGGAAGAACCCGGTGTCTAGCCTTGTATCGGATAAAGAATAGGCAACGTTGTGAAGGCTTCTCCGCCACAAGGAGTTTGTGTTGTGTAGTGCTTACGAACTCTTGATTAGGTAACTCGGGGAGTGGAGTAGGGCAAGGAAGGTGTCCTTGTAGCGAAACCACTATAAATACTCGCGTCATGGTTTTGGGTTACTTATTTATCTTTGCATTACTTATTTATATGCTTATCTATCAACATCCAACACACACATTAAATAGATTGACATAAGTCAATCTTATAGTTTAAAATGAAGTTTTAATCAGTAAAACTATTCAAACCTCCCTTCTAGTTTTCCACACGGCGAGTCCTAAGAATTGACGAGTTTTGGTAGGAGTATGTGACAACTCGTACTTTTACGTCATTTTACAAACTTTAAAATTTTTACTATTCATCTCAGGAATTTACTATTCATCGGTTACTATTCATCCTTTTACTATTCATCATTTTTGAAGTCGATTTGATATTTTGAAATGTTATTTCAAAATTTTACTATTTACGAAACACTATTCATTCCCGGAGAAAAATCACTATTCATGATTCACTATTCATCATTTTTCGTAAACTAGGTTTACGAGTATCAAATTCGCGTAACCGTAAGGGTTTAGCTGCGAATTCATAAAAAATTATTGAGGACATTTCATATAGACTAGAATTAGTCTACATATCATCATCATATCAGTTTATGCATGGGTTTGCATATTTCATTAACGCATATTTTTTCTATTGAATAAACACTATCGCACGATCATTTATTTTGAATAATTGATCCGACACTTCCAACAATTGTCTTGATATATTTTTATACTCATTTTAAGACTATAAAAATTATATTATTAGTTTACCCGATGTTTTAAATTTATTTTGTATATAAATTGTTATGTATATATATTTACGACGGTTTTCGTAAATTCAACTCGATAATTATTTATTCACTCAATTCTTGCGAGAAATGTATTTTTATAATTTTTATGACTTCGATATATTTTATTTTGTTCCGTTAAAATCGATTTCTAGTTAACGCTAAACTAAATACCTAATTATATTTACAAACTACACATAGTCCTTAACTAAAAATGCATTTAACTCAACAAAACTCATCAAAACCCTCCCCATATACCCTTGGCCGGCCACCCCCCTCCCCCCATGACTCACCATTATTTCATAAATATCTTGCTAAACATTACACCTACACATTATATTGGATAGATAAATTCAAAATTCTCTCCTCTCTTTTGTGGAGAACCGGCCAAGGCAAGAAACACAAGGAGAAATCATAATTTTTCAAGAACAAGTGCTTATACAAACTCTAGTATACTTCTATTTAGGTTTTGAAATAGAAACCAAGGAGTATTTAGGAAACCTAGTTAGTTAAACCTCATCAATCAACTAGTAAGCATTTCATGATCTTTACTAATCTTTCATAATCATTCTTGAGTTATTTTTATCATTTTAGTAGAAAAACATGCAAGTATCATGTGTATCTATACCACTTTTATTTGTTTTTGGTACTTATTATTATTATAAATCATCCTATAATTAATCCCTTGAAACATATCATTGATGATGATTTTTAGAAACCCATGACACCCTAAGAAGGTGTATGGTAGGTTTAGAATAGATTTGGCGTTGATTTGAAGTGATTGAAACAAGTATTACGCTAGAAAAATCATTTTCGTCAACATGAAATAGAGGTCTGATCGTTTTTATAAAATCTAGAAATTTCGATAGATCATGGACTATTTTGGGCTAGATATTCAGAAAATATACTTTAAAACAAAACCGTGGTCGCTTGGACGGGTTAAAACGGATTTATAACGAAGGAGATACGCTATTTTCAAGTTTAGCGGCAAAAACTATATTTTCTGAAAGATGGTAAGCTGTCAAGGGTTATTTAAAGGTCAAAAATGAGTTTTAAACCTTATCTGCATGAGTCAATTTGTCAAAAATATATTAGTATACATTAACACGAAACAAAGGATATATAAAACGTAGAAAACGGACTTATAACGACTAAGTTATACGCGTTTTAAATAAGGATACCAAAGTGGTCATCGCTAGTGACCACGTTTGGAGTCATTTTTCATATCGATAGAATACTTTTGAGAAAACGATGTCTTCTAGTAAAATTGAGTTTACCTAGCCTATTTTCCAAAATATTCAACCGTTTGTCCAACGGAGTTGTAACGAATAATATACGGTCACTCAATCTTTGCCGAAAACTAACCTTAAACAATATTTTTAGTCCGTCTACCTTACTTCGTCTATATTTTTCTCCATGATCGAGACCTCTATGATCAAAAGTTAAATGCTAAGACTTTTAGATAATGTGACAAGCTTTCCAAAACCATTGAGTTTGTTTCCTAACACTCGATATTCACTATTTTACGACTAGCTTTTCGAGGCCATTTAGTCACTTTCAAGAATTGTCAAATTATAATGTTTTACGACGAAAAACTATAATTTCTTAATAAATCACTAAATGACTATCGTAGGATGTCATTTCAACGTAAGTACTTGTAAAGTATTTTATAACATGACGAGATGTCATAAACATATATTTCGACGATAAATTCTATTTTCAAAACTGCACAAGTGGTATAGATTACATGTGGATTTGCATGTATGATATATATTCATGAATTATAATAGATCATATCATTCATATCAGGTTGCAGATAGAGATTGCACCTCATTTCAGTGTATCCACTTTTAATACTTTTATTAAACTCTTTGGGGGAGATACATGCTCAACTACTTTTATGACATTCATGACTATTTACAACTATATGTTTATCTGAACTGAATGTTTAGTCATACGAAGTAACAGTATTGTCATACTTATAATTTCTATATCATAAATCATTGGGCTAACTGACTTGGTATGATCACGGTCTAATGGACTTGGTATAATGTTAAACTAGCAGACTTGGTATAATGTTGAACTAGCAGACTTGGTACAATCATGAACTAATGGACTGGTAACTATTTGAAACAATACTTATTATGTGTACTTGAACATAAACTATACATATTTTGGCAGTGGGTTGTAAACACACAAGTTGCAAGTTTTGTATGGGCGGAACTTGAAACTGAGTGGATTTGCAATGCCTTTGCTGCATGAACATTCTTTAACGGTTTTGTTCATGACAACACAAACTCTATGAACTCAGTCAACCTTTGTGTTGACACTTTTAGCATGTTTTATCTCAGGTATCTAAGGCATACACTTCATGGCATGTATGTGGACTTATCATAGAGTCATGGTGACGACGCGTCTCACATGGGATTTATGCACTTTAAAAACATCGTTTGGCTTGTAACAAACTTATTTCCACACATGTTGATTTTCATTTGGGACCTATATTTTGTAAACTCTGAATGTTTTATTATATCAAACGATGTGTTTTCAAAATGACACTTTAGGTCGTTCAATATAACTGTAACTGTGTGATAAGATCGTTTATAAGCTCAGCAAGTGATCAATAACAAAGACTAATAACATGCACAGTGGAATAAACTAATCAATTCTTTGTTATTGAACAAGGTTTTATTCACTAACACTAACTAATCTTAGACTTTTATTGGAACACATCTAGATAACTAAACTACTAACTAAACTAATAACCTAGGCGTTTACAAGACTATACGCCTAGGACACACACACACCGTTAGTCGACTACATTATGGAAGAATTGTGTATTAAACCTACACCCCATGTCCTCTTTATATACTAGAGGATGAGGGTTTACAAATCTCTACTAAGGACTAAATAATAAATATTCTTTTGCAAGCAGGTCCCTCCATCTTTTTGTAGGTTTCCTTCTTGTCGTATTAAGTCCCACTTGTTTCATTCTTTTTGTCTTATCAACTCAAACGTATAATTCCCAACAATCTTCCCCTAGTTGATAATGACAAAACCATTCTTGAACGAACTTCCCTAGATGAAGTAGAGAAATTGAGATCAAGGATCTTACCACGAATGAAACAAGTATGTCTTCCTTTGTCTTCCCCTTAATCCATGCCATGCTACTCAAACATCTCTTCCCCTTTTTGTTATTATCCAAATAGGGAACGTATGCAAATAATGATCTTGACCACCACGAACCAATATCATACTTCCTATCTAAGCCGTCCAATGTTTCGAATTGCCCTCCATGAAGAACACCAAAATGCTTACTAAAAATGAATCCAAAACAGTAGAAAACTCCAACTAGCAGTAGTAATAATGATCAACAGTAGTAAAAATCAAACACTTCCCCTTAAGTGGTGCATGAACATCAAATGATTCTTCAAATCTGTAAGCTCCTTGTAATGATCACTTGTGAAGAAAATCAAATATAACGAACTTGATGAAGAAGTAAAATAACCCAAACTTGTATCTTATGTTTTGTACTAACCACATGACTATGAACTCATACCTGATGATATATGAGTAGACCTCGATCTCTTGATAAAATCCTCATCTTCAATGAGACACTGAGTACAACAACGTAACTCCTTTAAGTGATAGCAAACCCTACTTGCTAGATTTACCAAGTATTAACCACAACATAGACGTACGAACAAGTTACCTCCTGCTAAAAGGTATAATAAAACACGCATCCAAGTAATTCTACTTCATCGTCAAATAAGTGATAATCAATCCTCTTCGTAACCACTTATTCAATAAATCTCCAAAACGAGCCTTTTAAAATCTTTAAGAACAATTGCCAAACTTCCTTGTGTGTGTGAACCAATAACCTGTGTGTGTATCATTCTCGACTTCCCCTCAAATCCAAAAAATATATGAGAACCAAAACCTATTCTTTGACCGATATCGAGCAAGGCTAGCAGTGAAACAAATTTTTATCGGATAATACTAGCATTATAAACTTAAAACGAATAGGGACCAGCAGTACTTTTACTAACAGTACATTCAGCAACAGTAGTACTTTCAATAACAGCAGTATTTTCAGCAGTACTTTCAATAATAGCAGTACTTTCAATAACAGTACTGAGTTGAAACTTGCAGCATATAATAAGAACCTGTATGGACTTCGAATCACCATAAAGTCCAAAACCTAAACCTCATGTATCTATCTGCTCCCATATCATAACCCACAACACTAGCAGTATTAAAAATACCATTTTCTAATCATCATAAAGTTTGCGAAGACAACACTAACCAAAACTGTTCGAGCAGGGCTTGTCCAATCGTATATAGATGATAGAATTACCGACCCACGATCAATCAATAAATATTTGTTATATAACCAAACCAGTATGAATAATGAATTTTTTGGTCAACAATATCAAGCTACTCACCGTCCATGATTTATTCTTCATGCATGCAATAATCCTCAATACAACTTAATTCGTTTACCTTTTCTATGTACTCATTAAAATCCCATGATCAGTACAAGTGTGACAGCAGTCAAGTAGCAGTAGTAACCAAGAAACAATAGTAGTTGTACTGAAGACGTAGCAATAGAAACCAAGAACACTCTAACCGTCCAATTCAAATTAGTAGCCACGACCCATGATATATTATTAATTCCAAACCAATCTCATGCAATATATACTGATAAGGTTTTAAAATGCACCTTTTTGAGGGGTCGTTTAAG
The DNA here is from genome assembly GCA_910596185.1 of Chrysanthemum makinoi. Lineage (NCBI taxonomy): Eukaryota > Viridiplantae > Streptophyta > Magnoliopsida > Asterales > Asteraceae > Chrysanthemum > Chrysanthemum makinoi. Next base: position 56,055,038 of record OU343224.1, read on the forward strand.
CCCTTATTTGATCACTTTTGTATCCGTTATTACTTAATATCGTTCATTTTCACTTTTTAGGTCTCTTGAAGGCAAATTTCTGGAATGGCACTTATTTGGACGGAAAGGCTCGGATATACGAAGAAAATGGCCAAAGTCAATAATCGAGACACTCAAGCTGCTGAAATACCAGGGGACGGCGTCACTGCTTAACTGCGACGCCGTCGGAGCACTTCTGTGACGGCTCAGTAGCCAAATTGCTTATTTTCAAGTGACGGTGTCAGGCTTTAAAAGAGTAGGCCGTCGCAACTCAGACGGCCTAGATTTGATCCAGACGGCGTCATAAGATAAAGCTGACGGCGTCACAACCATAAGGTGACGCCGTCACAAGCTGCAACATGCGCGCGAAGTAGCTGATACTGTTTTGGCCATAACTTTTGCATACGAACTCGGATTTAGGTGATTCAAAAGCCGACGCGACCGGAACGAGAAAATCTACAGTTTGGTGAAAAAATGGTCGTGACGCCGTCACTTTATAAGTGTGACTCCGTCACTCTTTGCCGACAGAAAATCTGCCTATAAATAGAACATTATAACTTCACTTTTTGTAGGCTCTAAACCCTAACTCCGATTCCAGGGCTTAGATAGGTGTTTTCCAGTAACTTTGAAGGTTTCAATCACTCCAAAAACATCTTGTAATGGTTTGTTGATTATATCTTAATCCATATATTCAATTTATCATTATGTCTATCCTATGTTTGATTGATTGTGTGTATGCTTGCATGTTTACAATGTCTGACTAAATTACTTGTGTGTTTGCTTAGATATATAAAACCTAGTTGTTAATTATTGTTAGGTTGTCTCTTATCTTAATTGTAATTGGCTTAGGAGTGCGACTAGGCTATCGTTGTGTTTAATACTTGATAAATCTTTGATAGTTTATGAATGACTTAGTGGACTTCGTTTACTAAACCCAAAGATAACCTCAAAGTTAGTTTAAGAATGACTTAGTGGATTTCGTTTACTACACTTAAAGGTGACTTCAAAGAGTTAGGGAATGAACACCTTACGACCTTAGAAAACACAACGCGTTAAGAATAAGGACGTGACAATTCAACCATCAATAGGAGATAACTAGGGAGTAGTAGCATCTAGGTAAACACATCTTTAACTATCATACGAGCACACATCAATTAGACATAGACTACACTCACCACTAGATTAGATAATTTGATAAGTAGAGTAATCGGTAGAAATACCAACCCCCCAAATCCAAACCCCGAGATTCGTACCTTTTCATTTCCTATAAAACATAAAAAGATAAAAAATAATCTTCCTCAACCCCAACCTTAGTGTAGTAACTTCTCACTAGCATTCCTATTCCCCTAGAGAACGATATCAATTCCCGTGGCTTACCCTAATACTACACTACAACGATTAGGTTCACTGCCTAGGGTGTTGAAAAACTTGCTCGACGAAAAGGAAGTTCATTTGACTCCGAACAACGCATGTAGCGTTATCAAGTTTTTGGCGCCGCTGCCTGGGAATAGAATAGCTAGTTAGTAGTCCACCTCGTTTAGGTTTCTTTGCTTGATTCCTATCAAGTAAATTTTTTCTCATTTTTTAGCTTCCTCATAGTCTATCCCCCTTCTTCGTGACCTTTGTTCGTAACCCCATCACTTTTTATCATGGAAGGTGATAACCACCCACCATTCATCAACCCACCACCAATTGACCCGCCAAGAGCCCGTACTCTTGGTGAATACTTGAGACCAAGCCACCTAGGCTATAGGAACACCATTGAGCTTCCCGACCAAGCCCAAACTACGGCCTTGCGATCCGACACCATCTGGTTGGTGCAAAACAGATGTGCATTCCATTGACTTCGTTCCGAAGATCCAAATCAGCATCTAAGGGATTTCCTCAAAATTCTCGATTCCATTGACCTTGATGCTACTACTCGGGAGACCACGCGTCTACGTCTCTTCCAATTCTCTCTACGGGACCAAGCTAGTAATTGGCTTGAGCGACTTCCCGCCGGCTCCATCTCAAGTTGGGATGATCTCACCTCTCGCTTCCTTGCTCAATGTTTCCCACCGGGGAGAACTACTAAGCTTAAGAATGAAATCTTGATGTTCCAACAACGTCAAGGTGAATCCCTCTACGAAGCATGGACTCGATTCAAGGACTTACTCCATAGAGTCCCTCATCACGGCATTGATCTTTTGCTTCATGTACAACTCTTCTATGATCATGTCAACTTCCCCACTAAGCGATCCATTGACCAAGCGGCATTGATCTTTGGCTTCATGTACAACTCTTTGCCTCCCATTGACTCACAACCTTCCAATCGTAGGATGCTCGAACTTGAAGATGAAGTCAAATTACTAATGAGCTCCTACGAGACTCCTAAGCTCAAGCCAAATAACTTAGTAAAATCCTACAACTACCCTCCAAAAACCGGAACTTCCACTATTCTTGAAGGAATGGTGTCCAAATTCATGTCATCTCAAGAAGCTCGATTGACGCAACATGAAACCGATTTCAAGCAACGACAAAGCGAGATGACAACCAAGCTCGACACCCTCTTAAAATCCTTCAATGGACATAGGGATGAAATACAGGAAAAAATGGCGGAGATGATGGACTTAGTGAAAGAGTAAACTAAGATGAAGATTCCCAAGAAGCTAGTGAGGAACAATGAGCACGCCACCCCCACTTTGTCTGTTAACGCCATTTTCATTGCTTCCGATGAGGATGGAGCAGTTGAGAAGAAGGAGCCTGAGAGCAGCAAGGATAGTAAGGATAAGAATGAGGCTCGGACTGATGATGAACCCAAATTCATCAAGAGTTACCTTAAGCATGAGATCAATAAGAAAACAATCGTTAACCAGGTGAAAAACTTTAGGTGCAATGATGTTCTTAGGAAAGCCCTCTTAGGTGAAATAGGAGATGAAGAGTATGACACCATGCCTATTGGACCTATGTACGAGTCGATTCTGAGAAAGCCAGTAACTAAGAAGCAAGAGATCTCTGGGAACTTTGTAATTCCATGTAGCATAGGTGACTTAGAGAACCTAAATGCCTTGGAAAACCAGGGATCCGATGTAAACATAATGCCGCTGTCAGTCTATAATAAGTTGACTAAGGAGGAACCAACCAAGACCAATCTTAGACTTTCCTTAGCAAATCATTCATATTTTTATCCCATAGGAATAGCGGAGGATGTCTTAATTGAGATTACCAATATTGTGTATCCGGTGGACTTCGCAATTGTAGACATTGAGGAAGATAAAAACCTGCCATTAATCCTAGGAACACCTTTCCTAACCACCGCCAAGGCAACCATCAAATGCGATGAAGGGATTATGATACTCAAAAGTGCAAAAGGACAAGTTAGGATACCTGTTGTTCCGAGATATCCTTTGAAGATTATGGAGAAGGTAAAAGATAAGAATTCGCAGGTCTCCAATAATGTCGTTAAGAAGAAAATGGCTGAATGGGAAAGAGGTCTTAGAGAATTCATGGTTCAAGGGTTAAATGCGACATTGTGGAAACGTGATAAAAAGTTAGGAAATAACTATACCACAATACCACAAAATAAAAAGAACCCAAAGGAATTTTTGAATGGAGAAAAGGTTCTTTTGTATAAATCAAGAATAAAAGCATTATGGGGAAGGAATAAGCCAAGATGGTTTGGGCCTTATACGGTGAAAGAAACTAATCTAAAAAATAAAACCGTTATCATAATAGACGATGTTGGAAGAGAACTCACGGTGAGCATACAACGTCTACAACCTTCTGATAAAGGCTTAATGGAAGAAAAGAAGGACGGCAATGAAGTCACGTAGGGGCACGACTTCGAGTCTAGCTACAAGACTCATAAATAAAGAAAAGCGCTTCGTGGGAGGCAACTCATGCTTAATTGTTTGCTTGTTAGTGTGTCGTATATCTTTTTAATTATTGTTTATTCTCATGTTTAAATTTGTAAAAATGCTTTATTTTGTCTTTAACCCCGTCTTAATTACATATAAAGGTATTTTACATAAGGGATAATTGTAGGGAGGATTACACACGTTTTCAAAAGAAAGGTGAACATGAGAATTTCATTTAATTAAAAGATATACATGTGTGTTTGTTCGAGTCAAATGTTTGTATCGAGTCATAATGGATGTTTTGCAGGAAATTTTTCTAGATTTTAAAGATAAAAATGTTCCAGAATTTTTTCCAGAAAATCACAGAACAGTTTCTGTCAGGATAACCTGACGGCGTCAGGATCGCAACCTGACAACGTCAGGAGGAGCAGAAACAGCTTCTAACTTTTTCTCTTTTTCTGTGCTATTTATAAATTTTTGGAATTTTCCAGGTCTTAATTTTCTAAGAAAATCTGCAAACATCCATTCCACAAGCATTATATCTTATTTAAGTCTGGAATTACATCTTGTTGTGATTTTTCTTTGTTCAGTTTGATGCATTGGGTTGTTTGTTTTCTTCAAGTGTGCAGGTTTTATTTATCAAGAAGAAGATACATAAGATTGGAAGGAGCTTTTCACGCATACATTCTTCTTGGAAAGGATTTAACCACTACTTCATACACGGATCCTACCAAGCTAATCAGGGGAATATTAGTTTATTTCATCTTTTATTACCTTCCATTATCATAACTTTGATACTTTCGGGGAACATTGGGGACAATGTTCAGTTTAAGTGTAGGGAGGGAAAATAAAACGGGAACTTTGAAACTATGCTTATCCTTGACTATTTGCTTTGTCCAATTGTATTTGTGTAATAAACCATGAGAAAATGTCGGTTAGGGTAATTTTGGCACCAAATTTAAAATTTTTCATGACATATAGGAGTGGGCCATTAGTCTTAACAAAAGCGTCTCACGGATAGGAAGTTGCATGACTAGCACAAAAACCCTTTACCACCTAAATTCCACCCAAAATGTGAGGATCGCCCTTAGATTAGTAGGAATTAAAGCATTCATCTTTAATGCTTAGAGTGTGAACCGGTAGTATAATAGATTCTAGAACTTGTTTTGTGATGCATCCCGAGATCGCTAGTAAGACTACACTTGTGTAGTTAGGAATAACTAAATGATAAGAGGCATTAGGATAACCCTTGTTTGATACCCGTAATATAATTACTTATTCCACATCGTTTGAGTAATTCCCCCACACCTTTGCGTTGTACTCATTTTTAGTACACGATACACCTAGTTAACCCCTCAGAGCCTATCCTTTTCGCGGTTCTCGTGATGTTTCGGTTTTTCCGAAATATCAATGAAGAGCATTGTTTACACCCCACCCCCAAATGTACACCCAAATCGCCTTAGCCTACCTTGTATGCACTCACTTTTAGTGCATTATTGTTATCACCCCAAACCATTAGTTCAATTATCTAGTTGCTTGCATGAGTTGCTAAGTCGAGTCATATCCTTTGTACATAGTTTTGGGACGATTGGGACTCATGGGAAAAGTTAAAGTTTATGAAATGACTGGAAGGGAACATAAATTCCCTAATTTGCGTAATAATGTACTCCAAGTGTTTTGATCTTTTTAATTCGGGTCAAATTAGTGTTAGAGTAATAAAAACTCAAGTGTAGGGATGTGCCTATAAATCCCTATCATTTTGATGTTACCGTAGAGGATGGTAGAGTAAAAGTGTATGAAAAAAAAAACATATGGGCTACCATCCTACATCTATCTTTAAATTTATGTTTGTTTGTTTCAGTTACCTAGAGTTTAGAGTGTCGAGTCTTGGCTTAGCAACGCCATTCTTCGTATGCTTGTAACATAAAGATTTTTGACTTGCCACCACTAAATAGCCTATCCCACCAAAACCTTTGTTTCCCTACCGTAAGCCTAACATTACAACCCTTTAAAGACCTCTTTGATAGTCTTTCCTAGGTGCTTACGCCAAAGCGATGGAGGTTTGATCTATTCTCAAGCCTATGGTAATCTATGTACTAGGACCGGTTAATGAGTGTTTATCTTCCATTTCCAAATTGTTATATTTCATATACACCCGAGAGATGAGAGTACCCAAACACCCCATGTAAGGTGCTAGTATGTAATTTCCGTGCTTGTTATAACTTTTGCGGGGCTTATATGTGTTGTGGATTGTTCTAAACCAATGCTTCATGACCCCTAACTTATAAATTAATTGGCTAAAAGCACATTTGCTTGAGGAAAAGCAAATACCAAGTATAGGGATATTTGATAAGGTTTTAAAATGTACCTTTTTGAGGGGTCGTTTAAGCCCTTATTTGATCACTTTTGTATTCGTTATTACTTAATATCTTTCCTTTTCACTTTTTAGGTCTCTTGAAGGCAAATTGCTGGAATGACACTTATTTGGACGGAAAGGCGCGGATATACGAAGAAAATGGCCAAAGTCAAGAATCGAGACACTCAAGCTGCTGAAATACAAGGGGACGGCGTCACTGCTTAACTGCGACGCCGTCGGAGCACTTCTGTGACGGCTCAATAGCCAAATTGCTTATTTTCAAGTGACGGTGTCAGGCTTTAAAAGAGTAGGCCGTCGCAACTCAGACGGCCTAGATTTGATCCAGACGGTGTCATAAGATAAAGCCGACGGCGTCACAACCATAAGGTGGCGCCGTCACTAACTGCAACATGCGCGCGAAGTAGCTGATACTGTTTTGGCCATAACTTTTGCATACGAACTCGGATTTAGGTGATTCAAAAGCCCACGCGACCAGAACGAGAAAATCTACAGTTTGGTGAAAAAATGGTCGTGATTCCATCATTCTATAAGTGTGACGCTGTCACTCTTTGCCGACAGAAAATCTGCCTATAAATAGAACATTATAACTTCACTTTTTGTAGGCTCTAAACCCTAACTCCGATTTCAGGGTTTAGATAGGTGTTTTTCCAGTAACTTTGAAGGTTTCAATCACTCCAAAAACATCTTGTAATGGTTTGTTGATTATATCTTAATCCATATATTCAATTTATCATTATCTCTATCCTATGTTTGATTGATTGTGTGTATGCTTGCATGTTTACAATGTTCGACTAAATTACTTGTCTGTTTGCTTAGATATATGAAACCTAGTTGTTAATTATTGTTAGGTTGTCTCTTATCTTAATTGTAATTGGCTTAGGAGTGCGACTAGGCTATCGTTGTGTTTAATACTTGATAAATCTTTGATAGTTTATGAATGACTTAGTGGACTTCGTTTACTAAACCCAAAGATAACCTCAAAGTTAGTTTATGAATGACTTAGTGGATTTCGTTTACTACACTTAAAGGTGACTTCAAAGAGTTAGGGAATGCACACCTTACGACCTTAGAAAACACAACGCGTTAAGAATAAGGACGTGACAATTCAACCATCAATAGGAGATAACTAGGGAGTAGTAGCATCTAGGTAAACACATCTTTAACTATCATACGAGCACACATCAATTAGACATAGACTACACTCACCACTAGATTAGATAATTAGATAAGTAGAGTAATCGGTAGAAATACCAACCCCCCAAATCCAAACCCCGAGATTCGTACATTTTCATTTCCTAAAAAACATAAAAAGATAAAAAATAATCTTCCTCAACCCCAACCTTAGCGTAGTAACTTCTCACTAGCATTCCTATTCCCCTAGAGAACGATATCAATTCCCGTAGCTTACCCTAATACTACACTACAACGATTAGGTTAACTGCCTAGGGTGTTGAAAAACTTGCTCGACGAAAAGGAAGTTCCTTTGACCCCGAACGACACGTGTAGCGTTATCATATACTAACTTTGTCGCCAAGTATAGAACATCAATTAATCAAGCTTCATCATTCCATTAGCAGCATGTGATCAAGAAAGAAATACACCAATAACCATCATATTCATCCAAGCTATTTTATTGATGGTCTACCAATAAATAAATACCTTAGCATTACCAACTGATTACCATTAATGAAGCAATGTTGTATGTGACCACCGACTTGATCAATTTATATTAATGTTGTACGAGGTTGTGGGACCAGTTGATATCAATTTTGTTGATCAAATTCGTTCAGCAATTCGAGAAGCCAAACCAATTTAAAAACATTGAAGACCAAACCCTTAAAAAACCATAAAAATTCGAATTTTTATACATGTGTCTGTAGTGAACTTAGACTGTTAATAACTTTTGGTTATGAGTTCATATTGACAATCACTCCGGTGAAAAGTTGGATGGGTATATAGAGAACGTCCACCCAAAATTTCGTCACGATACAACGGTTCACAAAAAAGTTATGATCGTTTCAAAACAGTGCTGCAAAAACCTATACGAAAAAAATTTTAGTTTCTGCAGTAGACTTTGACAGCTTATAACTTTTGATTGAGAGCTCTAATTGACAATCCCTCTAGTGAAACGTTAGATTAATATATGGAGATTCACCAGAAACAATTGTAGCTCGATCCAACGGTTCACTAAAAAGTTATGCCCTCTTGAAAACAGCCCTGCTGAAACATTAAGAAAATTTTCTGGATTCGAATTTTTCTTCCTTCTTCTTCAAAAAACCTTGTAGATCCCTATATCAAGAGCTCCCCGCTCTGATACCAATTGATAAGATCGTTTATAAGCTCAGCAAGGGATCAATAACAAAGACTAATAACATGCACAGCGGAATAAACTAATCAATTCTTTGTTATTGCACAAGGTTTTATTCACTAACACTAACTAATCTTAGACGTTTATTGGAACACGTCTAGATAAATAAACTAATAACCTAGGAGTTTACAAGACTATACGCCTAGTGTTGGTGGTTGGTTCCCAGAACAGGGTAAGATAATCAAGGCAACAACAATACCACTAGGTGGTTACCGGATATCACTTGGAATCATGTGATCATTTTCCAAAGTAAACTATTCGACACTAATGCCTGGGTTACACGAATATCTACTTGGGATAAGACCAAATGTAGTTATAGAATTAGGCATAATTCAATAACCCTTTTTCTTAGAAGTGTTAATCGTTTTCTGTGTGTGTCTTCATGCATGATCAGATATCTTATATATAGGAGATTACTCTTAGCTAGTCAAATGGAATTATGAGAATTAATCGCCTCATAATTATCCCCATTATAGCCGTTAGTGGTTACATGACCAATTAAACGTGGTCATTATGCAGTTGTAACTGCCACTTGAATAGGTCAATGCCTGTTACAAGTTATTTTCAGTACTAGCAGTACTTTCATAGCACTAGCAGTGGTAGCACTGCCTATCCGCACTAACTTAGCACTAGCAGTGGAAACACTACCTATCAGTGCTAACTTAGCACTAGCAGTGGAAACACTACCTATCAGTGCTAACTTAGCACTAGCAATGGAAACACTACCTGTACAAACCACTATTTGAGTCAGGGTGTTCAAGGACCTTATGGGTGTACACTCCGTACCTCCTGACCCATTACCAGGTGTGAACTAATCCCACAAGTGCACTAAATTTTCCAACAATCCTCCTAAAATTTAGTTCACTTCCTTTTCATGAAAAACAAACATTAAACAAAACATGTGCATAAACGAAAATATCTTGGGGATTGAATTTCCATCTTAGTACATTACACGTTCAAATATTCGAGAATCAGGGTGTTCTAAGAATTGAACCCTTCAGCCCATTTGAATACCTGAAGATAAAATACACACAAGTTTTCAAACACTTAAAAGCTCCTGACACTATACAAGCCATGTGTCCATATCCAAATTCATAAATGTTGTAAGAGCCAAAAGTCCAAAGCTCCCTGGAGCGGCAAAACTTCAACATTTACATAGGTGGTTCATCTTTATTCATGCTCCTGCCAAGCACATTTTCAAAGAAAATTAACCATTAAGAAGTAAAGACCTCATCCTCCTTTCAGCAGGTTCTGAGCACAACCTTGGGATGTATAAAAACATGTGCTCCAGTCCACTAAATGTTCAGCTTTCCACATTGAACTCAGCTCCCAAGTGTCCTTAGGAGGGAGATGGGTGTCCTAGCATTCAATGACTAAGTTGTACTTAAACCCATCCCTTTAGCAGACTTTATAACCAAGTCTCTAGCCAGACCCTTCGTCAAGTGATCAGCTAAATTTTGTTGAGATCTAACAAACTCTATAGATACCACCCCATTCATGATAAGCTCACGAATCATGCTATGTCTGACACCTAACTGTCTAGACTTACCATTGTACATCTGGCTATAAGCCTTAGCCACTGTAGTTGCACTATCACAACGGATAGAAATAGGTGCTATAGATTTAAGTGTCACACCCCCAAATTACCTGTTTTGCAACGGAATGGAATTCCTGGGGGTTGACTGTCATAACATCACAATCACAGTTATATTGAACGACCTAAAGTGTCGTTTGGAAAATACATCGTTTGATTTAATAAAATAATCAGAATTTACAAAGTATAGGTCCCAAATGAATATCATCATGTGCGGAAAATAAGTTTGGTACAAGTCAAACGATGTTTTTTAAAAATGTATAAATCCCATGTGAGACGCGTCGTCACCGCAACTCTATGATATCTCCACATGCATGCCATGACGTGAATGCTTTAGTTACCTGAAAATACATTGCTAAAAGTGTCAACACAAAGGTTGAGTGAGTTCATAGAGTTGTTGAAAATGTTTAATACGACTAGCACAAGTATAAATTATGTATGACAATTATATCACAAAAATGTTACAATTGCTATAAGTCCATGACACCGAAACTAGACTGATCATGATGTTCGCCCCAACAGAGTGTTTGCCAAACAACTCAAATAATGATATTAAATGAAATGCATCCGTTTAACCAGTTGGAATCCACCAACCCGGATGGAGGAGTCACCCTCGATAGATCTATCCACTCACCCTCGCTTCTATGAAATTAACGGTTCATGTTATATAATGGGGACATTCAATTGGCATGAGGTAACTTAAGCAATGTAATAAATTTGATATACTTGGTATCGTAATAAAAATGATGTGCAATGTATTCTCCCCCGTAGGTTTGAAATAAAGTAAAAACTTGAATAAATCGGGGCTATGAAAACTCACTTGTTGCAATGATAATGATGATATAATGGTAATGCTGAAATGAGGCGCAACCTCTGACCGTGACCTATTATGAATTATATGCTCTATGATAAGTTATGATGTAATGTCGTGCATGCAAATCCACATGTAATCTATACCACTTGTACGCTTTTGAAAATAGAATTTATCGTCAAAATATATGTTTATGACATCTCGTCATGTTATAAAATACTTTACAAGTATTTATATTGAAATGATATCTTACGATAGTCATTTAATGATTTATTGTGAAATTATAACTTTTCGTCGTAAAATAATGTCGTTGAAATTTCATGAAAGTGACTAAGTAGCCTTGAAAAGCTAGTCATAAAATGGTGCACGTCGAGTGTTAGGAAATGAACTCAACGGTTTTGGGAAGCTTGTATCATTATCTCAAAGTTTTAGCATTTAAGTTTTCATCCTAGAGGTCTCGATCACGGAGAAAAATATAGGTAAAGTATGGTACTTGTGTCCAAAATATTGTTTAAGGATGGTTTTCGGCAAAGTTTAAGTGACCGTATTTTATTCATTACAACTCCGCTTGACGAACGGTCGGACATTTTGGAAAATAGGCTAGGTGAACTTACTTTTACTAGAAGACATCGTTTTATAAAAAGTATTACATCTGTGTTAAAAACGACCTTCAACATGGTCCTTCGTGACCGTAATATTTTTCTAATAGAAATATATTAGTTTTACTTATAATAAAGTAGTTACGGCAACTTGTTTAAAATGTGAATAACTTAGTCGTTATAAGTCCGTTTTCTACGTTCTTTATATCCACGGAATCGTGATAATATATACTAATATATTTTTGATAAGTCGACACATTTAACAACGCTTAAGACTCATTTTTTACTCGTAAAAAGTCGAGACAGCATGTTGAATTTTCTGAAACAATTAGTTTTCGTCGTCAGACTTGGAAAATTCATAACTTCTTCGTTATAACTCCGTTTTAACCCGTTCAAGCGGCCACGTTTTCGTTTTAAAGTATATTTTCCAAATATCTAGCACAAAATATTTTGCTTACTGTCGAAAATTCCATAATTTCAAAATATGATCAGACCTCTAAATAAAGTTGTCGAAATGAGTTTTTATCGCGCAAAACCTATTCTAACCAATTCAAAACAACTCCGAAGCTATTCAAATCCTACCATACACCTTCTTAGGGTGTCATGGGTTCCTAGACATCACCAAAAAGGGATTCATTATAGGATAATTATATTACATAATAAGTAATAAAAACAACAAAAGTGGTATAAATTCATATGTAACATGCATGTTTCTTGCAAAAATGATGAAATAACAAAAATATGAATATGAAAGAGTAATAAAAATCATGAAATGCTTACTTGAATGATTGAAGAGTTTTTGAGCAAAGTATGCTTAATAATCTTGAGGTTTTTATTTCAAAACCCTAACTAGATTATTCCTATGACTTGATTAATACTTGAATCATGAAAAATTATGGATTTCTCTTGTGTTCTTGATGTGGCCGGTTCTCAACAAGAAGGAAGGAGAGAAAGTTGATCTTGTTTCACCTTTGTGTATGTGATATGTATGTGTTTTTAACAAATATCTAGTAGAAGAAAAAGGCAAATTGATTACATATGGTGACTAGGGGGGGGGGGTTATGTGGCCGAACTTAGGATATTTAGGAGGGGGTGAGGTGTTTTTGATGAGTAATTAATTTTAAAGGTTAAGTATAATGTGTAATTACTTAGGGATAAATGGTATCTTGTATAAATATTTGAGCTTGTAGGGTAGCGTTAACTAAAAATAAATTTTAACGGATCTCAATAAAATATATTGAAGTCATAAAAATTATAAAAAAAACATTTCTTACCAGAATTGAGTGAATAAATATTTATCGGGTTGAATTTACGAGAGCCTCGTAAATATTTATACATAATAATTTATATACAAAATAAATTGAAAACATCGGGTAAACTAATGATATAATTTTTATAGTCTTAAAATGAGTATAAAAATATATTAGGATAATTTTTGGAAGTGTCGGATAAAATGTTTCAAAATAATGCTTACGCGATAGCGTTTATTTAATAGGAAAATAAACGTTTAATGAATAAATGCAAATCCATGCATGAACCGATATGAAATGATGTTATTAATGTTATGTAGACTAAATCTAGTATATATGAAATGTCCTTGATGATATGTTCATGAATTCGCAGCTAAACCATTAAGGTTACGCGAATTTGATACTCCTAAACGTAGTTTACGATAAATGATGAAATAGTGAAACTTTTAAAGTTTGTAAAATGACCTGAAATTATGAGTTGTCACATTCGCCCAACCAAAAAGGAATTCAGTCCCTGAATTCAGTCGATGTTGGGTCCTACGGTGTTACCGGTGAAAGGTGAGGATATTTGGGTCGCATCGGGTCGTCCAGTGTTTTCTGAATCGTACCGCGCCTTTCCAAGACAGGACGTTGAACATATATTTGTTGCCAACTTGAAATTCTAATGGTTTGCGACTTATGGCACATACTTCCAATATTTTGCGTCGTATATCGACATAGCTTATCTAGCTATATGTTGTTATTTGTAACTGATTTTTGATCTGTTCGATCACTTTGTTGTTTCATGAATGACTTATGGATTTGTGAGTTAAACTTTCCTGGTTTTGACCCGTGAATAAGTGATTGACACCTCGACCATAGAGTGCCTCAATGGTGCCGCTTTTATACTGGTGTGATAAGTATTGTTGTACAAGAATTCGATCAATGGCAAATGATTTGCCCAACCATTTCCAAAATCAATCACACATGCCCTCAGCATATCTTCTAATGTTTGAATTTTCCTTTCACTTTGACCATCGGTTTGTGGATGATATGCTGTGCTCATCTCTAATTTGGTTCCAAATGAATCTTGTAATGATTTTCAGAAGTTTGAAGTGAATCGACTATCTCTGTCGGAAATGATGTAAATTGGTGCACCGTACCTTGAGACTATTTCCTTGACATAAAGTCTAGTAAGTTGTTCCATGGAATAAGTCTCTCTAATTGGTATGAAATGGGCTGATTTGGTAAGACGATCGACGATTACCCATATAGCGTCGTAACCTCCCGATGTCTTAGGAAGTTTCGTGACGAAGTCCATCGTAATGCGTTCCCATTTCCATTGGGGAATTTCTGGTTGTTGGAGTAACCCTGAAGGTTTCTGATATTCGAATTTTACCTTAGAGCAAGTAAGGCATTTGCTAACGTATGTGGCAATTTCCACTTTCATGTTCGGCCACCAATAAAATTTCTTGAGATCCTGATACATCTTATCAGAACCTGGGTGAATAGAATACTTTGACTTATGCGACTCATGCATAATCAATTCTCGTATCCCGCCATAAAATGGTACCCACATTCTATCCTTGAAGCATAATACTCCATCTGCTCTCTTTACAAAGCTATTTGTATTATCGGGCATACCATAAAGCTTTTCACTTGGTCGGATTTCCTCCTTGAGTGCCTCGATTTATGCCTCGAGTATTTTTGATGGTAAAGGTGAACTGATCGTCATTCCTAATGATCGGACTCTTAAAGGTTTGGGTCTTTCTTTCCGGCTAAGAGCATCAGCCACAACATTGGCTTTTCCCGGATGATACTTGATTTCACAATCATAATCGCTGAGTAATTCCAACCAACGACGTTGCCTCATGTTAAGTTCCTTATGATCAAGAACATATTGTAAACTCTTGTGGTCAGTAAACACCGTGCACTTTGTACCGTAAAGGTAGTGTCCCCAAATCTTGAGTGCAAAAACTACGGCCCCCAACTCAAGATCATGAGTGGTGTAATTCTTCTCATGAACCTGAAGTTGTCGAGAAGCATAAGCTATCACCTTCTCGTTTTGCATTAATACAGCTCCAAGCCCTTTATGTGAAGCATCGCAGTATACAACGAAGTTCTCAATTCCTTCGGGTAGTGCCAAAATTGGCGTACTGCAAGGCTTTTGCTTCAACCACTGAAAAGCAGCTTCTTGTTTCTTTCCCCATTCGTACTTCTTGTTTTTCTATGTCAACTTGGTCAAAGCTTTAGCTATCTTTGAAAAACCTTCGATGAATCTTCGGTAATACCCGGCGAGTCCTAGAAATTGTCGGATTTCCGTAGGATTTGTTGGAGTAGCCCAATCTTTTACGGCTTCAATCTTTGCAGGATCAACTTGTAGTCCTTGACTATCAATGACATGACCAAGAAATTGTACTTTACGGTTCCAAAAATCACACTTCGAAAATTTGGCATACAACTTCTCATTCTTGAGTAGTCCTAAAATCGTTCTTAAATGCCCTTCGAGCTCTTCTTTGCTCTTTGAGTAAATCAATATGTCGTCGATGAATACTATAACAAACTTGTTCAAATACGGTTTGCATACCCTATTCATGAGATCCATGAATACTGCAGGTGCATTTGTTAATCCGAACGGCATTACTTGAAACTCATAATGTCCATAACGTGTTCTAAACGCCGTTTTCGGATATCCTCCTCCCGAACTCTAAGTTGATGGTAACCTGACCTTAGGTCAATCTTTGAGTAGATACTAGAGCCTTGCAACTGATCGAACAAGTCGTCGATTCTGGGGAGTGGGTAACGATTCTTCACCGTTAACTTGTTCTGCTCTCTATAATCTATACACATTCTGAAGGATCCATCTTTCATCTTCACAAACAAGACCGGTGCTCCCCAAGGCGAGGAACTTGGCCTAATGAATCCTTTGTCTAAAAGTGCTTGCAACTGATTAGACAACTCTTGCATTTCTGATGGTGCTAGACGGTAAGGCGCTCGTGCAACTGGTGCAGCTCCGGGCACTAAGTCAATATGAAATTCTACTTGACGTGCCGGTGGAAGTCCCGCAAGTCTTCGGAAAGACTTCAGAAATTCTCGGACAATTGATACATCCTCAAGTCGTTTCTCTTCCGACTTCTTCTCGGTTATATGTGCTAAGAAAGCATAACAACCTTTCTTTATGTACTTCTCCGTCTTGATTCATGATATAATACTGAGTCTAGTTCCACTTCGTTCCCCACTAATGATCAAATTTTCGCCGTTGTAAGGAAGATGAACAAATTTTTCATCACAAATTATTCTTTCACGATGTTTGGATAACCAATCCTTGTCGATGATGACGTCGAAACTACCAAGTTCTACGGGCATAAGGTCTATATTGAAGGGATGATTTAGAAAATTGAGTGTACAACCACGGACAATGGTGTCGGTGCTAATTAAGTTAACATTAGCTAATTCAATGTTGTATGATGTGTCTAATATGGGAATTGTTCTCTCGCTCTAACCATTGAGCTGAGGATAATAAGCGGTAATCATGTACTAGTGAATTCCAAGGAATCTTAAAATGATTGTCAGAAGTCTAAGGTGAATCGAATAGCTTGTAATAGGTACAACTGGAATTGATACCACGTGTCTCATGCCAAATTTCAAAATGTTAAATCTGTCGAAAAGGACCTTATAGAAAGGAATAGATTATGGGTAACAGTTGTGACTCCTCGCGTTTCTAGTTCTAGCGAATGTCATTACTTGAGTCTTACTTGCCTAAGGTGCTTAGTTTCCATGATTAAAATGTTTATTGTTTGATTATCGAAGTGTTCCCATGCTCTATGTTGTAAAGTCACAAAACCTTAAATGTTTAAGTGATGTGGTGTAGTGGTTGATTTCCAAGATTTCTTCTGATATTGAGTGCTTCTAAGATATTTCATCACTTAGATTGTTATCATGCTAGCAAGAAAATAGATATCAAATCATACTATGTCGAAGAATTTTTGTTCTAATTTCACTTGTAGATGGGGAGTCATTGATTGTCCGATATGTTCAAACCTGTTGCATCTCTTGATATGAAAGTGAGGTTACTTGGAATTTCTAGGGAACACAATGCCTTAGGGGAAGTTTATATCGATAACCTTAATCTAACCAAATTTTCCTTTAAGGGAAACTCATTGTAGGGAAGTTCACATATTGTTGAGGCCATGTTTAATGGAATGTTCTGCAGTCTCAGCTATTAGACTTGGTTGCTCCCTATAGTGTTGCTTAATGTGTATTCGCTTCGTACTAAGTCTTGTAACTCGGTCTAGCTAGTACTTTTGAAATGATATAATTTGACTTCTAGTCCAAAATAGTGGTTCGGAATGTCTCGTGATGTCTTAAGATTTTTGTTGAGTTTTGAATCATCTTACTACATACTTCTAGTATTTGTGGGGAAATCTGAAATCCTTTCATTGTTTTCTTGTATCGAGGAATCCTCCTCACAGATGGTATAGAAAGCCTTTCCTAAAAAGGTAACTCATCAAATTCTAACTTATCGGTTGAGTGAGGGATGAATGGCGTAAGTATCTATAGAGTGTTGACAAAAGAGGTGTTTATGAACAATTTATCTGTTTACAAATCCTTGCTTTTGAGTGATGATTGTTTTAAGAG
Organism: Chrysanthemum makinoi; assembly: GCA_910596185.1. Classification (NCBI taxonomy): domain Eukaryota; kingdom Viridiplantae; phylum Streptophyta; class Magnoliopsida; order Asterales; family Asteraceae; genus Chrysanthemum; species Chrysanthemum makinoi. Next base: position 56,072,508 of record OU343224.1, read on the forward strand.
ATTTGAAATGATGCTTGTTACTTTCATGACATAATTCTTCCTGAATTATAAATAGGTGATCAGGCTATGTATAATCGAGGACAAATGATGTGATGCTTGGTTTTGTTGAAATGGTATTATATTCCTCCGAAGTTTTAGATGGTATTCAACGTTTTGTTTTGTAAGATAATGGCTCAATAATTTTTCAGAGTAACATGAAAATCGTTTCGCATGATGGTATTAAATATTTGATAAAATGACTGAAAGCCAATTGATAGGGTGGTAACGAAACAACTTCTTTTAAAACTTTATGAAACAATGTTTCTAAGATAGTGTAGAATAGCTTGAAATAAAATTAAGTGAAATAATTTCATGAAATGGTAGCAAAATAACTTGAAATATATTTTGTTGAATGGTTTGTAGGATACACGGGGAAACCTCATAAAATGGTAATAGTCTCTTAATTGGTCAAGAATAAAGTTGGCCTAACCCCTAGTAAGATAGTGAGGTATTGTCACGAAATGATTGAAAATTGGGCAATTGGAATAAGGAATGAAATAAACAAAGATTGTGATTATCGTAGAGATAATAAATGATAAAGATTATATTAGCTAGAAAGGTGCTTATTATCTGTTCCTGTTGATGGTCAAATCGTGTTTCAAGTGTAGGAGTAGTAGGCGGTCTAGCAGCAATAGCCCTAGAAATCTCACAGTCCTCAAACCTATGAGATGGTGTAGTGTCTATAGTCTTAGTGATAAATGATAATGGTGTGTCAAATCATGCACGCTTCCCAAGCTGCAAGTCAGGAGTATGAGTGGTGTCTATGAGATGTGATGGCACAGATGGTACTCTAGATGACAATGATGATAATGAAAATCCTTGTGGTGAGTTAAGAAAATAGGTTCATTAGGACTAAACCTATAAGTTCTACCAAATGGTATAATCTGTCCCAACCGAATGATAAAAATTGTCCTGGTCCTACAGTGAATCAATGGTGATCGTGATGGTGTAGGTGCAACTTCGTCCTCCTAAAAGGGTTCAGTCTCATAAACTGATGTTATCAGTGTTAAGTCAACTGATGTTAAAATTGTGATAGGGAATGACAGGGCATTCTCCATGTCAAAGTGATGTGAGTATGATGGGATGGGTATTTGAAGGCATCTATGTGACAATCGATTTTGAAATGAAAGTAAATAACTCATAAAATGTGAGTATAAAACCGCATGTATAGTGACTATGCACCTATGATGAAATGATGAGATGCTATGATAATGTAGTTATAGTCTAGGGTCAATGATGCAACCTAGTTCTCTATAACTGAAGCTCTGATGCCAATCTGTCACACCCCCAAATTACCTGTTTTGCAGCGGAATGGAATTCCTGGGGGTTGACTGTCATAACATCACAATCACAGTTATATTGAACGACCTAAAGTGTCGTTTGGAAAATACATCGTTTGATTTAATAAAATAATCAGAATTTACAAAGTATAGGTCCCAAATGAATATCATCATGTGTGGAAAATAAGTTTGGTACAAGTCAAACGATGTTTTTTAAAAATGTATAAATCTCATGTGAGATGCGTCGTCACCGCGACTCTATGATATGTCCACATGCATGCCATGAAGTGAATGCCTTAGTTACCTGAAAATACATTGCTAAAAGTGTCAACACAAAGGTTGAGTGAGTTCATAGAGTTGTTGAAAATGTTTAATACGACTACCACAAGTATAAATTATGTATGACAATTATGTCACAAAAATGTTACAATTGCTATAAGTCCATGACACCGAAACTAGATTGATCATGATGTTCGCCCCAACAGAGTGTTTGCCAAACAACTCAAATAATGATATTAAATGAAATGCATCCGTTTAACCAGTTGGAATCCACCAACCCGAATGGAGGAGTCACCCTCGATAGATCTATCCACTCACCCTCGCTTCTATGAAATTAACGGTTCATGTTATATAATGGGGACATTCAATTGGCATGAGGTAACTTAAGCAATGTAATAAATTTGATATACTTGGTATCGTAATAAAAATGATGTGCAATGTATTCTCCCCGTAGGTTTGAAATAAAGTAAAAACTTGAATAAATCGGGGCTATGAAAACTCACTTGTTGCAATGATAATGATGATATAATGGTAATGTGAAATGAGGCGAACCTCTGACCGTGATCTATTATGAATGATATGCTCTATGATAAGTTATGATGTAATGTCGTGCATGCAAATCCACATGTAATCTATACCACTTGTACGCTTTTGAAAATAGAATTTATCGTCGAAATATATGTTTATGACATCTCGTCATGTTATAAAATACTTTACAAGTATTTATGTTGAAATGATATCTTACGATAGTCATTTAATGATTTATTGTGAAATTATAACTTTTCGTCGTAAAATAATGTCGTTGAAATTTCATGAAAGTGACTAAGTAGCCTTGAAAAGCTAGTCATAAAATGGTGCACGTCGAGTGTTAGGAAATGAACTCAACGGTTTTGGGAAGCTTGTATCATTATCTCAAAGTTTTTATCCTAGAGGTCTCGATCACAGAGACAAATATAGGTAAAGTATGGTACTTGTGTCCAAAATATTGTTTAAGGATGGTTTTCGGCAAAGTTTAAGTGACCGTATTTTATTCATTACAACTCCGCTTGACGAACGGTCGGATATTTTGGAAAATAGGCTAGGTGAACTTACTTTTACTAGAAGACATCGTTTTATAAAAAGTATTACATCCGTGTTAAAAACGACCCTCAACATGGTCCTTCGTGACCGTAATATTTGTCTAATAGAAATATATTAGTTTTACTTATAATAAAGTAGTTACGGCAACTTGTTTAAAATGTGAATAACTTAGTCGTTATAAGTCCGTTTTCTACGTTCTTTATATCCACGGAATCGTGATAACATATACTAATATATTTTTGATAAGTCGACACATTTAACAACGCTTAAGACTCATTTTTGACTCGTAAAAAGTCGAGACAGCATGCTGAATTTTTTGAAACAATTAGTTTTCGTCGTCAAACTTGGAAAATTCATAACTTCTTTGTTATAACTCCGTTTTAACCCGTTCAAGCGGCCACGTTTTCGTTTTAAAGTATATTTTCCAAATATCTAGCACAAAATATTTTTCTTAGTGTCGAAAATTCCAGAATTTCAAAATATGATCAGACCTCTAAATAAAGTTGTCGAAATGAGTTTTTATCGCGCAAAACCTATTCTAACCAATTCAAAACAACTCCGAAGCTATTCAAATCCTACCATACACCTTATTAGGGTTTCATGGGTTCCTAGACATCACCAAAAGTGATATGTGTCAAGGGATTCATTATAGGATAATTATATTACATAATAAGTAATAAAAACAACAAAAGTGGTATAAATTCATATGTAACATACATGTTTCTTGCAAAAATGATGAAATAACAAAAATATGAATATGAAAGAGTAATAAAAATCATGAAATGCTTACTTGAATGATTGAAGAGTTTTTGAGCAAAGTATGCTTAATAATCTTGAGGTTTTTATTTCAAAACCCTAACTAGATTATTCCTATGACTTGATTAATACTTGAATCATGAAAATTTATGGATTTCTCTTGTGTTCTTGATGTGGCCGGTTCTCAACAAGAAGGAAGGAGAGAAAGTTGATCTTGTTTCACCTTTGTGTATGTGATATGTATGTGTTTTTAACAAATATCTAGTAGAAGAAAAAGGCAAATTGATTACATATGGTGACTAGGGGGTTATGTGGCCGGCCTTAGGATATTTAGGAGGGGGTGAGGTGTTTTTGATGAGTAATTAATTTTAAAGGTTAAGTATAATGTGTAATTACTTAGGGATAAATGGTATCTTGTATAAATATTTGAGCTTGTAGGGTAGCGTTAACTAAAAATAAATTTTAACGGATCGCAATAAAATATATTGAATTCATAAAAATTATAAAAAATACATTTCTTACCAGAATTGAGTGAATAAATATTTATCGGGTTGAATTTACGAGAGCCGTCGTAAATATTTATACATAATAATTTATATACAAAATAAATTGAAAACATCGGGTAAACTAATGATATAATTTTTATAGTCTTAAAATGAGTATAAAAATATATTAGGATAATTTTTGGAAGTGTCGGATAAAATGTTTCAAAATAATGCTTACGCGATAGCGTTTATTTAATAGGAAAATAAACGTTTAATGAATAAATGCAAATCCATGCATGAACCGATATGAAATGATGTTATTAATGTTATGTAGACTAAATCTAGTCTATATGAAATGTCCTTGATGATATGTTCATGAATTCGCAGCTAAACCATTAAGGTTACGCGAATTTGATACTCGTAAACGTAGTTTACGATAAATGATGAAATAGTGAAACTTTTAAAGTTTGTAAAATGACCTGAAATTACGAGTTGTCACATTAGGCCACAATGGAATCTCAAGAAGCAAATTTTTCAACCATTCAGCTTCTTTACCAGCAGCTTCTAAATCCACAAATTTAGATTCCATTGTTGAACTGGTGATGCAAGTTTGCTTCTTGGATGCCCAAGAAATTGCACCTCCACCAAGTAGGAATACCCAGCCACTGGTAGACGAATTGTCTTCGGTGTTACTGATCCAACTTGCATCGGTGTATCCTTCCAACACTGATGGGTAACCAGTATATGAGAGACTATAATCCATATTTCTCTTCAAATACTTCAGTACCCTCTGAACTGCTTGCCAGTGATGAGCACTAGGATTACTAGTATACCTGCTCAATTTTCCCACTGCAAAACCAATATCAGCTTTGCCATTATTAGGCATTAGCTTCTCACAAGTATCCATGGGTGTACTCACAGGAGTACAATCAAAGTAATTGAATTTCCTCAACACCTTCTCAATATAATGAGACTGAGAGATAGAAATTCTTTTACTTTCATGTTTAATCCTTATACCAAGGATAACATCAGCCTCCCCCATGTCCTTCATTGAGAACCTTGATGACAAAAATTCCTTTGTCAGGTCAACCTGATTTTGGTCAGTGCCAAAGATCAACATATCATCAACATATAGACAAATGATGACTCCTTTACCAGATTCATCAAATTTGCTATATACACATTTGTCAGCTTGGTTAAGAACATAACCACTAGACAAAACCACTTCATCAAATTTTTGATGCCATTGCTTAGGTGCCTACTTTAGTCCATAAAGAGACTTAATCAGTTTACACACCTTGTTTTCATTGCCAGGCATGATAAAGCCCTGAGGTTGGTTCATATAAACCTCCTCATCCAATTCACCATTCAAGAAAGTTGTCTTCACATCCATCAGATGAATAATCAGATTGTGAATAGATGCCAAAGCAATCAACAGTCTTATGGTACTGATACGAGCCACATGGGCATAAGTATCAAAATAGTCTATCCCTGACTTTTGTTTAAAGCCCTGAATAATTAATCTAGCCTTGAACTTTTCAATAGTTCCATCTACCTTCATTTTCCTTTTGAAAATCCATTTGCAACCCATAGGCTTGCAACCTGGTGGTAGATCAACCAACACCCAAGTGTTGTCCCCCATGATGGAATCCATCTCATAATTGATTGCTTCTTTCCAGAAAGCAATATCCTGGGACTTCATTGCTTCTTCAAATGTCTTGGGATCATCCTCAACAATGAAGCAATAGGATTATTGGTCTGAAACCTCATCCCTTGTTCCTTCAACCAAGTATAGTTGAAACTCAGGTCCAAATGACTTTGGAGTCCTGACCCTTTTGCTCTTCCTGAGCATAGGTTCAGGTTGTTGAACCACAACCTCATCAGGGACCTCTGATGGTAATTCATCAGGGACTTCTGATACACCAGTGTCATGAGTTCCATTAGGAATCCTCTGACTTGGTCTAGGGACTGATGAGAATCTATTCTCATCAAACATTGCATCCCTTGATTCAATTATAGAGTTAATTGAAACATATTCATTAGGCTCAATAACATAGAACCTAAAAGCCTTGGAATGCTCAGCATATCCAACAAAGATGCAGTGAATGCCTCTTTCACCCAAAGTCTTTAGCTTTGGATCAGGAAGTCTTACAACAGCCCTACAACCCTAGACCCTGAGATAGTTCAGGTTGGGTTTCCTTTTAGTCCAGAGTTCATAAGGGGTAACCTTGTTCCTTTTGTTGGGAACCCTATTTAATAAATAGCAAGCTATTAACATAGCTTCACCCCAGAACCCTTAACTCAATCCTGAATAGGACAACATGGAATTAACCATCTCCTTCAGCACCCTGTTTTTCATTTCAGAAATACCATTTTGTTTGGAGTATAAGGGGCAGTCGTTTCATGGATTATACCAACAGACTAAAAATACAGAGTATCCATGTACTCACCTCCCCTATCAGTCCTTAATCTTTTGATCAGGGACCCAAGTTTTAATTCAACTTCAGTCTTAAACACTTTGAATTTATCTAGTGCTTCATCCTTGGTATGTAACAGATAGACATAACAAAACCTTGAAGCATCATCAATAAATGTCACAAAGTACTTCTTATTCCCCAAAGAAGGAGTGGCATTGTTAGATATAAGATTTCACAAACACACTAAACCAAAACCATATGAGGCGTTAACTAAGTTTAGAGAGAGAAAGTTCTAGTGAGAGATATAAAGAGAGTTGGGAACAATGTGAAACAAAGAAAAATGGTATTGAAGCTCCAACCCTCTACCTTGGGAGGTAGAGGGTATTTATAGTTTCTTACAAACAAACGCCACCTACGGGATGTGGATCAGGCATACAGTGGGTAAAGACCCGTCCGTCCTCCACGGTGTTACTTAACTAAATACTACTTATCATAAAATAACTACGACTACGAGCTTTCTAACGATTACATATACTTGAGGTGACCGACTCTTTAATACCTGGAATTTCTAATTCCTAACAGTCTCCCCCTAAGGGAGGTCACCTCAAACACACATTAAAAAATACATTGAATACAAACAGATATTTCATTGAGATAGTTGTTGGATTCTTGTCCATGTTCTTTGTTCTGTAGCTCGTAGTCTTTGATTCTTCATAATTGCATGTTTGGATAATCTGTGTGGAGGTCTTTAACTGATCCACGGATACGAGTTGTGAGCCGCTTTGAGATCATCACCACATTAAATCTCACTCAACCTTTGTGGTGTTGGTAATTAGTGATATTGTGACTTTGGACCGACATGCTCACATTCGGATCATGATTTATTCTTATCGAGTAGCGAAGCTTTCGTTGATTCATGATATTGGCAACAGCGTAGCAGAAGCATGGAGTGAAAATATCGGAGTCATTGATGCACCAATCATGATTTCTTTAGATATGAATGTGTTGTGTGAGCATGCGGCTATGGATTGACCGCTCCATTCGATCACCGCAAACGTTGGGGTGTACCTGCATAAGACAGTTAGCAATAAAGTGCACGAAAGTGTCTTTGATCACTTTCGATGAATTGAGGTACACGGCCCACGGTTCCCGTTGATCATTACATAGTCACGCCTGGATCGGTAGAATTCGAAGAATTTCCTCGACAGGGTTTCGCAGCTGCTCTAGCCGTTCTCAAACCGGAGCGTCTCAAAGAAGACAACACGGAGTGAGTGAACCAGTGAATAGGGATTCACTGATTGATGAAAATAGATTTGAAAAACAATCGCGTATTGCTTAGAAGAAAGAGTTTTGCAATACGACGAAGGTTTTATGAGAAAGATCAATTTTCAATCAAAAATACTTTTTGTATCTGAAAAGAGTACACATTCGACGTGCTAGAGAAAAGAAGGTTTGCACATCAAACGGTTTTTCCAAAAGCATTCGTCAATTCCAATCCTGGACCAAGATTGATTCAAGAGTGAATCGCCCCATCGTTTATGTCCAATTATCACAAGTTTGATCTTTAGAAAAGATCTCACATGCCACCTACCAAGAGCTTGTTTGATGTTGGCTCTAGAAGGCTTTCCATCTTCATCGTGAATATTTTACATATCACTTGGATGTTCTTGGCAATACCACAAGGATAATGCGTAGGACTCTTAATATATATTCTTACTTCCTACATTGTGTGAAACAGCAAGTCCTTGAGAATTTAGTTTCCTAATGAGATATTGTGGATGTTCTCCTGGCTCTAGACTCAATAGTGCACATTTGGTTCCTATGCCGGAGACTAGGGAGAGGGTCTCCTTCTTCAATATCAACAATCTCTAAGAGAAAGTCAATAGATTATGTAGGTTCCTAGTGAGAATGAAACAAGTCCTTTTAAGAGGAACTTGAGTAGCTTGGGAAGTTTAGTGCAGTGCGTCACTGGGTCCATGACGTCTTGTCTTCAATACCAGAGTTACCTTGGTAACTTCCAGTAGCATATGAATTGAACTCGGTTTCTGCCCTAAGGTTGAATTATTGGAGGGCTATTTCTTTTCACCCTTTTTCATATTCAATTCTTTTTCATTCTTCAACCCCTTTAGTGCTTACCGAGACTTCATAACTAGAACCTTGTTGGGTTTATTCCAGTACTAGCTCAATCTCAGTCCACGCTCTTCCCATATTCTCATTTTTCTCCTTTTTTTTCTTCATACCTAAGGACTTCTACAATATCTAGTGGATTGTCCCTGGGTAGATCCCTCCGGTTCTGGCGGATCATGGGACCTCAACCTAACCTTATCATCCTTATCTCACCATACATAAAGTAAAGTTGGTCGGTCTCTTTTTGGTATCGTTCATCTGCCATAGGAACCAATTGAAAACCATTTGAAAATCAATCAAAATACTTGTGATATAGAATCAAAGCATTTTGTATCTTAATTGTTTTGATAATTTTAGAAATGCTCCCCCTCAACATATGCATAATAATTTAGAAATTGTTTTAGCACATGGAGGCAAGAGATCTTTGAAATCATTAGATTGAGAATTAAATTTCCAATCTTTTGATTAACATTTTCTAAAATGATCATCATCACTTCCCAATCAATTTGAGTAGATAAAGCATTTTGAGGAAGGATGAGGTTTTCAAAATTTTGCTCCCCCTTAATATGTGCCTCGAATTTTGAAAGAATTTTGCACATATTAGAGGGAATCTGCACTTAGAAACAATTCAGACACGTTTCAATAATTTGAGGTTTAAAATAGTTGCTCCCCCTCAACGTGTGCATGAAAAATTTGAAATCGTTTGTCACTTGCGGGGAGGCAAACATACTAATCACTTATGAAACCATCTATCGAATTATCGGTTTAAATCCAATTTAAATCACAAATTCTCCCCCGATCACAATTATCAAAACATTTGAGATTTGTGATCTCGGTAGATTTAAATCGTTTTTGAAAGCTTTTTAAGGAGAATTGTGACTTGATTTTGAAAACGTTTTAACCGATAAGGATCGGATTTTGAGACTTTAGACTCCAAAGATTTAAACATGCTTGAATATCTTTTGAAAGCAAACCATTTTTTTGAAAAAAATACACTTTATAATTAAAAATCATTCTCCCCCCCTCAATCAATGACATAAGTTGTTGATTGAGAGATAGATAGTTTTAACAACCGTTTAGTACAGATGATTTTCAAAAATTGAGCCCGAGTAATTTTTTCAAAGCAATTCGTTTTCATTGGATAGTGAGAATTTTGTATAGAATCAGAGCATGAGATTTGAAAAACACGATAAAGCATGAATTTGTTCTTTCTTTTAAACACGGGTTACTGCCTGAAATGACAATAAACCACCATTTTTCTTCGCCTCCTTTTTTTTTTTTTTTTTTTTTTTTTTAAGAAAAACTATGTACATTCGATGAACATCTAAAGACCCGTGACATTCTTTGAATATCAACACAAAGTCCGTAGATGATATCGAATCGAGAAAAACATGACAAAATGACAATTTTTTTTTTTTTTTGAGGATTTTTCACATTTTTATGGATTTTGAAAGTTTTATAATTTTCTATTTGATTTTTGAAGGTTTTGTAATTATGTATTTTGCTTTTTGAAAAATATATACAAAGAAATAGATGAAGATAGACCTTTACTCTTCGTCTTCCTCTTGAAGACGTTTGAGTGTTTCTGGTTGAAGGCTTTTCAAGCCAAGTCGTGGAAGTATAAACTCAAAACGTTCTCTTGGAAGAGCTTTGGTGAAAATGCCTGCTAACTGGTATTCAGTCCTCACAAAATAGAGTTCCACCACACCTCTTTCCACTTGTTCCCTGATGAAATGATATCGAATGTCGATATGCTTTGCTCTTGAGTGTTGAACGTTGTTGCATGAGAGAGCAATAGCACTTTTATTATCACAAGACAGAGGATTTTGTTAAATACAAAGCCATAGTCAGTTAATTGAGATCTCATCCATAGGATTTGAGCACAACAAGATGACATGGCTATGTATTCAGCCTCAGAAGAAATAGAAGTACTCATTTGCTTCTTTGAAGACCAGCTCACAAGCTTATCACCCAAAAACTAAGCACCTCCGACGTATTTCGACGAGTATCTTGACACCGCATGATCTGCATCTGCATATGCTGTTAGTGACATACCGGTGTCCTTCAGGTACCAAAGTCCCATGTTGATGGTTCCTTGGAGGTACCGAAAGACCCGTTTAACCGCTTCAAGGTGCTTTTGGTAGGCTTAGCCTGGTATCTAGCACACATGCATACAAATGCGAACGTAATATCGGGACTCTGTGAGGTACATCGTGGATCCGATCATGCTATGATATTTCGTTTGGTCTACCATGATCCCTGAGTGGTCCTCATCCAGATTAGTACGCTCAATCATGGGAGTGTCAACAGGGTCACTAGAATCAAATCCAAATTTCTTTAAAATCTCATTTGCATATTTAGATTGATTTATGAAAATGCCTCTCGGGACTTTGTGAAATTTGTAATCCCAAGAAAAATGACATTTGTCCCATCATTGACATTTGAAATTTAGAACCCATTTCTTTTGAAAAATGGTCACACTCATTGGGGTCGGCCGAGGCAAAGATGATATCATCAACATAAATTTGAACATGAATTAAGTGTTTGCCGACTTCCGGTGAACAATGTAGGATCAACGCTCCTTTGCTCAGGGGTAGACGAAGAAACTTTGATAGAGTATCATACCATGCCCTTGGAGCTTGCTTTAAACCATAAAGAGCCTTCTTCAAACGATAAACGTGAGTAGGATGCTCTGGATTCACAAAGCCTTCGGTTGGCCGACATAGACGACTTCTTTAAGATCTCCATTCAGAAACGCCGTCTTTACATCCATCTGATAGACTACCATGTTCTTACTTGCAGCATTAGCCAAGAATATTCTAATTGCTTCAATTCGAGCAACGAGCAAAGATTCTTCAAAGTTAATGCCCTCCTCTTGACGGTATCCTTTAGCAACCAATCGAGCCTTGTTCTTTAACACATCACCATGCTCATCAAGTTTCACTTTGAAGATCCATTTTAGAGCAATGATCATAGCACAACTGAGCGGTACTAATTCCCATATATCAAGTTGATCAAACTCATGAATTTCTTCTTGCATGGCATTGAACCAGCTGTCTTCATTCATGGCGGATTTAACATCTTTTTGTTCGATCTTAGAGAGTACGGAGTTGAAGAAGCACCATAAGGCATCGATTGCAAGTTGTTTCCGTGTGGATACTGGACGAGAGGGATTTCCAATGATGTTGTCTAGTGGATGATCGTGAGTCCATGTTTCGAGGTATTCATGTGGTGTTGTTGAGGGACCGAAGTAGCGAATTGATGTCTCCGAAGTAGATGGTTCGATGATGATTCAGGAGCAAATATGTTTTCAAATGGAGCATCTTCGGGAGTAGCAAAAGGGATTGACTTCATCCTGTGAATCAGAAGCATTTCCATGATGTACACTTGATGATTGAAGATTTGTTGATGAAACAGATTGGTCAGAACAGCGCTTCTTGGCTTAATGACATAGACGTTGAAGGGTTACATTCATTGACAGGGATAGAAGCAGCCTCTGTTGATTGAATTGTCATATCATTGTTGCTTGGCTCAAATTGTTCATCAAACATTGGATCAAACAATTTCTTTAAATCATCTTCAGAGGGAGGTACATATGGAGTTGCTGATGAGGAGTTTGGTACAAGAGATGAACCAATGGGATGCTTTGAAGTGCGGATCCCAAACTGGATTGTCCAGGAGCCATTTGACCGGTCATCAAACGTGACGTGAATTGTTTCCATGATATTTCGGGTTCTCTTGTTGTAGATTCGGTAACCTTTACTATTAGGTGCATAGCCTACAAAACTCCAATGTCCGCTTTAGCTCTTAGTTTTCCTAAATCTTGACCATCATTAGTTGGATAACATAAAGCACCAACACACGAAGGAATGAAAGATCAAGTTTTCTGTTGTGGACAAGTTCATATGGAGTTTTTCCATGAGCAGTGTGAATCGGGATCGATTTTGTGTGTAGCATGCAAAGGGCGATAGCTTCACCCTAAAGAAACATTGGAACTTTTGAGTAAATCAACATAGTCCTTGTGGCTTCCACAAGAGTTTGATTTCGTCTTTCAACTACACCGTTCTGTTGAGGAGTTCGAGGAATACTTCTTTGATGACTGATTCCCATACTTTCATAAAACTCACCAAGTTGTTTGTTAACAAACTCGCCCATTGTCAGTTCGATGATTCTCGACCGTTTTGTTAAGATCGAACCTGCAAATGTTTGATGAGTTTGATGATGATATCTGGAGTTTCATCCTTAGTATTTAAGAATTTTACCCAAGTGAATCTAGAGAAATCATCAACCACAACTAACACATATTTCTTCCCAAAGATATTCTGCACTCTCATTGGTCCACATAAGTCCATGTGAATAGTATGAGAACTTCGTGATTGAGTTTGTAGGTTTTGGTTTATGGGCATACTTCTTGCTTTTTCCCAATTGGCATGTTGAACAAAGATGATCCTTTTCATACTTAAGTCTAGGTAGACCTATAACTAAGTCCTTTCAGGAGAGATCATTGATGGTGCCGAAGTTCAAGTGATTGAGACGACGATGCCATAACCATGACTTTGTTTTAGAAGCCTTTGACAACAAGCAAATTGGAGAAGACTTCATCATATCTTCGATAGAGATGGTTTATAGATTTGAGCCACGTGAACCTCTTAAAAGTTCCTTACCATCAAGTTCTCTAACGAAACAAGTATGTTTTCTCAAGGCTACTTCTAGATCAGAATCGCAGAATTGACCAACAGAGAACAAGTTATGACCAAGACCTTCCACATAATATACCCTGGAGATAACACTTTTTCCAACAACATAATCTCCATAACCCTTAATTGCTCCGAAATGATCATTCCCGAATCTAACTGTCCCGATGAATTTGCTCACGAAGTTCATGAGCCGCGACCGGTCTCCATTCATATGCTTGGAACACTGAGTCCAGTGTACCACGTAACGATTTGAACGATCTTTAGTTGAACACAGACAAGAATGGATAACTGGATAATTGGGATCCCCATGCACGAATGGGTTCCACATGGTTAGTAACAGTAATTGGAACACCCACATCAAAAATAGAAGCATCCATATCAGAAGTAGAAGCAATGGAATCATTGGGAATAGATGCAATGTTGGTGTTTGTATTTGACCTATTCAAAGTATGTTCACTTCTTAAGGGAATAGTTCTACCAAGAGGTATCCATTTTCTAGTGGGCATAATCTTAGCAGTTTGAGAACAAAACCGATTATTCTTATGGCCAAAAGGTATCCAATAATAACCTATCTTTATAAATGTTCTTCCCGTGGGTTTCCACTGTTTTCTAACAATTTTACGTCTTTGCCTTTTAACCTTCTTTGCACGAATATTAGCATTAACAATTTTAACTGGGCATTTGACATCATTAGACAAGGCATTCACACCACTTTCACGATTAGCAACAGAATTCAAGAAGACATCATTACAAGGTTTGCAAATAATATCGAATTGAATTAATTACAAGACGCTATGGCTAATACTACAATCAACACGATTCGTTTTATTCGACTCAAACTTAAAGTTCCTAGATTGGTCTTCTACTCTCTTCCAATGCACATTCTTAGCTTGCAAGGTCCTATCATTCCTTGTATTGTCTTGAGACTTTGACTTGCTCGCTTTAATGTCACCGATTACTCCAGAGGGAATAGGAACATTAGTTGGTTGATCTAATTTTGCATTCCCAACTTGATGTGCAAGGATCTGAAGTACTAGAAGGCACATTAGTGTTTACTTTCTTAAAACTATGATTTGAGCTATTTGCATGCACACTAAAATTCACTTTCTTAGCACTAACATATCCGAATTTGAACTACTTGAAGGCACCCTAAGGTTGACATTCATTACATTGGGCATAGAACGGATTTCATGCTTGGCACTAGGCATAGAACAAGGCATCACGGCTTTGCCTTTTGCACCTAAGGATTTTGGACATGTTGCAATTACACATTCAAGCAGCTCTTGAGATCGTTTGGCCTGGAAGCAAGCAAACCTAATTTCTCTATCAAGAGGTTTATTAATGAAATCCTCTTTAACAATCTCACGGAGACATTCTAGACTATCCTTAAGGTAAGCACAATAGTCATGAAACGCAGATTCATTATTCGTAAGATGAGGAGGAATATATTTAACCGTCACAGTGTATTTGCAGTCTAAGGGTGACTTTGAAACAACGTTCTTATTAAAAACAATTTTCCTGACTTCTCAGATTCTCAATTTCCTTTTGTAAAGACGTTATTTTTTCGTTGTTTTGGTCACGAGTGACTTTCATTGAATCATATAACTCTTTAAAGTGTCGTTTAACTTTTTCATTTTCTTCTAGAAAACTCTCGTTTTCCTTTTGTAAGGCATTAACCAAGTTTTGAAGATGAAAAGTTTGAGAGTACTGAGAATCTAAAGGAGGAGGCATTTGGGATCCAGTCACATTGTTCTTTTCACCCTTCAATTGAGAGATTTGGGCTTTCAACTTTTTGATCGTGTTACAATGAGCTCGAATCTGTTCATCACGTTGCTAATTTCAAAAACTGCGTCAAATTCAGGGGCATCCAAGGATGTCTTGATATTTGAGGTTTTAACATTTTCTTTTAGATGTTGATATTTTAGTTGTAAATCAAAATGTTCAACTTCTAGTTTAAAAAGATGCTTTACCAAATTATCGTGATCATCCCGATCAATTTTCTCATTAAGTTTCGAATTAATCTTTTCAAGCTCAATGACACGATCATGGGAGACTTTCAGAGCAAAAGATAATTCATGAAATTGAGAAGCATTAATGGAGCAATTGTAGCGATGTAAAACACATCTTGAATAATACATTCAGAAATAAGATTCTCATTCAAGGTATGCAAGTTCTTCCTCTCAATCTCATTATATTTTAATGCTCGCTCATAGTCACTAACCTCAACTACCATTGCATCAAATTCCTTTTCCATTCCTTTAATATCTGAACTTATCCCCTTTTAAGACTCTCAAAATGATCTTTTAGTAGTTTGAAGAAAGGCATGACCTCGGTTAGATAGCATTCTTTTGTTTGTTCAAAACCCCTTTCCCCTTCAGCTATCCCAGTGGGTGTGATCCTTTTCTTACAAGTTTTCTCAAAATCGACAAATAGTTGAAGAATAACATAATGGCTGATTAAGGTCTTTCTCTTAGTGGCAATAGTTCTAGGAACTAAATGCATCGGTGTATTTGGAGGATACACAGCAAGCCATTTTCCTAAGGGAAGGGTTTGTTTCAACAAGATTTTCAGCTTTTAGCATATCAAAATCCTTTTTCCAGAAAACTTGTTCAGGTGTTAATAACGTTTGAGGCTTAAATTTGTTTAAGGAGATCCAGTTTTCCTTCTTGTAATCATGGGGTTTGATCATGATGTTATGGTTTTTGCATTCAGGATCTTCTAGCTTCTTATTCATTTTCACCCTAGATGCATCATCTAATATTCTATCTTCCTCAGAGCACTCAGCGCAACTAGGTTTCTGTCTAGGTTTAAGAATTTCATTGCCATCATAAATTACATTTTGAGCTTTTAGCTAACTTACTGCCTCGTGGTTGGGTTTATCTATTATGGGAACACTATGCTTATCGCTTAAAACTCTATGCTTAGTGACCATGTGAGCAGTCTGAATGGTATTCCCTTGTACGCACAATTTATTTTCAAGCTTGTTCTTCAAAGTTATTAGATTAGAAAAATCATTCAAAAGTTTTGATTCCTTGGCATGAAATTCTTGCTTAAGCACTTTAACATTTTCTTGAAGTTCTTGTTTTTGCTTAGCGCTTTTGAAAGCTTTTCTTGTAAGGAATTTAACTCTTGTTTTAACACTTCTTCTCTAAAATTCCTTTTTCTAATAATTGTACGCATTTGGTTATCCAACTCCCGCTCACGAGTATTTAGCTCAAACTTAGCACGTTGTTCATAAATGGCAACTCGTTCTTTATAGGCATTTAGTTCAGAGATAACGGAATCATCAGGGGCACATGTAGTGTATTCATCACAGACATAATCATCATTGACTGCAGGAGATACATCACTAGACACAATCACACTTTCACTTTGTTTCACATATTGATCATATGGGACAACATTGATATTTCCCATATTTTCAATATCTGACTCAATGATTTCAGTTGATTGTATTTCATTATGTATCTTTTGCACATCAACTTCATCATATAATTTTAATACCTCGGAGATGATTTTGTCTTTGGATGGTCCAACATGTGGTGAAGAAGAGACCTTAGGAGAGACCATTGGAGAAATGCTAGCCATGAAAATTGTTTGTGCAGAAGGTCCATCATCAACATCAGAGTCGTATGCATCACATTCAGCTACTTGAAAGGCATTCTGATGATTATGGCCTATCTCCGAATTGGTCGCTCATCCACATCCGCATCATATGTCTTAGCATTCCCTTCAAGAAGAAACAACAGGCTCTTCTTCATCCACGGTTG
The DNA here is from genome assembly GCA_910596185.1 of Chrysanthemum makinoi. Taxonomy (NCBI): domain Eukaryota; kingdom Viridiplantae; phylum Streptophyta; class Magnoliopsida; order Asterales; family Asteraceae; genus Chrysanthemum; species Chrysanthemum makinoi. Next base: position 56,089,438 of record OU343224.1, read on the forward strand.
CTCCATTGTCCTGAGCTTGCACTAGCAACATCTTATCCCTGAAGTATTCAGATTCGAGGACGCTTTGGAGATGTGCAATTCCTTGCAATGTGTCCCTCACCACCACAGTTGTAACATTTAACTGCCTTGACTTGTCCTGATTTCCATTCCTTCCCGATTCCGATTTCCTCCATAGCCTCCACCTGCTCCACCCCTTCTCTGATCGTACTGCCTTTCTTGGACTGGCTGCACCATAACCTTCCCATCTCGACGAGCATGATTGTGTGGATTGGATGCCGCTCAGGTTGTTGTTGGTGTGTGGGAGAGTTTTCATGTTTTGACTGATCATGAGAGCTAGTTGACTAATGAAGTTTCCTATGATGCATCGACGCTTGTTTGAACATTTGATCGGGAATGAGTTTGTGAGTTCCATCACCCATGGGTATAACTTGTGAAGCTTTAGTGGTAATCCCAATGTTTGAGTAGAAGGCGGTTGAATCATTTGATGAGCTTGTCTCTCCCGGATTTGTTTTGAATTGTTCAAGAATCCTCTTTTCAAACATGGCATGTCTCTCATTCTCAAGAAGGAAGGCATACAGTTGCTCATATATTGTATTCTTCAATCCTTTAGTGAGCTTCACAGAAGTGACAAACTTGTGCCATTCGGGATTCATGTTGTTTACAAACTTTGAGTTCAAATGAATGTTAGGCATGGTCATTCTGATGTTCCTCATGTCATTAACCAGCTTGTGGAATCTCACCTAATACTCATAGACAATCTCATCTGGTTTCATCTTGAAGTGCTCAAATTCATCATAGAGTTGTGATTCTCTATCTTCCATGGTTAATTCAGAACCAGAAAGAAGCATCTTGACATTATCCCATACAGCCTTTGCTTCAGTGTTGTGATTGATAAGCTTATAGATGTCCTTTGGAAGACCTTGTAGTATGATGTTAGAAGCCATGATATCTGCATCGGATCTCTTCTTCTCCTTATCATTGAGCTCATCATAAGTCTTTGGTCTGTCTATTCCATAGATCATTGTTCCATCTTCAGCTGTATCAATTATGTCCCTAGTAGTCTCAACTAGATATGGTCCTTCATCAATCGATTTGAGAATGTTGACCCCATTTTCCTTTCCAAGACAGTACAATCTGATTCTTTGAGCCCAAGAGTCGTAGTCGGCTGCCAAGCATAGGTGGACGAGTATCTCGACCTCGCCGCTTGAACGTCCTCGCAACAAAGTGGAGATGATAGTAGGAACGTTGGTAGACATGTTTCAAGCTCTATGGGATTTTACTATTCTTTGATTAAACCGGGAAATTGATTCTTTCATGGGATTTTACTAAACCAAAAGAACAACCGTAAGAATGTATCACGAAGAAGTAACAAGCCTAAATGAGCAAGTCGCTAACCACACAACTCGCTTAATTACCAACTCGCTAAATCAATCAACTCGCTAAATAGCCAAGTCGCATTAGCATCAACTCGCATCATCGCAACACGCTTAATGAGTCAAGTCGCTGAATAGCCAACTCGCTTTAGTATCAACTCGCAACACAATCAACACGCCTGAACACCAAGTCGCTTAATTTAACTCGCTAGCTTTACAACTCGCTTAATAGCTAAGTCGCTTAGGATATCAAGTCGCTTAAAGTAACAACTTGCTTAGAACCCAAGTCGCATAAAAATCAACTCGCTAAACAGCCAAGTCGCATGTACCAACTCGCATCCAATAACAAAGCAAGTCGCTTTGAAGAAAAAGCTATCCGAGACACAACTCGCTTCGTACAAACTTGAAAAATAACCACTTTATCAATCAAAACAACCAAACCACAATGATTTAAGCCTTCCAATTCAAAACATAAACACATATGATGATCCTAAACACAAAAGTACAAGCAAAATTCAAACTTTAACACTAGAATTTGTCCAAATGAATCAAACTCTCCTAAACCTTTAATACCCCAAAAACCTTATGAAATCCATCAAAACAAAAAGCATGAAAGATGAGTGATCAAACCTTGGCTCTTGATACCAATTGTTAGATATAAGATTTCACAAACACACTAAACCAAAACCATATGGGGCGTTAACTAAGTTTAGAGAGAGAAAGTTCTAGTGAGAGAGATAAAGAGAGTTGGGAACAATGTGAAACAAAGAAAAATGGTATTGAAGCTCCAACCCTCTACCTTGGGAGGTAGAGGGTATTTATAGTTTCTTACAAACAAACGCCACCTACGGGCTGTGGATCAGGCATACAGTGGGTAAAGACCCGTCCGTCCTCCACGGTGTTAGTTAACTAAATACTACTTATCATAAAATAACTATGACTACGAGCTTTCTAACGATTACATATACTTGAGGTGACGGACTCTTTAATACCTGGAATTTCTAATTCCTAACAGGCATGAAAATCACACAGGTCACTGTGTATAAGCTCCAAGAGCTTAGTCTCACGACTAACACCCTGAAAAGGTTTCTTGGTTATCTTGGTTAACATGCAAGTTTTACACTTTTCAGTGTCCATGTCAAAAGTTGGTATTAATCCATCCTTAGACATATCTTGCATTCTTTTATAGTGTACATGGCCAAGTCTAGCATGCCAAAGGGTAGAGTCAGTCAGGTCATTGGTGGTCACAAAGGCTGAATTAACACTATCAATGGTAATATTAAGCCTGAACATTTGATTACACAAATAACCAAAACCAATGAAAACACCATGCTTAGAAAGAACAAATTTATCAGACTCAATAACTTGTTTATATCCATGATTATTCAAAATACTACTTGAAACCAAGTTCTTCCTGATATCAGGAACATGAATAACATTAAACAAAGTTACAATCTTTCCGGAACTAAATTTAAGATCTACACAACCACGACCATGCACTATGGTCGTTGACTCATTTCCCATGTGAAGAATAGAACCATCATTCACTGACTCATAAGTCTTGAACCAGCTTCTATCTTTACACACATGAACTGTTGCACTGGAGTCAACCCACCACGCAACATCATCATCCTGCACATAATGAGATTCAGATACATATGTGACATAATAAATCAAAAAGACTTATTAACCATATTCTGACCTTTCAGTGAGTTGGAAGAACCACCACTCCCTGAACCATTAGTGCATGATCCATTGGCTTTACCACCAACCTTAACACCTTTGCAATCCCTTTAATGTGACCAGTTTTGCCACATTCCCAACAAGTAGGTGTTGCCTTCTTGTTAGGATCTGCCCTTGTGTTGTCATGATATTTGCGTTTTCCTTTGTTGTCATTGTACCTGGTGGAGTTGTTATGCTCCACCATATTGAAAATGATGCACCAAGAGTGTGATACTCTTTGGCTTGTCATTATCCTGCACCTTGAGAGATTCCTTAATGCGCAGATGACTGCCCAACTCAACCAGAGTTAACTCCTCCTTTTTATGTTTCAAGGTATGCTTGAAATCTTTCCATGAAGGGGGAAGTTTATCAATGACTCAAGAGACTTGAATAGCCTCATCCATGTGCATATTGTGTTGTGTAAACCTTCTAAGTATACCAAGAAGTTCATTGTATTGTTACTTACAAGGAACTTCTTACTTGATGCATCCTCAGCCATATATTTGGCATCCAAGGAATCCCACAGTACTTTGGAAGATTCAAAGTTCTGATAAATATCAAACAGAGAATCAGACATACCATTGAGGATTAGACCTCTTCAAATGTAGTCATCATTCTCCCATTTGCTCCTCCTCCTGATCTGCTCCACTATAGAATCATCCCCATCATCAAGAATAGGAGTGGTTAGCACATAAACCACACTCATGTTTGACAGCAAGAAGTGCATCTTCTTCTGCTATCTCCTGAAGTCCACCCCTTCAAACTTATCAAGCCTGGCAAAGTTTGAAGCCATGTGTTTCATTGCAGCAGCAGCCATTGATTATCACAAATAGTTTACTTTGATTGTTGGGGGTTGGTTCCCAGAACAGGGTAAGATAATCAAGGCAACAACAATACCACTAGGTGGTTACCGGATATCACTTGGAATCGTGTGATCACTTTCTAAACTAAACTATTCGACCCTAATGCCTGGGTTACATGAATATCTACTTGGGATAAGACCAAATGTAGTTATAAAATTGAGCACAATTCAATAACCCTTTTGCTTAGAAGTGTTAATCGTTTTCTGTGTGTGTCGTCATGCATGATCAGATATCTTATATATAGGAGATTACTCTTAGCTAGTCAAATGGAATTATGAGAATTAATCGCCCCATTAATCGCATCATAATTATCCCCATTATAGCTGTTAGTGGTTACATGATCAATTAAACGTGGTCATTATGAAGATGTAACTGCCACTTGAATAGGTCAATGCCTGTTACAAGTTATTTTCGTATTAGCAAGTATTCTCATAGCACTAGCAAAGGGTAACACGCCTATCTCACTAACTTAGCACTAGCAAAGTGAAACACTACCTATCGCTGCTAACTTAGCACTAGCAAAGTGGAAACACTACCGCATAAAACCACTATTTGAGTCAGGGTGTTCAGGGACCTTATGGGTGTACACTCCGTACCTCCTTACCCATTACCAGGTGTGAACTAATCCACAAGTGCACTAAATTTTCCAACACCTAGGACACACACACACCTTTAGTCGACTATATTATGGAAGACTTGTGTATTAAACGTACACCCCATGTCCTCTTTATATACTAGAGGATTAGGATTTACAAATCTCTACTAAGGACTAAATAATAAATCTTCTTTTGCAAGCAAGTCCCTCCATCTTTTTGTAGGTTTCCTTCTTGTCACTTTAAGTCCTTGATGTTTCATTCTTTATTGTTTTGTATCATCAAATCAATAAACCCAACACTGTGATGCTATGGCAGTCATCCCCTAGGTATTCCATTCCGCTGCAAAATAGGTATTTTGGGGGTGTGACAGATTGGCATCAGAGCTTCGGTTATAGAGAACTAGGTTGCATCATTGACCCTAGACTATAACTACATCATCATAGCATCTCATCATTTCATCATAAGTGCATATTCACTTTACATACGGATTCTTACGCACTTTATGCGAGTTATTTACATTCATTTCAAATCGATTGTCACATGGATTCCTTCAAATACCCATTCCATGATCCTTTCTTCATACTCCAACGTGGTGAATGCCTTGTCATTCCCTATCACAATTTTAACATCAGCTGACTCATCATCGATATCATCGGATGCCGAGACGAAACCTTCAAGGAGGGTGAAGTCGCTCTCACTCCTCTGTCTCACCACTAAATCTTCATGTTAGACGTTAATCACACATTAAGTCACTAAACCGTCACTCATTTTGAAAAATAACCTCAAACTTATCACCTCCTATCATATCTCTTTAGAGCGCTTATTTTTAACATAGGACTTTGCTACGTCTCACCCTTCCTCTTATTTTGAAGAGTTATGGCGCCAAAGAAAGTTGCACCAGTTATGACACCAACTGCTATCCAAAAGTATGTAGAGGATAGTATAGCCGAGGCACTAAGGAAATAACGAGCAACGGTAGTTGCCGCCGCAGAGGTTGCCACTGGTCGCTAGACTTGCTGCCGCTATAGGAGCTGCAAGAGGGTTTGGAGTTCGAAATTGTACATACAAGGACTTTAAGAACTGTGATCCCACAAAGTTCAAAGGCACAGAAGGAGCCACTGCTATGATCCATTGGTTTGAGAAGATGGAGTCTGTATTTCTTCTATGCAATTGCCCAGACGACTACAAGGTGAAGTTTTCCACTGGTACACTCTTAGATGGCGCAATGTCATGGTGGAATTCATATGCGCAGCCTATTGGTATCGAAAATGCTTACAAGCTTACGTGGGATGAATTCAAGAAGCTGGTAACTAAGAAGTATTGTCCACGAACGGAGGTGAAGAAACTAGAAATAGAATTTTCTGAGTTAGTGACTATTGGTTATGACATCGAGACTTACATCAGAAGGTTTCAAGAGCTGGCTGCTCTTTGTCCATCTATGGTTTCGGACAATGAAAAATTACTGGAAAATTTCATTGGAGGACTTCCACAAAGTATTCAAGGAGATTTAACTTCTTCCGATCCAAAAACAATTGAAGAGACTATCAGGATAACTCAAAAACTCATGGCTCAAGTTGTGGAAAGGGAAAACATTATCAACAATAACCGCAACAACAACAACAACAACAACAACAACAACAACAACCAAACTAGCAACAACAAAAGGAAATGGGAAAATGACCAGGGAGGTCATAACTATGACAACCAAAACCATAACACTAACCATCATCAACAACAGAATAGAGGACAAGAAGCTGCAATGGTTTATGTTGATTCACCAATAGGAGGTGAGGTTATGCCGAACTTACCCACTATGTAATCGATGTAAGTATCATCACTCTGGTCTTTGCCCCGCTAAGCTGCTACAAATGGGAAACCGGACACCTTGCCAGGAATTGTAGAGGCAAGGCCATAATTACATGTTTCGGATGTGGGGAGCAAGGACACTATCGGAACCAATGTCCCTAAAACCAAAGTCAACAAGTTGAAGGTGCTCATGGGAAAGCATATATGTTAGAAGGAGGAGAAGCTCACCAGGGTATCAAGAACGTGGAAGACTGAAGAAGTTTAGAAATTAACAGTCTTATTTCCTTATGCACTATGTCGTGTATAAGTTTATGTCTTCCATCGTATTCGAGTCTTATGACTTAAGATATATTACTGTTTGATAAACCACTCGTTGTGAAATATTCTCATCTATCGTATTTTATTTTCCTTTCTGATTTGTTATCAGTTACAAAAGTTTTTACTTCCTTTTACTTTAACTGTCATGTGGATGGCATGGTTTAAATCTTTTTAACACTGAGAGTTATAACAACTAAACCGAACGTCACATTATCGTTCCTTAATTATACATAGCCTAGCTAACTATGTCTAATTCTGGAGGGATCGTGTTATGTTGGGAGCAGTTATTTATAAATCTTAGTGCAAGAAAAATTTCCACATATTCCTAAAAGTCAAGGTGATACTCATGGGAGATACTTCCAATATTTTCTCTATCGCGATGTTTATACGCTCTTAATCATAGATAACCGTAACGACACTTCCTCATGTCTTCTCTCCTCGTTATTTATCACAAACCCAAAACCTGAGAGACCAACACGAACTGAATTCAGGGACTGAATTCCTTTTTGGGTGGGCGAATGTGACAACTCGGAATTTCACGTCATTTTACAAACTTTAAAAATTTTACTATTCATCTCGGGGAATTTACTATTCATCCTTTTACTATTCATCATTTTTGAAGTCGATTTGATATTCTGAAAGGTTATTTCAAAAATTTACTATTCATAAAACACTATTCATTCCCGGAGAAAAATCATTATTCATGATTCACTATTCATCATTTTTCGTAAACTAGGTTTACGAGTATCAAATTCGCGTAACCGTAAGGGTTTAGCTGCGAATTCATGAAAAATCATTTAGGACATTTCATATAGACTAGAGTTATTCTACATATCATCATCATATCAGTTTATGCATAGGTTTGCATATTTCATAAACGCATATTTTTTCTATTGAATAAACGCTATCGCACGATCATTTATTTCGAATAATTGATCCGACACTTCCAAAAATTGTCTTGATATATTTTTATACTCATTTTAATACTACAAAAATTATATTACTAGTTTACCCCGATGTTTTAAATTTATCTTGTATATAAATTGTTATGTATATATATTTACGACGGTTTTCGTAAATTCAACTCGATAATTATTTATTCGCTCAATTCTTGCGAGAAATGTATTTTTATAATTTTTATGACTTCTCTAGGATCTTACATATATTGTGTTATGATGATTCGGGTGGTCTTGGATGGTAATGATACAAGAAAGCCATGGTTTTAGAGAGAGGAAGAGAGGATTGGGTGTTTCTAGAGAGAAAACAAAAAGAGAATGTTAGATTAATGAGAAAGCACCACCCCTTCCAAGGATGGAAGGGGTATTTATACTTATAGAAAATACGTCCTCCTGTCGGATCAGCTGATCGTGCATACAAAGTGGGTAAAGACCGCCCTTCCTCCACGGTGTCACTCTAAACTAAACTACACTAATAAACACGTAAATAACGATATGTCTACGAGCTAACTTATGCTAGATAATAGTTGGGGTGACCGATTCTTCACTATGGATTTTTTGAATCCTAACAATCTCCCCCTAAGGGAGGTCACCCCATGATTTACATTTTGAATCCTAGCATTCTTTCTTTGTCTTTAGTTCTGAGCTCGTAGACTTCAATTCTTCAATTTCCGCAATCTTTTGTGCTTTAGCAAGGATTCTTCAAAGTCCAACCGCTTTGTACTTTTAGTTGAGGTCTTTGAATCGATCCACGCCTTGATGATTTTGAGCTTTTGAGATCATCGACCACAAGAAATCTCCGATCACCCTTTATTGTGTTGCCATCATGTGAAGTTGTGACTTTTGGACCACATGCCACACTTCTCGATCTGACATCTTTTCATCGAGTAGGAAGCTTTTCATCGTTCAAGATATTAGCAAAGATCGTGAGCGTAGAGCATAGTATATAAAAATATCCGAGCCAGTTATGTAGATAGGCACTTGTCATGATTTCTTTAATTAAGTGTGTGTGGATACGGAGCATGCGGCTATGAATTAACTTCTCAATATCGATCAACAAGAACCGCCCAATGTACTCCGCAAACAACAGCTAGCAATAAAACACACTGACCGCTACGAACCGTCAAGTCAAAAAGACTTAAAACCGCACACAAAATGCAAATGAAGATCAGAGAATACAGTGGATTCCCGGGTCGTTAAGTCCCAAGGAGACTCAATGGTGTGCAAGCACTAGATCAGACGATAGAATGATCACTAATGATAGTGATCGAAAAGATTCTGATAGGATAATTACACTAACAAAAAAGGAAATAAATAAAAGCGGCTTAAATGCAAATTAAGAAAATTAAAAGATAAAAGATATTAAATAAACGCTATCACTATATTTAAAGTGATGAACGTTTAAAACCTAAAACGTACGCTTAAATTAAAAACTACGTTAACGTACAAAATAAAAAGTGAAACTTATACAATACAAATCCTAAAAATATGAAAAATACATTTTTACAAACCTAATGATATGAGAAAATTTATAGAAAAGGAAAATTATTTTTAAAACTATTTATGTAATTATTATTAATTAAAAACTAATTTAAACTATTTAATAATACTCTAAAATAAAAGAAAATATGAAATAAGACTAGAAAAATAAAATAAAGACTTAGAAAAATCTAAAATATGATAAAACTAATTTTAAAACAGAAAATATATTTTTTAGACTTTTTATATATTTATTACTAATTTAAAACTATTTAAAACTAATTAAAATGCTAAAAAATACTTTTTAAACTAAGAAAATTATGGAAAAATACTTTTTATGCTTCTAATATTTATCTAAACTTAAGAAAATTGAAAACTTATTTTTTAGAACTTTTTCTTAATTATTTGTATTTAAAGCTAATTAAAAATGCTTAAAAACTAATTTAAATTAAGAAAAATAGCAAATGAACTTGGAAAAATCTGAAAATTTCAGGAAAAGCTTAAAACAATATTAGGAAGCTAGGAAAATATAAAAACCAGGGCTTGTGTGTAAGATTATGGAACTGATGTGTCAAGTGCTTGAAAATAAGCACTTGAATAAGCTAAATGAGCACAACAAGCACCAAACTGAAACAGAGGGTCTAATATGCTAAAATAATCAAAATGTAACACAAATCAATAAGCTCAAACCTCTGGATATCAAGATGCAATGATTTGGTGTGTGAGATAATGAGATAATAAGTTGCAAGAGGGTGCCTAGTTTGAGCTTAAAAACAAGTAACCTAAATAAGTCGTAAAATGAAAACCACTATTGGAACTAACACGTAGACCTAAGTAGAGTAGTATCTAAAACCAAATTACAGCACTGTGAGGAGCTTCTCAAGTGAGCCTCGCAGAATAAAGAAAATTCCCTATATCAAAATGCAAAGGCAACAGGGAGACAAGGAGCTTGTGATTGATGACGTTTCAAAAATGCATTTTTTTTCATTTTGACTTTTGGATAAAACAATGAAAATTGACTTCATGAACTTTGGACCTAGATTAATGTACCCAAATTGAAGTATTATGATGAAATTAAACCAATGCAAGCTATATCTATTAGATTTGAACACAAAAAGAGAGTATGCAACTACAAATCCACAACAGTGAGTTATTAAGACAGGTGAACTGATTATTTTGACTTTGAGCTTTACAAGCACAAGATGAAAACAGGTATGAATGTAATGAGACTAAACAAACCAAAGGCAGCAAGAGTTTTCATCAGAGTAGGCCTCTAAGACAGATTTGTTGCTAAAACCAAACACCACTTTTAAAACTGAAGTGAACTCAAAACTGAACTGGATACTTAACTAATAATATCACGATCAAGATAAGTTAAACTAACCTACCGAAAACTAAAGAAATGGTGTTTTAACAAAGTGTATAACCACGACATAACAAGCAACCATGACATGCTAATAGACTTGAAATTTTGAAAAGGAGAGACTTTTCTTACATGAGTTCCAGCTATTTGCAGGCCAAACCCAAAACCTGATCACTAAACTAAATCATTTCCAACCCAATGCCAAGTCTGCATCACCCCAATTCTTTTTCCAAAGATGCTTGAACCAAAATTGCACCAAGTTGACTTTTGTTGACCATTGATCAAATTTTCTAGAAACTCAGATATAAGCTTATGAAAAGCTTTAAATGGCTTAAATGAACTTATTGTAACTTAAGAGTAAGCTTTTAACAACTTGGACAATATACTTTGAAACTGAAAATTTTCAACAGTGGGCATGAACTTAGGAGCTTAAATAAAAGACTTTGATTGATATTCAAAACACATTACAAAGTTAATTTAACATAAATATCATATAAAGAAACTGAAATTACACCTTTTTAACTAAAACTAAAACGTTTGATTACAACAATACTTACATTTAAAGAAAATAAAAATAAAACTAGCTACTCCCTTCCTTTGCTTCATCCTTCCTCTTTTATAGTTCAAATGATTCTCTCACATCTCTCTCGAAAGGATCCCACTTGTTCCAGGCCAAGGTGACTTTTGAAGTTTGGCTAAAATGTCAATTTTGGCGGAAAGGGAATTTGGCGCTTAGGTTGAGTGAGGGTAGGGATAAGCAATAAATGTATCTTGGATGTTGTGAGGAGAGGGGGACAGAAGGAGATAAGGTGAGGAGGTTTGGAGGTTGATGGTGTTGCAGAGACAAGTGGGAGGAGGAGGACTTTGGGCCAAGTTGGGTGGTTTGGTTTTATTAATAAGCCAGGGTCCAAAATTCAATATGATGGGAGTCCAAAATTGAGTTGGCAGGGGTCACTTTGGGTTTAGATAGGGTCCAAAATGGGTTTAAAGGTTAAATAACATAGGGACCAATTGTGTAAATTCTGAAACTTCAAGGACCTAGGCTGCCAATTCTGAAAAGTTATTCCAAGGACTAAAAATGACAAAGTTTAATAATGCAAGGACCAAAGTTGCCATTTTCAGATTTTCCAGGGGCCATTTCTGCCAAATTTCAAACTTGAAGGACCATTTTTGTAATTTTCTCAAACTTTTTATATTTTTCACCAAAGGACTAAATTTGACAAGTTATGATTTTAAAAGGACCTTTGGTGACTTTACTTTTGAAATTATGTGCTCAGGGACTGTTTTTGACAACTTTTGAAACTTGGGGGACTGAAACTGCAAATTATGCAAACTTTGCTCATTTTTCATTTGTTTTTGAACATTTTGCATCCAAACATATATAAAATGCATTTTGGAATATTTGATTGATGCATTTGATCGTGAGCATTTTAGACGTTTAGCCTCGATTTGATTAAAAATGATGAGATATTTACACACTCATCAATCCTCACATTCAAACTATTGCTAGTCCCTAAATCTTTTTGAGAAAAACTTAATGGTTTTGATCTCTACCGTAAGCCATTACTCGGAGTAGCCAAATGTTTCAGTTCAAGTAAGAACCATGGTACATCGATAACCATGTGATTTTGAGCAAACCACCAAATTTCAACGGATTTGATTTGTCTTTACCGTAAGCCGCGTACCTTCTCGACTAGCCAACTCTTAGATAAATTATCAATATTATCTTTGGTGAGTCGATTACCAATTATGGATTTTCCATCGCCTTTACCACAAGCCATAAACTTCGCTACCAACTCTTCACTTTTAGGATATGGTGAGTTGAGAACCATACAATTTTGGGCAAATTGCAAGCCATATAAACGGATTTGAGAAATCTTTACCAGAGCCGCTTCCTCGATTAGCCAATCCTTTTGTCTTACGCATATGGCGGACGATAACTGTGATGAGAAAGTGTAAAACACTTACTCCAAAAAAAAAATTTTGGCCAAAATGGGGAATGGGTGGATAATATATGAAATTGAGAATTTCAGGAAATGTATTGCCCTCAATATTCAAAGTACGCGGCATGTTATGCCGTAAACAAAGAACTAAAAGGGAAATATTACCATTATTTAGAAAGAAGATTTTTTTTTCTTTTCTTTTTTTAAACATGGGCAACCCCCACACTGGTAGAAAATAGAAAGAAGTCGAATATGGGTGAAAACCCATATGGCATGCTACTGCTTTTGATTACCGAAGTCGCTAGCTCACACCTCAATTCATTTGTTCATGGGGACTAGTGGAAGAAAAACAATCTCCATCTGGACTTTCATTCAAGATGTTTGGACAAACATTGAAGCACACGTAAAGTTCCACAAATCTAATAGATATAAGGAGAGACGGCATCTATCACAGATGATGAATGAAAATGCCGGGTCAAAGATAGTGTCCTCACTCCCAAGGAGTGAAGAAGAGAAGTCACCGGTAGGTGAAGAAAAGAAGGAGAATTATGATAATGATCATGACTAACTCCTCATTATCAGAATGGGAATTCATGATTTTTGGATCATGAATCTCATTAGTGAGGATAAAATCATCATCACATGATGGAGGAGAGAAGATAGAATACAAAGGTGGGACAAGTGGTGTGCCGAGAGCTAGCAATTTCCACCACTTCCGTGATGGTCTCAGATATTCAATTCCATATTTCATCTAAAAGAGGATTATTTCGAAAAAGTGTAGTCATTATTAAATTCAAAAAGAGGATTTGAGAAAATCCTAAGTAACCTCAAATGTCGAGAGAATCACAAAAGGCAAATCACAATCACTATCGGATATATCCTCTCTCGATTGATCACTTGACAAGATCCTCAAACACTAGACTATCTGCTTCCCAAATAGTGCCGAGATGATCATCCTCCAGATGTTGGTAGCAATAAAAGGTAAGATAGGTGTGTAGCAATAGACCGAGGTGCTTGAGAAATGATATCGCTCAATTGAGTAACACTCCCCGTCGCAATCATAGTATTCCTTCATTTGAATACATACTCATCCTCATCTCCATCATCGATTCATTCTATATTCATCTCAGCTTACACACCATTCTTTTCATTCTAGCTTTTAGAATGCGATTTCCTGAACTTGTGGAAGATTACACTCGTAATCATTGAGATGCCGGAAGGCTCGTCCGATGACCGATGGAATATCGTGGGTTGGGAATTGTCAAAACCGAGAATTGGAATTTTGAAAATTTTGATTCACCACGACATTCAAAAGTCGCATGAGGACCCCGCAATTCTCACAACAGAGATAATTGGGAAAATAACTTTCACCAAAGTTCGGATTGTAACATGGTTCCGGCCATAGTTTTGACCCTCGCGGTGGACAATCAAAACCGAACAGAATCATTCTCACAAAACTCGCATGAGTAGGATCTGTATTGGGCCGTGGAGGTAGGTAGGAAAAACGGGTGTTTCATTTGAAATGGAATCGGATTAACGACAAATTTGTCCCTAAACTCACATTGGTACATCGCCAAATTTCCACCGCTAAATGGACCTCCACACCAGAACATGTCAAATACCATGACATAGAGAATTAAATGTGATAAGAGGGATAAGAGATGAAGAATTAAATGGTTACAGAGATAAGGAAATGAGAATTAAATGGTTAGAGGATAAAGGAATGAAGAATTAAAATGATTAGAGGATAAAAGATGGATATTTTTGGATTTTGAAAACTTTACAAAAACTTTTACAAAAGATGGTATATGCACAAGAATGTCTCGAAAAGGCTAAACACACGCTAAAGCTCTCCGCAGGCGCTGTGCCTTGATCTCATACCAACCGCCAAGTCAAAAAGACTTAAACAACTGCACACAAATGCAAATGAAGATCGAGAATACAGTGGATTCCCGGTCGCTTAGTCCCAAGGAGACTCAATGGTGTGCAAGCACTAGATCAGACGATAGAATGATCACTAATGATAGTGATCGAAAAGATTCTGGATAGGATAATTACACTACTAAAAAGGAAATAAATAAAAGCTTAAATGCAAAGAAAAAATTAAAAAGATAAAAGATATTAATAAACGCTATCACTATATTTAAAGTGATGAACGCTAAAACCTAAACGTGACGCTTAAATTAAAACTACGCTAACGCATACAAAATAAAACGTGAAACTTATACAATACAAATCCTAAAAATATGAAAAATACATTTTTACAAACCTAATGATATGAGAAAATTTATAGAAAAGGAAAATTATTTTTAAAACTATTTATGTAATTATTATTAATTAAAAACTAATTTAAACTATTTAATAATACTCTAAAATAAAAGAAAATATGAAATAAGACTAGAAAAATAAAATAAAGACTTAGAAAAATCTAAAATATGATAAAACTAATTTTAAAACAGAAAATATATTTTTTAGACTTTTTATATATTTATTACTAATTTAAAACTATTTAAAACTAATTAAAATGCTAAAAAATACTTTTTAAACTAAGAAAATTATGGAAAAATACTTTTTATGCTTCTAATATTTATCTAAACTTAAGAAAATTGAAAACTTATTTTTTAGAACTTTTTCTTAATTATTTGTATTTAAAGCTAATTAAAAATGCTTAAAAACTAATTTAAATTAAGAAAAATAGCAAATGAACTTGGAAAAATCTGAAAATTTCAGGAAAAGCTTAAAACAATATTAGGAAGCTAGGAAAATATAAAAACCAGGGCTTGTGTGTAAGATTATGGAACTGATGTGTCAAGTGCTTGAAAATAAGCACTTGAATAAGCTAAATGAGCACAACAAGCACCAAACTGAAACAGAGGGTCTAATATGCTAAAATAATCAAAATGTAACACAAATCAATAAGCTCAAACCTCTGGATATCAAGATGCAATGATTTGGTGTATTGAGATAATAAGCTAAAACAGTTAAGAGGGTGCCTAGTTTGAGCTAAAAACAAGCACCCTAAATAAGTCAAACAAAACCAATTATTGAACTAACACTAGACCTAGGTGAGAGTATCTAAACCAAATTACAGACCCAGAGAGTCAAGTGAGCCCCGCAAAGTACTGCAAACCCCTGCAGACAAAATGCTCGGTAATCGGTGACAAAGAGCTGTGGGAGTTTTGGCTTAAAAGAGGAGCTTATTTGAAGCCTTAAACTAAATTGTAAAATTCACCAAAAATGCTTATAAGTAAAAGGACCAGTTGAAGTTTCTAAAGCAACAAATTTCACTGATTTTGACCCAGAAATGAGCTTGTTAAAATTCCTACTAGAATGCCTCAAAACAGATTTTTCATTTTGACTTTTGGATAAAAACAATGAAAATTGACTTTCATGAACTTTGGACCTAGATTAATGTACTGAAATTGAAGTATTATGATGAAATTAAACCAATGCAAGCTATATCTATTAGATTTGAACACAAAAAGAGAGTATGCAACTACAAATCCTCAACAGTGAGTTATTAAGACAGGTGAACTGATTATTTTGACTTTTGAGCTTTACAGGCACAAGATGAAGACAGGTATGAATGTAATGAGACTAAACAAACCACATGCAGCAAGAGTTTGCAACAGAGTAGGCCTCTAAGACAGATTTGTTGCTAAAACCAAACACCACTTTTAAAACTGAAGTGAACTCAAAACTGAACTGGATACTTAACTAACTAATATCATCGATCAAGATAAGTTAAACTAACCCATCGAAAACTAAAGAAAAGGTTTTAACAAAGGTATAACCACGATACACAAGCAACCATGACATGCTAATTAACTTGAAATTTTTGAAAGGAGAGACTTTTCACATGAGTTCCAAATTTATTGCGTGCAAAACCCAAACCCAAGGATCACTAAACTAAATCATTTCCAACCCAATGCCAAGTCCGTCCAACCCCAATTTTTCCAAAGATGCTTGAACCAAAATTGCACCAAGTTGACTTTTTGACCATGATCAAATTTTCTAGAAACTCAGATATAAGCTTATGAAAAGCTTTAAATGGCTTAAATGAACTTATTGTAACTTAAGAGTAAGCTTTTAACAACTTGGACAATATACTTTGAAACTGAAAATTTTCAACAGTGGGCATGAACTTAGGAGCTTAAATAAAAGACTTTGATTGATATTCAAAACACATTACAAAGTTAATTTAACATAAATATCATATAAAGAAACCGAATTACACCTTTTAACTAAAACTAAACGCTTGATTACAATACGACATTTAAAGAAAATAAAAATAAAACTAGCTACCCCTTCCTTTTCTTATCCTTCTCTTTATAGTTCAAATGAGATCTCTCACATCTTCGAGTGATCCCACCTTGTTCCAGTGCCAGCATGACTTTTTACAGTTTTGGCAAAATGTCAATTTTAAGGAAAGGAATTTCGCGCTTAGTTGCTGAGAGGGTGAGGATAAGCAATAAATGTATCTTGGATGTTGTGTGGAGGAGGGGGACAGAAGAGATAAGGTGAGGAGGTTGGAGTGTTAGCATGGTGTTAAGAGAGACAAGTGGGAGGAGGAGGACTCACAGCCAAGGTGGGTGTTTGGTTTTATTAATAAGCCAGGGTCCAAAATGCAATATGGCAGGAGTCCAAAATTGAGTTGGCAGGGGTCACTTTGGGTTTAGATAGGGTCCAAAATGGGTTTAAAGGTTAAATAACATAGGGACCAATTGTGTAAATTCTGAAACTTCAAGGACCTAGGCTGCCAATTCTGAAAAGTTATTCCAAGGACTAAAAATGACAAAGTTTAATAATGCAAGGACCAAAGTTGCCATTTTCAGATTTTTAAGGCCATTTCTGCCAAAATTGAAACTTGAAGGACCATTTTTGTAATTTTCTCAAACTTTTTATATTTTTCACCAAAGGACTAAATTTGACAAGTTATGATTTTAAAAGGACCTTTGGTGACTTTACTTTTGAAATTATGTGCTCAGGGACTGTTTTTGACAACTTTTGAAACTTGGGGGACTGAAACTGCAAATTATGCAAACTTTGCTCATTTTTCATTTGTTTTTGAACATTTTGCATCTGAAACATATAAAATGCATTTTTGGAATATTTTCGTGTTTGATGCATTTCAGCATTTTACGCTTTTTGCAGTCGATTTGACTAAAATGATGAGTATTTACACATTCATCACACAATCTAAAGTGTCTTTGACCACTTTCGCTGAATTGAGGTACACGCCGCCCACTCTCCTTTTGATCGCATAAGTACGCCGCCTTGATCGGTATAATTCAAGAATCTCTCTTGATAGGGTTTCGCAGAATGCTCTAGCGTCTCTCAAACCTAACGCCTCAAAGAAGACAACACGATGGAGTAACCAAAGAAATTAGAGATTCACCGATGATAAAAGATATTTGATAAACAATCAGCGATCGCATTTAGAAATTGTTTTGCAATACAACGAAGGTTTTAATGAAAATCAATTATCAATCATAAATACCCTTTAAATTTGAAATACATCGATGTGCATGGAAAAGAACTTTTTGCCACAACGACCGGTTTTTCAAAGGTATCCGTCAATCCATTTCCTGGACCAAGGTAGATTCAAGAATGAACGCCCCATCGCTTTCTATCCAGCATCACAAGCTTCTGATCTTTGCAAGATCTCACATGTCACCCACCAAGAGCTTGTTTGATGTCGCTCTATGATTTCTATCTTCATCGTGAATATTTAATATATCACTTGGATGTTCTCGCAATACTAAGATAAGCGTAGGACTCTTAATATATTCTCACTTTCCATATAGAGTGAAACAAATAAAGTCTTCATTAACGGTGTCCTAATGAGATATTGTGAATGACCTCTTGGCTCTAGACTCAATAGTGCACATTTGGTTTCCTATGTCGGAGATTAGGGAGAGGGTCTCCTTCTTCAATATCAACAATCTCTAAGAGAAAGTGGATAGATAATGTTGGTTCCCCGTGAGAATGAAACAAGTCCTTTTAAGAGGAACTTGAGTGGTTTGGAAAGTTGAAGCTGAAGGCCACTGGGTCCATGACGTCTTGTCTTCAATACCGATGTTACCTTAGTAAACACCAGTAGCATATGTATTGAACCCGGTTTCTGCCCTAAGGTTGAATTATTGGAGGGCTATTTCTTTTCACCCTTTTTCTCATTCAATTCTTTTCATTCTTCAACCTTCAAGCTACCGAGACTTCATACTAGAACCTTGTTGGGTTATTCCAAGTACTAGCTCAGTCCTCACCCCGACTCTTCCCATTTCTCACTTTTATCCTTTTCTCAATATACCTAAGGACTCTACACTATCTAGTGGATTGTCCCTCGGTAGATCCCTCCTCTCAAGTTGGATCGCGGGGAACATAATACCTAACCTAATCATCCTTATAACACCATGCATAAAGTAAATTGGTCGGTCTTTTGGTATTGTTCTTTCTTTTTTGAAACCAATTGAAAAATCATTTGGAAAATCAATCAAGGTACTTGTGATATAATATCAAAGCATTTTGTACCATAATTGTTTTGATCATTTAGAAAACCTCCCCCTCAACATGTGCATATGATTTAGAAATTGTTTAGCACATGGAGGCAAGAGTTCTTTTGAAATAAAATATTGATCACAATTTCCATGGAAAAAGCCATTTTATTTTCTTGGTAAAATTCTCCCCCTCAATATGTGCGTAGGATATTTGAAATCATTTCATCACATAGAGGCAAGAGTTCTTTTGAAGTACTTTTCACGATCACAAAAGCCATTAAGAAACCATTTGCTCCCCCTCAATATGTGCCTCTAGATTTGAAAGAGTTTAGCACATATTAGAGAGAACTTGCAATTTGAATCAAAACGATCACCTTTTATCAAATTCCATTAGTAAATCACAAATTCTCCCCCGATCAAAAATATCAAACCCTTTGAGATATTGGATCCCAAGTGATTTAATAAGGTTTATAAAACATGGGAGAACTTGGGGCTTGGTTTAGTTTTGAAAATGATGATAAGACATTAAAGATTGTTAGTGCCAGGTATGATTGTTTTAAGAGATCTTTAAGTAAAATAAAACAATTTCACAATCAAACAAGAACGTAAAAATTCATTTTGACAGATCTTTGAGTTTTAAAGAAAAATCATACCATGACATAACATTAAATCTTTAGATCACCACATTTTAACGCAGACAAACCGTAACTTTTATGAAGATATATTGTTTGAATATATTTTATTTTAAATCACTCTCCCTCAATCGATGACCAAGTCGATATAATTGAGTGACATTGGTTTTGATAAAAAGAAGTCCGGTGATTTTCAAAATTTAGTCAAATTTATTTTCAAAACAATATTTTTCCATTTTCAAAAACAATTTAATCAAATTAATCAAAATTGTTTAAAATGGTATCCCGCACAAAGATACGCTAGGTGGTTGAGAAGCTTCGTTGTTGTTACCGTAGGGTTTGGAAGAAAACCGTCGGCCGAGCAGTTGAGACTTCTTCTTACGCTGCATTTTGAATGCCAACTAAGGTCAAATTAAGTCTCGCTTCTTCAATCACTTAGAAGAAAACCATTCCCATGCACAGTACCCCTTACGCTGCATTTGTTAACTCTCCATGGAAGTCCAATTAAGCTCTGTTTCTTCATTTGTCAACCCAAGAAATAGTTACCCTTTCCTTTCGGCATCCAATCATCTTTATTTGTGCATCCGGATCGGAACATTCTTATATCCATGATATCCGATAATGCTAGTGAACATACATACGATATATGGTGGTCGACATCACCAAAAAGAATCCACTAATAAAAGTCAATTCAACATATCAATCAGATCATATAAGGTATGGGAATAAAGTGTTTATCAAACTCAAGTCATCTAATCCTAGCAATCATATCCTAGGCACCTAGTCCTTCAACATAGGTTAACATCATTTTTAATTAAGCATTATTAGGATAATTAAGAAAGTCGCTAGATGATATAAATTTGAAAACATTCTCCCCCTCAATCAATGACTCATTTTCTAAAAGGTTTTAAAAGCCGGAGTCATTGATTGAGTTTTCAATTTTACTAAAACTCGATCTCATAGATTTACATGCAACTCATTTACCACCATTTTTAAAACAACAAAATTTTTTCTCAAGAATTTTGGACGAAAAGCATTTGTGTAGGAACAGAAATTCTTCACATACTTTCCTAATTTTGATTTTAGGATAAGTGCACCTAAATATTTGAAAATTGGTTTAGCGCAAGACTTTCCTCTTGAAGAGCGGGTTGCTATCCTAAATAATAGCAAACCATAGTTTAAGCACGGTTACCGTAAGTAACCGCAAGCCATTGTTAGTTACACGTTACGCCCCGAATGTGAATCGTAAGCTTCATATTTGATATGTGACATGTTTTGAAAAGAATATTTACACCTCCTGCTCGAACTTCATCTATGGTCCCATGCCATTATTGAATGACATTTCTAAGACCGTAGATGTTATCGATACCAGAAGACATGTCTAGAATAAAACATAATTTTGGTATTTTTCAAATTTTCTAATTTTTATGGGTTTTTGATGGTTTTATATTTTTCTATTTTCTTTTTGCTGGTTTTATATTTTTCTATTTTCTTTTTGTTGGTTTTATATTTTTGTATTAGGTTTTCTGATAAGTATATACAAAGATAGAGTAGATGATATAGTTTAAGAAGGAAGATAAATGAAAGTAATCCAGATAAAGATATCAATGCAGTTCCGCTAGAAGATAGAAGTCATCATCTCTAAACCATTCACCACCAAAGCTTCCGAGGCTCCTAATAGAAGATAGAACATGAGCCTTTGAGATAGAGAGACTTTGGTAGCTTCCCCAAACCTAAAATCCATTAGATGAGCGTGATTCAAACTCTATTTCAAGCTTGTACCAGCTGCAAAGTAAGCACACCATTATCATAAATCCCGCCTTCCTTTAAGAAGAGATAAATCCAGATTCTTCGTTTGGGGTTATATCATCAACAAGAACCAAGAACGTATCATCCCAATTGAAATTTCTTCTCATATTTCATTACCACAAGTCCGACGTATCCATTCCAAAAAAGGTGTAAGAGACAACTTCCCAAGTAGTTGAATTGATGCAGCTCTCTTAGACTAGAGCTACACGAACAATACACATACACCTAAGACAAAGAAACTTATACCAACGGCAGTGCAGATAAGTCCATACAAAGAATAACATGTATACTTTTCTCTCCTCGAAGAAAGTGTATGAAGCTCAAGAACCCGCATACCGAATGCCCAAAGAGAAGAGAATAACCGATAACATTGAAGAAGCGGTCAATCACCGATATCTCTCGCGGGTGACAATCTCGCAGATGTCAACACCGTAATAAGTGATTATATCTCCTCGAATCACGATTAAGCCCTCAAGTAAATATAGTCGAGAGCACCCCAATGTACACAATCTCTCTCCCCTGATGATTGTGATAATTTCAAAATCATCACACACTTGTGTACCTCTTTTTATCATCAGAAACTAACTCTTACATCTCTTCCCCACATAGTTGAATAAGAACACTAAACTTCTGATGAGTAAACCTTGAGTTTCTATGTGCTGTAATATTTTGTCTTCCCGGATATCTTAATTACTTAGAAGTATTAAGTTCATCAAGTTTACTCGCTTAGATATATATGTGTCTCCTCTGTCTTGGTTTTGATACTTCCTGTAATAAGCAACTTGAAAGCCCAAATACTTGTAATCGGATGAGAAGATCGCTGAAGTCATTGTGAGAATCAACTTGTCAAGAACGTATGAGCAAGTTTAATTGGGATTAAATCGACTTATCACTCTCCCCCAATTAGTGCTCTCCCTAAACCGACAACTGCTTTGATAAATGCCTTCTTCAAGATTGTTCGTTGAATGGAAATTTAACATCTTCTCTCACCTAATGCATTCCCCCTAACTTGTATATAAAATCCCCTTAACTTCAAATCCTCCCAATCAAACAAGAACGTAAAGATGTTCATCAAGAAAATCGCCGCTTAACTAGAAGCACTTTGTCATAAATCTCATTAGTCCGCGGAGAAGATGTCAACCAACGGATCTAAGAAGAAACTCCATGTAAAGATGACCCGATAAGAAGAAGCTCGGTTCTTACATGAGTTTGGAGCCAAATGACCATATTCTCCCGATAAAACTCAACATTGCAACAGCTTTCACACACTTCTTCCCCCTCAAGAATTGCATAACGAGTTGCCATTCTTGATTAACTAACCAAATCATCATCAATGATGTAGTTTTACTCACCCTTTCCCCGCAGAAACTAGCAATGAAGTCGCCATTGCCAATTCTGATTAAGCAAGTGAAATAAGAATACTATCAATGGTAAATAGATCCACTTGAGCAAGTGAAATCATCATGACGTAGTTTATTCACACACTTCTCCCCGCAAAATTGCATTTGATGTTTTCATTGCCGATTTTGTTTGAGGTATGAACTAAGAATACAATCCATGGTAAGTAGATTCACTTGGTATTCGAACGCCGCATGGAGAAAGCATGAAATTTGTTGATGAGAATGGTCATACTAAGAAGATTTCTTCTTCTTAGAAGATAAAGTTTAATTCCAAACGCATACACTTTCTTTCTTTAGAGTACGAGATATGAACCTGCTGTGTTCATACGCCATAATCTCACTTTTTCATCTACTCTGGAAAACTTGTCATCAATCCATTATTCACAAGAGGCTCTTTGTCGTGATAGCCGATGGAGAAACCCAATATGATGAATTTGACACCAGTAAACTAACCCAACTGCGGACTTAAACTTGCACATATGTAACAAAAAAGAGCGGTGTCTTGAGTTCATCTTCCATTGAATCTCTAAGTACTCTATATACTTTCAACCAAACAACCATCACCCAATGTACGTATTATCAAATTTTTGAAACCCACACCAATAACACCGAGCACAACAACGAATTCCTAAAAGTGATAGTTATTTTGTGGTGGTAAGAGCCCAATTCCCCCAAGTGGTAAAAGAAAAGGAAAAAAGTCACCCAAAAATAACTAGAATTCCAAGTCTTCGCTTTTGATTAAGTCAACAAGATCTCAAGAATCTTCATCCAACTATCCCCTATACTTCGATGTGCTAAGTACACTCATTCACAGGATATTTCACTTCAACCTCAAATAAATAATACCGAATTAACGTTTATATCTTCGTTAAAAAATTCAAATCTAGCCTCCCTTTGACGACATTTAAGTGAA
>OU343224.1:56113207-56147791 GCA_910596185.1 Chrysanthemum makinoi
CTAGCGACTCGGTAATCAAAAGCAGTAGCATGCCATATGGGTTTTCACCCATATTTCTGACTTCTTTCTATTTTCTACCACCCTAGTGTGGGGGGTTGCCCACATGTTTAAAAAATCTTCTTTCTAAATAATGGCCTTAATAATATTTCCTTTTTAGTTCTTTGTTTGGCATAACCGTAGGTACTTTGAATATTGAGGGGCAATATTCATTTCTAAGGTGTGGGGGAATTCTACATGAATTTCATATATTATCCACGATTCCCCATTTTTGGCCAAAATTTTTTTTGGAGTAAGTGTTTACACTTTCTCATCGATTGTATCGGTCAGCCATGTCGTAAGACAAAAGGATTAGCTAATCGAGAGCAAGCGGCTCTTATTGAATTTCTCAAATCATTTATATGGCTTGCAATTTGCCCAAATTGTATGGTTCTCAAACTCGCCCATATCCAAAAAGTGAAGAGTTGGCTAGCCATGAGTTTATGGCTTGTAGTGGCGTGGAAAATCCATAATTGGTAATCAGCTCACCAAAGATAATATTGATAATTTATCTAAGGGGTATTTCCAGTCGAGGAAAGTGCGGCTTACGAGTAATGCAAATCAAATCCGTTTATTGAAAAGGCGGTGGTTTGCTCAAAATCCACATAGTTGCTCAGTGTACCATGGTTCTTACTTGAACTAAAACATTTAGCTCTCCGGAAGTAATGGCTTACGGTAAAGAGATCAAGCCATTAAGTTTTTCTCAAAAGATTGCTAGGGACTAGCAATAGTTTAGTGTGGGGATTGATGAGTGTGTAAATACTTTGTCATTTTTAGTCAATCTGAGCTATAGCGTCTAAAAATATACTTCGAAATGCATCAAAATCTTGAAAATATTCCAAATGCATTTTATATGTTTGAGATGCAAAATGTTCAAAACAAATGAAAAATGAGCAAAGTTGCATAATTTTCCATGATAATTTGCAGCCAAATTTCAAAAGTTTCAAAAGTTGTCAAAACGAGTCCACTGAGCACATAATTTCAAAGTAAAGTCACCAAAGGTCCTTTTAAAATCATAACTTATCCAAATTTAGTCCTTTGGTGAAAATATAAAAGTTTGAGAAAATTACAAAAATGGTCCTTCAAGTTTGAAATTTGGCAGAAATGGCCCCTAGAAAATCTGAAAATGGCAACTTTGGTCCTTGCATTATTAAACTTTGTCATTTTTAGTCCTTGGAATAACTTTTTAATTGGACCTAGGTCCTTGAGTTCGGAATTTACACAATTGGTCCTATGTTATTTAACCTTTAAACCCATTTTGGACCTATCTAAACCGTGACCCACTGCCAACTCAATTTTGGACGCCCTGTCATATTGCATTTTGGACCCCTGGCTTATTAATAAAACCAAACCACCCGACTTGGCCCAAAGTCCTCCTCCTCTCCAACTTGTCTCTGACACCATGCTAACACCTCCAACCTCCTGCACTTATCTCTTCCTGTCCCCCCCTCCTCCACACAACATCCAAGATACATTTATTGCTTATCCCTCACCCTCACTCAACCTAAACTGCCAAATTCCCTTTCCTTAAAATTGACATTTTAGCCAAAACTTCACAAAAATGTCACTTGTACGGAACAAGGTGGGATCCACTCAGAAGATGTGAGAGAATCATTTGAACTATAAAAGAGGAAGGATGAAGCAAAGGAAGGGAGTAGCTAGTTTTATTTTTATTTTCTTTAAATGTCGTATTGTAATCAAACGTTTTAGTTTTAGTTAAAAAGGTGTAATTTCAGTTTCTTTATATGATATTTATGTTAAATTAACTTTGTAATGTGTTTTGAATATCAATCAAAGTCTTTTATTTAAGCTCCTAAGTTCATGCCCACTGTTGAAAATTTTCAGTTTCAAAGTATATTGTCCAAGTTGTTAAAAGCTTACTCTTAAGTTACAATAAGTTCATTTAAGCCATTTAAAGCTTCTCATAAGCTTATATTTCAGTTTCTAGAAAATTTGATCAATGGTCAACAAAAGTCAACTTGGTGAAATTTTGGTTCAAGCATCTTTGGAAAAGGAATTGGGGTGATGCAGACTTGACATTGGGTTGGAAATGATTTAGTTTAGTGATCCTTGGGTTTGGGTTTGGCCTGCAAATAGCTGGAACTCATGTAAGAAAAGTCTCTCCTTTTCAAAATTTCAAGTCTATTAGCATGTCATGGTTGCTTGTGTATCTGTGGTTATACACTGTTAAAACCTGTTTCTTTAGTTTTCAGTAGGTTAGTTTAACTTATCTTGATCAGTGATATTAGTTAGTTAAGTATCCAGTTCAGTTTTGAGTTCACTTCAGTTTTAAAAGTGGTGTTTGGTTTTAGCAACAAATCTGTCTTAGAGGCCTACTCTGTTGCAAACTCTTGCTGCATGTGGTTTGTTTAGTCTCATTACATTCATACCTGTCTTCATCTTGTGCCTGTAAAGCTCAAAAGTCAAAATAATCAGTTCACCTGTCTTAATAACTCCTTTGTTGAGGATTTGTAGTTGCATACTCTCTTTTTGTGTTCAAATCTAATAGATATAGCTTGCATTGGTTTAATTTCATCATAATACTTCAATTTCAGTACATTAATCTAGGTCCAAAGTTCATGAAAGTCAATTTTCATTGTTTTTATCCAAAAGTCAAAATGAAAAATCTGTTTTGAGGCATTCTAGTAGGAATTTTAACAAGCTCATTTCTGGGCCAAATCATGTGAATCTTGTTGTTTAAAGAAGCTCTTTTGGTCTATTTTGTTGTTAACATTTTTGTATAATTTTGTGATTTTTTTTATAAGCTCTAAAGATCTTGTCTAAATGGTTCAAAGTCCCAATGCCTTTGGCATTAGGCTACTTGTGAGATTGTCTTGATTCTTAAAACATGCCTGAGAGTTCATTTGAGCTTTCCAAGCGTAATTTGGTGCATAAGTAGTTGGCTAGGTCTATTATAAGCTCCAACTTTTGTTTTTCCATTTCAGCTTATCTAGTAGCTTGTGCTTAAGTTCAAACCTGGTACCCTCTTAACTGTTTTTGTGCTTATATCTTATTTCATCAAATCCTTGCAGTTGGTTTATTAGAGTGTTAAGCTTGTTGTTTTGTGTTGCATTTGGTCACTTTCAGCTTATTAGAGCTTCCATTTCAGTTTGGTACCCTTTGGTGTGGTTTTGGCTTATCCAAGTGCTTATTTATAAGCACTTGGCACATCAGTTGCTTATTCTTTCAAACAAGACCCTGTTTTTCCAATTTTCCTAGCTTCCTAATATTGTTTTAAGCTTTTCCTGAAATTTTCAGATTTTTCCAAGTTCATTTGCTATTTTTCTTAATTTAAATTAGTTTTTAAGCATTTTTAATTAGCTTTAAATACAAATAATTAAGAAAAAGTTCTAAAAAATAAGTTTTCAATTTTCTTAAGTTTAGATAAATATTAGAAGCATAAAAAAATATTTTCCATAATTTTCTTAGCTTAAAAAGTATTTTTAGCATTTTAATTAGTTTTAAATAGTTTTAAATTAGTAATAAATATATAAAAAGTCTAAAAATATATTTTCTGTTTTAAAATTAGTTTTATCATATTTTAGATTTTTCTAAGTCTTTATTTTATTTTTTTAGTCTTATTTCATATTTTCTTTTATTTTAGAGTATTATTAAATAGTTTAAATTAGTTTTTAATTAATAATAATTACATAAATAGTTTTAAAAATAATTTTCCTTTTCTATAAATTTTCTAATATCATTAGGTTTGCAAAATGTATTTTCATATTTTTAGGATTTGTATTGTATAAGTTTCACTTTTTGTTTTCATAGCTTAGCGTAGTTTTAATTTAAACGTCGTTTTAGGTTTTAAAACGTTCATCACTTTAAATATAGTGATAGCGTTTATTTAATATCTTTTATCTTTTAATTTTCTTTAATTTGCATTTTAAGCGCTTTTATTTATTTCCTTTTACATTAGTGTAATTATCTATCAGAATCTTTTACGATCCTTATCATTAGTGATCATTCTACCGTCTGATCTAGTGCTTGCACACCATTGAGTCTCCTTGGGACTAAACGACCCGGGAATCCACTGTATTCTCTGATTTTCATTTGCATTTGTGTCTGAGCTGTTTTAAGTCTTTTTGACTTGACGGTTCAGCGCGGATCAAGCTCCTACGAGAATCCTAATTCTTCACACCAAGTGAGCTAAATCACTCTACATTGTGAGTTATGTAGTGGTCCTCACAACACTCGTGATTGCACAAGACTCCCCGAACTAGCTTTTGCGGACTACTCCTCCACGCGTACTGACAAAACGGGATAGAAGTGGTGCACTTTCAAGCCCGAGCAAAACAACTTAGGAAATTCCTACAACCCCTCATGGAGAAATCACCCTAACCTTAGGTGGAGCCAAAACTCAAACCCGCCCCAAAACTCATATAGTCCACCCATAGGCCCAACACTCCAAATACCAGGAATTCCACTAGTCTCGAGGCAATGGTGTCTAGGTTCATGTCATCTCAAGAAGCTTGATTGACTAAGTTTGAAGCCGATTTCAAGCAACAACAAAGCGAGATGACAAACAAGCTCGAGGCCCTCTTAAAAGCTTTCAAGTAGAGAAATGGAGCACTCCGAGTGACACTATAAATAACCAAAAGTAAATTGATTTCATCGACTTCATGTTCTTGCTCACCATGGGAGAGTCAATATCCATGCCCTTCACACCCAAAAGTTCACTCGGTCAACGCCATCAACACGGGGTTCCAAGCGATCCTTCATGAGGTACCAAGGACCCAAACCATTGATCCATCTAACTCTTGAGAAACCCATCAACCAAGAACCCAAACCTAATCTAGAAGAGGAGTACAAGGAACTCCACCAAGAAAAACCAATTCTTGAAGTCTTGACTCATGCGCCTTATTATAATGCATTAAAAGAAAACTATGAGCAAGAACTAAAATTAGGAGAACGTGGGTCGCATTTATGCAAAAATAAGTTACCTCTGAAGTTAGATGATCCCGGGCTATTCATTCTTCCGTGTAGACTTGGAAATTCCAAATCTTTCTACACATTAGCCGATTTAGGATCAAGCATCAATCTTCTTCCGTTGTCCCTCCATAGAAGCCTTAACCTAGGTAAGATAGAATAACGGAAACCATCTTAGGTCTAGTGGATGGTAGTATTGCATATTTGGTAGGGATAATTAAGGACATGGTAGTACACGTAGGTCGATTAACTCTTTTGGTGGATTTCCATGTGCTAGACATGAATAAAGACCGACACATGCCCATTGCTAGTTGGAAGAGGATTCTTAGCTACCGCTAGTGCCATAATTGATTGTAAGATGTCTAAGATAGTGGTAGGAGGAGGGAGTGCTAGGTCAATTTACGATGTCAAGAAGCATATCTATTACAAAGAGGAAGAAATACCCTATGAGATCATGTTGGATAGAAAATCATCTAGATATGGACCTTAGATTAATGGAGATTTTGTAGGTCCTCAATGACCTTTCTATCTAGAAGAGACCTTTGTAAGTAATTCAACTTTCCATGAGCAACAATTGGCTAGGGACATTGAAGTGAACCCGTTCGAGGATACCTTAGTGTTTAGGAAGATGATCGAGTTCCTAGGAACCTTGCCCATTAATCTCAACATGAATAAGTGGAAAGTTGAGAGTGAGAAGCCTAAGCATAATTGGAATTGGGATAGACCACCTAGTGATGGAAATGGAGAATGGCACATTAGGATGACAATCTATGATCCTGATGGAGAAAAGTTTGAAAAGGCATACCCGACTAAGCGTACCAATAGGAAGTTAAATGATAAGTTTGATCCCTATGACATTCTTGAGGATAAACTTACTTACATAGGACGTGGAGCAGACTTTGAGTCTAGCTACAAGACTCATAAATAAAAGCCGTGGGAGGCAACCCATGCTTAATTGTTTGCTTGTTTGTGTGTCATACATCTTTTTCATTGTTGTTTATTCTCATGTTCGAATTTGTGAAAATGCTTTGTTTTGTCTTTAGCCTCGTCTTAATTACATATAAAGGTATTTTACAAAAGATAAGTGTAGGGAAGATTACATACGTTTTTAAAAGAATGTGAACATGAGAATTACAATTAGTGAAATTGATGTATATGTGTGTTTGTTAGAGTCAAACGCTTGTATCGAGTCATAATGGATGTTTTGCAGGAATTTTTCGGGTTTTAAAGATGTAATTTTCTAGAAAATGAGACAGAGTTTGTCATGACAACTGACGGCGTCGGGGATTAAAAACGGCTTGACGTCGGTGGCAACAACTTATACAATTTTTTTTTGTTTTCGTGCTACTTATAAATTTTTGGAAATTCTTAGGTCTTAATTTTTGGAAAATCTGCAAACATCCATTTCACAAGCATTATATCTTAGTGTAGTTGTGTCATATATAGTTTTACGCCAATTTTACTTGAAGGTTACTTTGTTTTCTTAAAGTGTGTAGGTTATATTTGGCAAGAAGAAGAAACTCAACATTGGATGAAGCTTATCACGTATACATTCTTCTTGGAAAAGAATTTAACCACAACTTTACACGAATCCTACCGAGCTAATTAGGGGAGTACTAGTTTCTTTCTCTTTTAATTACATTCCTTTATCATAACTTCGATAATTTAGGGGAACATTGGGGACAATGTTCAGTTTAAGTGTAGGGAGGGAGAATAAAACAGGAACTTAGAAACTATGCTTATCCTTGATTATTTGTCTTGTCCTTGGTAATTTGTGTAATAAACTATGAGAAATATCTGTTAGGGCAATTGTAGCACCAAATTTAAATTTTTTTATGACATGTACGAGCTAAAACTTTAGTCTTAATAAAGCGTCTCATGGATAGGAGTTATATGACTAGCACAAAAACCGTTTACCACTCAAATTCCACCCCAAAAATGTGAGGTTCGCCTCTAGATCTTTAGGAATAAAGCATTCACCTTCAATGCTTAGAGAGTGTACCGGTAATATAATAGATTCTAGAACTTGTTTTGTGATGCATTCCGAGATCGCTAGTAAGACTATACTTGTGTAGTTAGGAATAACTAAATGATAAGAGGCATTATGATAACCCTTGTTTGAAACCCGTACTATAATCACTTCTTCCACGTCGGTCGAGTAATTACCCCACACCCTTGTGATATACTCATCTTTAGTACACGATACCTAGTTAACCCTTAGAGCCTATACTTTTCGCGGTTCTCGTGATGTTTGGTTTTCTGGAATATCAATGAAGAGCATTGTTTACAATCCACCCCCAAATGTACACCCAAATCGCCTTAGCCTACCTTGTATGCACTCACCTTTAGTGCATTATTGTTATCATTACTAAACCCTTAGTTCAATTATCTAGTTACTCGCATGGTTGCTAAGTCGAGTCATATCTTTTGTACACAATTTTGGGATGATTGGGACTCATGGGCAAAAGTAATATTTTATGGATGCTTGAAGGCGTTAAATTCAAATTCCATTTGTCTACGTAATTAAATACTCCAAGTGTTTTGATCTTTTCAAATCGGGTCAATTAGTGTTAGAGTAATAAAAACTTAAGTGTAGGGATGCTCCTATAAATCCCTTATATTTTGATGTTATCGTAGAGGATGGTAGAGTAAAAGTATGCAAAAAGAGTGCAAAAAGAAAAAAAAGAAGGAGAAGAACCATACGGGCTACCATCCTACATCTATCTTTATGTTTATATCTTTTAAATTTATGTATGTTTGTTTCAAGTTATCGAGAGTTTAGTGAGTCGAGTTTTGGCTTAGCAACGGCACGCTTTTCATGCTTGTAACATAAGATTTTTGACTTGCCACCACTAAATTGCCTATCCAACAAAACCCTTTGTTTCCCTACAGTAAGCCTAACATTACAACCATTGAAAAGACCTCTTAGATAGTTGTTCCTAGGTGCTTACGCCAAAGCGGTGGAGGTTTGATCTAGTCTCAAGCCAATAGTAATCTATGTACTATGCCAGGTAATGAGTGTTTATCTTCCATTTCTATTTACTATATTTCATATAAACCCGAGAGATGAGAGAATCCAAACACCCCTTGTGAGGTGCTAGTGTATAATTTTCGTGCTTGTTATGACTATTGCGGTGCTTTTACTTGTTATGAATTATTCTAAACCCATGCTTTATGCCCCCTAACTTATAAATTGATTGGCCAAAAGCACATTTGCTTGAGGACAAGCAAATACCAGGTGTAGGGATATTTGATAAGGATTTAAACATTACACTTTTAAGGGGTAATTTAAGCCCTTAATCGACCACTTTTATATCCGTTACTGCTTAATTTCATTGCTTTTCACTTTTTAGGTCTCTTGGAAGCAAAATGCTGGAATGATGCACATTTGGACGAAAAAGAGTGAAAACATGAAGAAAATGGAAAAGTCAAGATCAAAGCCACTCAAGTTGCTAAAAGCTGAATTGTAATGGCTTAGGAGTGCAACTAGGCTATCGTTGTGTTTAAATGCTTGAGTAATCTTTATGAAAATTAGTTTATGAATCATTTAGCGAATTTCGTACTCTAAACATCCAAAGATAACCTTAAAGTTAGTTTATGAATGACTTAGTGGATTTCGTAAGCAAAACCAATAGGTAATCTCTAAGAGTTAGGGCATAGGCACACCCTACGACCTTAGAAAACATAACGCGTTAAGAATAAGGACTTGACAATTCAACCAACAATAAAAGATAACTAGGGAGTAATAGTATCTAGGTAAACACATTTTTAATCATACACGAGCATACAATCAAATAGTAGCTACGTAGTAATAGATAATTAGAATAGTAGAAGTAATCGGTAGAAGTACCAACCCCAAACCAATTGCCCCGAGATTTTACCCTTAGCTTTCTAAAAAACCAATAAAAGATAAAAAAATCATCCTCAACCCACCCTAGCGTAATACACTTCTTGCTAGAATTCCTATTCCCCTAGAGAAGCGATATCAATACCGGAGGCACCCAATACTACACTACAATGATTAGGTTCCTTTGCCTAGGGTGTTGAAAAACTTGCTCGACGAAAGGAAGTTCCTTTGACCTGAGCAGCGCCGTGCAGCGCGTCACCCATTCATTGACTATCGGGTTTGACTTCCATGTAACATTTGTTGACTAGCAAATCATGTTAAACTTAGCAAAATCCATACGGGGTGGAGCCTATTTGTACCGGGAAGCGGGTCTAACAATTCTACCCCTTTATTTTGATTTCTTCTTCGAAATCTCGTCTAAAGCGACCAAAACCTAATCTCATCATACTCCCGTTCTTACCATTACTTATACATTCCGTTGCCCTGATCTAATTGATCTCACAACATAAGGCACCTTATAATACATTTCTTACCCTTGACTCACTCTAGTTCTCGCTAAACTTTTCTAATCATGCACTTCTATTTCATCATTATGTCATCCAGGACATAATTATTACGCTAAAGCATACCATTTAGCCATTTATTACTATTACGGCCCAAACTTATCCCATTCTAACTTTCTCGTAAAGGACTACATGTCACTTGAACTTTGCACTCAACCCTTACCATTATTACCACATTTTGTCATAACCACTTAACTTTCCCATTAACACTTTACTAGTGTACCGTTTTCTTATTGTTTTACAAAAATTTATTCACTTTATGACCACCACGGTCTATTCTCACATTACAACAAGCCATAAAGCAATTTATAACATCGATTACATTTTCCTTATTCAACTCATACCTTAGACACCTAAATCATAGGCTTCACATGATGTCTCCCACCAAAGGTCAATATTCAATTCTTTCTCTATCCACCTATCTTAGTTCTTACGACTTCTAACTACCCTTAGATTTTAAACTTTCTACCATTTTCCTTTGTTAGGTCACTAGTTTTACAACACAAGCTTAATAGAAAGAGATAAAGGCGATTGAACAATAAACCAAACAAACACCTTACGATATGCTCATGACCGGTTATGCGTAGGTGTGAGTGAAAGGAATAAATTGAACAACCAACCCTCAAGTGAGGGTTATTACATAGTATTTATAGGCAAGGAGCTAGGGCAACACTCCTACTCCTTCCTTTTCCTTAATGGATATGGGCCTAAGCTTATGGGCCTTCTACATAAGCTAGACCTTAAACAAACATAAAGGCCATAATAAGCTACATATTACATATGAGTAACTAACACTTGGATTAAGGTTTAGGAGTGATTCCAACAATCTCCCCCTCAAGTGTTGGTGATGAAAAGCGGTGAAGGCGTTGATGTAATAGTAGCTTTGGCGTCTTTGTCATTCTTCTTTCTTGTGAGAAGGAATGTCTTGATTCGAACAATCTCCCGGTGTAGAGATAGTTTACTTTGAACAGTTATGCTTTGGCGTCATCTTTAACTTTGTTCTTTGATCATTGTTCTTTGTGATGAAAGTGATAGTATGTTGTTGTGCGAATCAAGTCGCCTCAGTGCCGCTTCACCGCTACTGTGTCTCCACGTCATTCTTCAACATGCTCTCACCGCGCTCTTTGATGTTGGATTTCAATACTGATGAAGTTCTTTAAGTCTTTAACTTTGTAGATTCTTTGTTTTGTGAAGAATCATTACATTGTTGTGTTGCTTTTGGATAGAACTTCCATTAGTGATGATCGGTGTGAGCATGAGAAGAATACGCACGATCATCTCGCTCAGAGCTTCCATAAGAAGAAACATTTCAAGCGGTTAGTAATAAGCGGATTTCGGAACTTACAAGTTTGAACTTCGAGAGTGTTAACAACATAGTGTGAAAACACAACTCTAATTCTCACAAGGCCGTTCACGAATGGAGTCCCACAAGTGAGATAACACGATGTCGAAGTACACCTACGATTCGGATGAGTGTTGAGGTACACGGCATCACCTCCGGTATGACCGTTTGAGACCACTAAGCGCAATCCACGGGGAGTTGCGGCGACCTGCTGTCAAGGCTGTTTGATGTTGACCTTGGCAGGAGTTTCCATTCAATCACTGAGGATCACAGTTATGAACCTCTCATAAATGTTCTCGACAGATTGCTAAGATCTGTGAAGGACTCGATAATATCACTGAAATTCTTATTGTTGAACGTCAAGTGATGAAATGTCAAGTGTACCTAAGAGATCTTTTGATGAATCTCGTGGCTCTAGACTCAATAGTGCATTTTGGTTTTCCTGAGCGGAGACTAGGGAGAGGGTCTCCTTCTTCAATACCAGCAATCTCTAAGAGAAAGCCGATAGTTTATGTAGGGTTCCCTGTGAGAATGAAACAAGCTTCTGTTGAGAGAAACTTGAGTGGTTAAGAAGGTTTAGTGCATGCGTCACTGGGTCCATGACGACTTTTAATCTTCAATACCGGTGTCATCTAGTGACAACCAGTAGCATATGAATTGAACCCGGGGTCTGCCCTAAGTTGAATAATCTGGAGGGCTATTTCTTTTCACCCTTTTCTTTGCATTTATTTTTAATTCTTCAACTCCTTCTTTCTCCGATTCTCATTTTCTCCTTTTTGCAATCATACCTAAGGACTTCTAAATACTAACTATTTGTGGTGTCCTTGGGTAGATCCCTCCGGCTCTGGCGGATCATAGGACGGTTATACCTAGCCTTAGTCACGTTATAACTCCATGACTAACCTATGTTGCCATAAAACCATTTACTTGAAAAATCTCGCTCAGTGTTTATGAATGAAAACATTTTTTAAACCACTGTTGAGATGAGATTTTGCATAAATACTCCCCCTCCACATGTGCTTAAGAGTTTAAACGGTTAAATGCACAGTGAGAAAAGAGTGCGCACATTTTGAATTGATCAACTCAAGATAGACATTCCCCGCGAGACGACACGGTTCGCATGGCATAGTTAAAGAGTTACATTGTCGACTTTTAGGAGACAACTAGCTCTAATAACTACCTTGAAGGTGTAGACAATCCTCGAAAGGTTGTCAAACCCGTCAGAGTTCATGTTTATCAAGAGTTTCTCGAATGGTACATTCTACTCAGACAAGTCCTTTGCGAGACACGTTTACATTACTAGCGAACTAGCTTGAAATTATTACCCGTCCCGGACAAGTCTTTTCGAGTTACTGACAGTTAAGATCTCGTCAATTCTTGGGTTAAAGTCTTTTCACACGAGAGTTCATATAGCAAAACAAACATATTTCTTATCACGTATTTTATCCCCCTCAAAGATGGCATAGAAAATGTTATTTTTGAAAAGTTGAGAATAAATATGACCATTTCGAGTGTTGCGGGAAGAATGACCACTGTGAACAATTTGTGAACAAAGTTTTAAGTCAAGTACTCCCCCTCAACAAGTGATATAAACGGTTGAGGTTTTGAAAATCATAAGAGAAAGTACTTGTTCTTTTGAGCAAAACCTTGAAAAGTGAAAGGTTTGATAGGTTTTACTCAAAAGTAAGAAGCTTTCGCTCCTTATATAAGGATTGTGGCACTGAAGCGTACCACAGGGTCCTTTATTTACAAGTACGGGTTGTACACTGTTATATGTGCACAAGCCATAGACATAATAAATCATACATCCAAATTTATAATGAAAGAAGCAGTTCAAGGGTACCAGGTAGTCGAGATGTCGCCAGAGTGTGAATCGGGCGTTGAAAGCCAATGATGTTTCTCCGGGTGCGACCACCAACATAGCTTTTCAATCTTCGAGGCTGATCCCTTCTATACAACCGTTTATCAATCATCGTGATGATCCTCTTCACATCCCTTCGATCCTGAGAATTCCATCGCTTAGGAGACCCAATCTTTTGGTGTATATCCTTCAACCGGTAAGCCAATCCGTCCCTAACCATCTTCAAAGTGTGATCTCCAAACTTGTGAAGATCTGTGCACGCCATCAAGCAATTTATTTGAAGTTCACCGCTGTACGACGCCAAATGGTTTGCTTTGATGAGTGTAAGTTGTGAAGTGGTTGATGTCGGGAAGATCAAGCTGTGGTGGAGTGAAGTTGACAATCGATAAGATTCAACTGCCAACTGGAGATCTTCTACACGTTCTTTGATAACTATGCATCGATGAAGATGAGCACGACTTGATGAATTCACGTTGTACTTCGGTGGAGAATTGTCTCATACGACCCTGTACTTTGGCAAGGTACATGTCTTCGATGTCGTTGATAGACATATTCTCAAAGTCAGCTTCAGAGAATGCATAATCTCTTTCGTCTTGTCTCTTGACCACAATATTCTTTAGATACGTGTAGTCCCATTTAGACGAAAGATCAACGTGTTTGATGGCAATGATGTTTTAGTACTTGAACACGCATGTTGAGACTTACGTACAGCACCTGTAGTAGATTCTTCGGCGTTTCGGCCAATGATGAATCCCATACATTGCATCTCGGTCATATGCTTCCACTTTGTTGGAGAACAAGTGATTAGCTCTTTCCTCGATAGCTATGCGGTTTGAGTATTCGGCTGCTGGGAATGGAAGTGTCAAGGATGTAGCGTATTTCCTTGAACCATCACCACCGTGAAGAAGAAACTCCAAGTCTTTGTTGAAGAAATATCTGAGTGGGATCCTAGGCGATCGGTTGGCCGATCGTTGGTAGTGGTTTAGACCGGTCGGTGTAATATGGAGGGTTGTCCCGCTTCGTAAAGTCGATGTTTGCTTCTGGGTTGAGCCAATCCATGTTATTAGACATAGCTCAAGCAATGTTGTCAAGGTGATATTCGACCTCGATGGCACTTTCTGAGCTATCTTTCCATAGTTGAAAAGCTTCATTCTTGATTCGCCGCAACTCAGATTTCGTCATCTTCTTTACTCGGAATTTTTCTTGCGATATCTTTGCATGCTCCAATGTATTACCGTCTACCAGATTTTGACCTTCAGCAGAATAGGGAGTGGAATTAACAAGAGTAGAGAACCATTCAAATTCCTCTGTTGTATCTTCATCTAGCCATGATAGGACGTCAGCCTTGGGCCTTCTTCTTCTTTCTTAGGCCTAGATGAGGATTCTGCTTCTATGTACTTTGTCGGGTGTGGCGGGTTGTTGTTGGGGCTCATGGTATTCTTCATCGTCACCACCCGTATACTCAAAGTGATCACCGTTTTCTGAGTGCAGGGTGGTGTCTCGAAATCTGAGGTTTATCTGCGAAGAGCGGGGAGGAGATCTTTGTTGAGTGGAGTCTTTGTGGTGGAGGCGGCATTGAGTCTTGAATTGAAGATGATTCACAGACTTCTTTGTGCGTTTAGGCTCTGATCCTTATCTTGATCTTTGTCTTCATCATCTCTTGAGCGCTTAGGCTTGTAGCCTCTTCTCTGAATGATGACTTGAGTTGGTATTCCAGCAATGCTACAAACAGTTTAGCTTCATGGGAGGCAAGCGTTGCAGCGTTTTGACATTTGCGCTACGGCCGGTTTACTAATTCATCATCGCGAGAAGACGTAGTTTCAACTAGATTGATACTCAAATTCATCGGAGTTGATTTCATGGCTTGCTTGGCTAAGTGTAAGAGATGTGGATACGGTTGTGCGGTATACATCTCCTTTGTCGTTCGAACGACCTCCATTAGGAAGTTGTGAGAGTATCCTTTAATCATCTCGTCCATGCTTCCTTGAAGATCATCCTTCATAAGCTTCTACATACTCCTTTCAACTTTCATCTTGTCCGTCTCATCGTGAAGATAAGTTATCGATCGATAATGAAATTCAGCTTTCTATAGAGCATGTCTTTCTTTCTGACTCTTTGACAGCTTTGGTGATTCGGTTCTTAGTTTGAGACATCCAAGATGGAGTTGGCTTCTTCACTGATCTGGATGATGATTTGGTTGATTTCTTTGATGGTGGTGGTAAAGAGTGAGACGAAGAATCGGATGATGATGAGATGTGAGGATATTCCGGGTCCTTTGGAGGTGCAGAGGTTTTGTCCCTGAGCGAGCAGGACTGTCTAGCAAAAACTTATCATAATCAGTATCATCTCCAGACTTTTCTTTCTCTTACGTCTTATCTGTCTCGTCTTTTCTTTGTCACTCATCTTTCTCGGACTTTTCTTTAATAGGTTCCTCAAATTCATGCTCAATAGTTTCTTCCACGGGCTTTTGTTGTTGCTTTAAAGTGGTGGCACCAGATCCCTTATCGGGTTGATTAACCGCGATCGAGGATGCAGTGAAGGTTGAGCTACACCACTTGACCCTCCGGGCCACCCATTTGATCTTTGCAAATTGTTGTGCCATGTTGAAGTCGACAAATTTGAACTTCTTCTGTATGAAATATCCGGTTGCTCTTCTTCATCGAGCTTTCTTCATAAGGCACAAGTACAGAGTCTTCCCTTTTCTTTGTCAATGGTGGACTTGGAGGTTTAGCTGCTGAAGTAGGTTCATCTTCAGCAGTTTCAGAGTAGAAAGTCTCTTCATCTGATTCAGTACCCTCTGAGTCCTCATCCATTAGCTTTCTCTGCGGTTCAGGATCAGATTCAGGAATGGGAGTAGGAGTAGCTTCCTTAGAGGGAACAGTCCCCTTTCGTGGAGGATTCCTCCTAGGGAACATCCTCTGACTCTCAGTGCTTGCAGCACTTTCTGCACTTCCTCTTCTGGTTCTCCGTATAGGTGTTCCAGAAGACTTCTCATCGAGATGACCAACTTTTCCTTCTCTTACTGCTACAAGATACCTTTTGTATGTTTCAAGGTTTTTGATTTCATTGGTCAGAAGGTGATCAGGTAACACAACACCTTGTTTCTTTGTTGACGATTCCTTGATTCGACGGTGATAGGATGGGTTCATCAACATGTCGTGATTGTCGGGGTCATTGAGCCTCTTGGGAATATCGGGATGAAGTTCAAGTGCTCTCTGGATCAACAGCTTTGTGTATCTGATATAGGGAATCTTTGAGCCAAGTTTCTTGTGAAATGACATCATGTCTTCCCATATGACATGCTTCAATTTCGATATTCTTCTTGTTGATTAATGACCAAAATATTTGCAGCTCCATGAGCTTGGGATGCTCATATCCACTTTGTCACGACTAGAAGTGACTTGGTGATGATGATGTAGAGGGTTATCCACGGTTGAGGAATGTTCTTAAGCTCCACATGAGAATGCTTAGTGATAATTCCTGAAGCTTCATCATATCAATATCCATCGGAATTGCAGAACTGTCTCTTCAGGTGTGGCAAAGAAGTCGGTTAGCACGATGTGCGGAATGATAAGTACTGCTTGTAAGTCTGCGGAGTGATGGTGACTTGTTTGTGATTAAGTGTCACTTTCACTGCACTTTGACCTTTGATCCTTTGCATTGAATTCGAGAATTGTTGTATGTAGATCTCCGGTACTTTAGCAGAGTGTGATAGCATGTTCTGGTACGGATGATTCCTAAGAATATCCATAGCAATCAAGCAAGAAGATTCTGAGCATGTGAGAGTTTCAAATTCAACTATGAGATTGTTCTTTACAATCTTTCTTGGATAGCCATTGGGGAAGATATCAGCAATAGTGAGAACTTACGGTGCATCCACATTCATTTGAGCGACCATGTCGTGATCTGAAATAATATTAGCCAAAAAAACCAACATATCAAAACACATAATGTTAGTCAACAGAAGGTTTTTATTGTCTAATTATTGAATGTACAGTGTTAATGATTGTTATGAGTCCTAAGTCACTTGTTTGTCCAATAGTCCAATGACGTCGTGAAACATTTTGTGAGTTAGTTAAATTTAAGTTTTAAAGTTTATGTTATCACTTATAGTTCACAACATATTAAACGTTTAAGTTTATTAGTGACATTATTGGATTCGTGACGTCATGATTCAATTATTTACAAGTTTTCACGCGTAACAATTCAAAACGAAGGTTTGACCAAGGCTTATGTGTAGGAATAGTAGCTTATCGCGTAAGCAGGAGAAGTATCGGCGTAGGCATCAGCTTATGCGTGGATCCTTACTACGCTGCGTAAGAAATGTTACGCGTAGGAAAAGGGGACCTTATGCGTAGAGCTTACGCGTAGGCGTATAAAAACCTTCGGCGTAAGGCTTACTCGTAAGAGTAGACCTTATCGCGTAGAGGTCCTTTGTTTACGCATATCCTTCACGGGATACGCGTAGTCCCATTGTAGAACCTTACGCGTATTGGCGTAAAATTTCTCTTACGCGCATAACTTTCTACGGCGTAAGGTGATCCTTATGAGTAGAGTAACAAACACCTTGATTCTGAGTTTTATGCGTAGCAAGCCTGAAATAAAATCATCATAACATCAATCTTAACACATATATTCAGTTTACAACAAATCATGGCATGAAGACATGTTAAACATTTACGCGTAGAAAGTCATACACGTAGGTCAAAACCCTAGAGTTTAAGAATTACGCGTATGATTTCTAACCATAGGATTTGCACCAAGCGTTTTACGGTAGGTCTTAAGTGTTGTGAGAGTCTAATAACCAAGTTTTAACATCTAATTTGTGGTGAATCAAAAATACCCAAACTCAAGAACATTAAACCCTAATTCCTAATTCGACTTAATTAGTGTTTCGGTTGTTATAGGGCACTGGAAATCATTAATACACTATGATATGAACATCACACAACAATCTTTTTGACCAAAAACCTTCACATTTGAAAACACCCAATTCGACTTAAGAACCCTAATTTTCAAAATCACTCAATTCGAGTTTCTGGGTTCGTTTTGAGGATAGAAAAAATATCGTTGATGTTATTAAAACATTTTGACACTATCTCTTTAACCACAAACACATAAACAAGATTATGTGTTCATACGCATACGCGTAGAACACAAAATCAACCATAGTTTAAAATCTAACCGTTAATTTTCAAAACGATTTAAAACCATTGTTTGTAATCTTGTTAGGAACACAAAGAAACTTACAAATTAAAGATCGAAACACGATTTCTTGAATGTTTTTAAGCGTAGGATGAGATGGGTTTTGCAATAAATGTGAAGAGTTAAGTTAGGTGGGATCTTTTATTAAAATGACTTTAACATTTTGACAGTTTTAGTCCCTCCACCTTTTACTTTTTCATAAAAACCCATTTAACTTCCATTTTGGTTACCAAACAAAGATTTTAAGAAAGAAACTTGACGACACTCCCCTCGACTTAAGAAAATAATGAAAGGTTATAAATTTTAGTCCGAGGAGTGTCATAAAACCAGAAATTTTACCACCATTGATAAAAGAAATAGCCGGTATAGTAAAACATGCAAGTACACGAGTGTTTTTGAAACAGTTTGGTATTAATTTTCTCCTCCTCAACACTTGATTGGAAAAAATACTGAATTTTGAAAGATTATAGTGTTGATGGAAGAAATGTACTTGCCATGTTGAAAGAAAATTAGATTAGAAGAATATTTTTGTTGTTTTATCAGGTTTTATGTTTTTGTATTTTGTTTTTGAAAAATTATTTACAAAAGAGATTTTGGTGTTTGACAGGTTTTTAAGACTGTTTTAGGAGTTCATCCAATTCCTCTTGAGTCAAACACCTCATACAAATCCGGTGGACCAACTCATTAAACCTAGCGGGAGGCAAGGCTTTGGTGAGAAGATCTGCCAATTGGTATACTGTACCCACAAAGTATAATTCAACTGTACCCTGTTCCACGTGGTCCTTGATGAAATGATAACGAAGATCACTGTGCTTTGATTTCGAATGCTGAACTGAGTTGCACGAGATCGCAATGGCACTCCGATTGTCACAGTACATCGGAATTCTGTCAAATACGTAACCATAGTCTTTGAGTTGTGTTCTCATCGAAATGACTTGAGCACAACACGCCGACATGGCTACATATTCTGCTTCGGTTGATGACGGTGATGTACAATCCGCTTCTTTGATTGCCATGACACCAATTTATCACCAAGAAATTGTAAAGCTCACGAAGTACTTTTCGTGAGTCTAAGCATCCTGCGTGGTCGTCGTCTGGCGATTAGTTCAAAACCGGATGCCTTCGGATACGGATCCCCAAGTTAATGGTTCCCTTGATGTATCGGAGGATTCTTTTAGCCTCGAAGAGGTGGGTTTCAGTTGGTCTTGGTGATAAGGGAGCATAGATAAACGCAAAGACAATATCAGGTTGCGCTGGTTAGGTACATTAGAGACCCAATAATACTTCGGTATTTTGTAGGGTCCACTAATTTCCCATTTAAATCAGCGTCTAGCTTCTTGGTATGAGTCATTGGTGTGGCATAAGTGTCACAGGTTTTCATTCCAAATTTGTTTAATAATTCAAGGGCATATTTGGACTGACCCAAGAAAATACCACGGGGTGATTGATGAACTTGTAGTCCTAGAAAGAACGTAAGTTCACCCATCATGGACATTTCAAAATGTTTCTTCATTAGTTTGGCAAAAGCGTTTGAGTACTTTTTATGAGTTGACCCAAAAATGATGTCATCCACATAAATTTGAACAATTAAAATATGTTCCCCGTGATATTGTATGAAAAGAGTTGGGTCGACGGAACCTTTGGTAAAATTATTGGCAATGAGGAAAGATGATAGCTTATCGTACCATGCCCGAGGA
Organism: Chrysanthemum makinoi; assembly: GCA_910596185.1. Lineage (NCBI taxonomy): Eukaryota > Viridiplantae > Streptophyta > Magnoliopsida > Asterales > Asteraceae > Chrysanthemum > Chrysanthemum makinoi. The sequence continues at coordinate 56,132,688 of OU343224.1, forward strand.
GCTTGTTTGAGACCATCTGAGCTTTGTTGGTTTGTAGACATGGTTCGGGTAGGCGGGATCAACGAATCCTTACGGTTGGTGACATAAACCGTTTCTTTAAGTTGCCCATTCAGCGGTTTTGGCGTCCATCGAAAGACCGTTATATTCATATGAGCATGACGCGAAATATCCGAACGACCTCAAGGCGAGCAGCGGGCAAAAGATTCTTCAAAGTCAATAACCTCTTCTGACGATAACCCTTAGCTACGGGCGTGACTTATTGCGGATAACATTCCCTTCAACATCCAATTTGTTTTTCCAAATCCATTTGAGACCAATGACGTAGACCCTGTTGGTCTTTCAACGGTTCCCATACTTCAAGAAGTTTGAATTGGTTGAGTTCTTCCTGCATGGATTCAATCCAGTTGTCCTTTGTCATTCGTCTTTGATGTTTTAGGTTGGATTGGCAGAGCGGTGAGTGCATAAATGCAATGTTCACCGTCTGTGTGAAGGCGTTGTCTCGTAACGACTGGTTGATTCGGGTTGCCAATAATATTTTCCAGAGGATGGTATTTTGTCCATCTATGTGTGGAGGGTTGATGTTGGTATACATTGTGCAGATTTTGAGTATTTAAATGGCTTGTTGAAGATTCTGCGACATCCGCAGTGCAGCGATCTCATTAAGCAAACGGATTAAAGAACGCATTTGGATCGAAATCTGCAGGTTGGGGTACTTCATTCAGAACATCATCAGCCGGTTCATCATTGTTGGAAGCGGTTTGTTCAACTGTTGTTGTGGAGTCAACTGGTGGTGCTTCGTCAACCGTAGTGGTTGTAGCAGGTGTATCAGGTATAGGAGTATTATCAGGTTGAGTAGTGGAAACAGCGGATACACCTGGAGCACGTTCATCAATTTCGTCACTGAACAGCGGAGTAAATAGTCGTTCCATTTGTTGACGAGTAAGCTGAGAGCTTTGTTCAGCTAATGATGGGGTTTGGGGAAAGTTTAAGCGGTTGTGACCGGGTTCTAAGCTGTTATGTTCAGAAGCCATTTCCGTAAGTTCATCAAAATGAGCATGAATCGTTTCCATCACCTGTTTTGTATGACGATTCCAGATTCGGTAACCTTTAGAATTCTCACAATATCCAATAAATACTCCAATGTCAGCTTTGGCTTTGAGCTTTCCAAAATCATCACGATCATTATTTGGATAGCAAAGGGATCCAAATACATGAAAGTGTTTGAGATTGGGTTTATGGTTGTGGACAAGCTCGAAAGGTGTTTTGTTGTGGCGTTTTGTGATCATAGAATGGTTTTGAGTATAGCATGCACGATAGATACAGACTTACGCCTACAAGTAATCTGGGAGTTTAGCATCGATTAACATTGTTCTTGCAGCTTCCACTAGCGTTCGGTTTAGATCTTTCAACGACTCCGTTTTGTTCGGTTATGCGTGCAATAGATGTTTGATCTTTGAATTCCCACTTTCTCATAAAATTCACGAAGGGTTTGGTTAACAAATTGAGTTCCTTTGTGCGTTACGATTAGTCGGCGGTGTTGCGGTGAACACGTATTTTTGTGAAAGGTGATGATCATTGGTGGAGCTTGGTCTTTGCTACGAAGAAAGTAGACCCAAGTCCATCGTGAGTAGTCATCAACAATTACTAAGATGTAGCGTTTGCCATTGATCGTTTGCACGCGCATCGGGCCACACAAATCCATGTGAAGAAGATGAAGCACATTCTGAGAGCTGTGTTCCACCTTTGAAGGAAAATGAGCACGAGTGCTTTTCCCTTGTTCACAGACTGAGCAAAGGTGATCTTTTGAATACCGGAATCGTGGGAGACCTTCAACTAGTTTGTGTCGAGCAAGGTTGGTGATGGTTTGAAAGTTTAGATGTGTGAGACGGCGGTGCCATAGCGGGATTTTGTTGATGTTGCCTTAGAAAGTAAGTAGATGGGAGATGAAGCAACCATGTCTTGCATAGAGATAGTGTAAAGACTTGAGTTCGTGAGCGGACATAAGATCATTTCCTTGTAGATCACGGATGAAACAAGCTTTCTCCCGAAAGCAACCTCAAATCTCCATCACAAAGCTGACCTCTGAAAGCAGTTGTGACCGAGGCCTTCCACATAGTAAACCATGCTAATTTCGATGTTCCCATTGATATAGTCTCCGTAGCCCATGATAGATGCGAAGTGATCATTCCCGAATCGGCGATGCCAATGAACTTTGCAATAAAGTTTGATAACAGTTTAAGGTTGACTGTCATGTGTCGGGAACATCCGCTATCAACAATCTAGAGAATGATCGTATCACTGCGGTACACGACGACACAGATGGAATAGAGGTAGATGTGGAACCGAAATGTTAGGGGTTTGGGCGATAGTAGACATACACACATTAATTATGACAACTTCGTACTTTCGGGTCATTTCTCAAATTTACTATTCATCTCGGGAATTTACTATTCACCGGTCACTATTCAAAATTTTACTATTCATCGATTTTGGAGTCAAAGTAATATTTTGAGAACATATTTCAAAATTTACTATTCACGTAACACTATTCATTACCGGAGAAAATTTCTTCTCATGCTTTATTATTTCATCATTTATCGTAAACTAGGTTTACGAGTATCAAATTCGCGTAACCTTAATGGTTTTGTTTGCTGAATTCATGAACCAATCATCGAGGACATTCCATATAGACTAGGTTTAGTCTACATATCATTAGCATCATTATCATCATATTAGTTCATGCATGGTTTTGCATTTTACATTAAACGTATAATTTTCATATTAAATAAACGCTATCGCGTGATTAATTATTTTGAACAATTGATCCGATACTTCCAAAAATTTTTTCCGATATATTTTTATACTTATATTAAGTTTATAAAAATATTATTATTAGTTTACCCAGTGTTTTAAAATTATTTTGTATATAAATTGTTATATTTATATAATTACGACGGTTTTCTTAAATACTACACGATTATTATTATTTCACTCAAATTTTGCAAGAAATGTATTTTTATAATTTTTATGACCTCAATATATTTTATCTTGACCCGTGAAAATTTATTTTTAACTAACGCTACCCAATATACTCAAATGTGTCTACAAGTTATCATTTATCTTCATTTAACTTTACTAAACATTACATTATACAATAATAATAAAAAAAGGGGTATTAAGAGATGACTAACACCCCCTTGTCGACAAGGGGGGGGGGGGGGGGGGGGGGGGGGGGGGGGGGGGGGGGTGAGTCATTAAGATTACTAAATATCTACTCTAGTGTATATTGTATTATACTAATTACTTCAAAATATCACACATTCACTTCATTATTTGCAAAATAAAAGATCAAAAACCATTTCTTCCTCTCTTCTCTTGCTAGAACCGGCCAACCAAGGGGACCAAGAAGGAGACCATATTTTTTTCTCTAATCAAGTTTTATATACTCTAGTATCACTTTTGTTTAAGGTTTTGCAATATAAACCTTGGGTGATTAGGAAAAATCCTTTGTTCTTATAACCTCATCAAGTTACTTGTTAGCTTTTCATATTCATGATCATATTTCATATTCATTTTCATATTCATTACATCATATTTGAGAAAACATGCAAGTCATATGATGTTTGTACCACTTTTACATTGATTTTAAGAGTTATATATATTTATGTCATCCTATAATTATTCCTTGTAATATATCACTCTTGGTGATGTCTAGGAACCCATGACACCCTAAGAAGGTGTATGGTAGGATTAGAATAGCTTCGGAGTTGTTTTGAATGGGCTAGAATAGGTTTGGCGCGAGAAAAACTCATTTAAAACTGACGTTTTAAAAAGGGTCTGTCCTTATTTTCAAAATCTGGAAATCTAGACAGTGAATAAAAATTTTTGGCCTAGATAAAACGGAGCTATAACGAAGAAGTTATGAATTTTTCAAGTTAAGCGACGAAAACTATAAATTCTGAAAATTTCAGCATGTTATGTCTATTTTGCGAGTCAAAATGAAGCTTAGGCGTTGTAAATTATTTCGACTTATCAAAAATATATTAGTATACTTTGATCTGAGAAGCTAAGGACATATAAAACGTAGAAAACGGACTTGTAACGATTAAATTATACACGTTTTCACAAAGTTGCCGTAACTTTATTATATAAGAAAAACTATATTATTTCTAATAGACAAGTATTACGGCAAAACTAGTTACCATGTTGGAGGTCGTTTTTAACATTGATGTAGAACTTTATATAAAGTGATGTCTTCTAATAAAAGTAAGTTCGCCAAACATATTTTTCAATACGGTTACTCAAACTTGGCCGAAAACCATCCTTAAACTATACTTTGGACTAAAGTACCATACTTAACCTATATTTTTCTTTGTGATCGAGACCTCTAGGAAGGAAACTTAAACACTAAAAATTTGAGATAATGATACGAGCTTCCCAAAACCGTTGAGTTCGTTTCCTAACACTCGACGTGCACCATTTTACGACTAGTTTTTAGAGGCCGTTTTAGTCACTTCATGGAAATTTCAACGACATTATTTTACGACGAAAAATTATAATCTCTTAATAAATCACTAAATGATTATCGTCGGATATCATTTCAACGTAAATACATGTAAGGTAATTTAAAAATGGTCAAGACGTTAAAAGATTATTTTTCGACGAAAAGTATTATTTTCAAAAATTCATAAGTGGTATAAATATCATCCTAATTGCATGCATAACATTACATCATGACTTATTACATATCATATCATTCATAATAGGTCAGGTTAGAGATTCACGCTACATTTCGGTGTAACCACTTTTGTCATCGCATAAATTCATCAAGTGAGTTTTCATAGCCCCGTTGTATACATTTATACTTATTTTCAAACCTACGGGGGAGAATACATTGCACATCATTTTTATTACGATACCAAGTATATCAAATTCATTTACATTGCTTAAGTTACCTCATGCCAATTGAATGTCCCCATTATATAACATGAACCGTTAATTTCATAGAAGCGAGGGTGAGTGGATAGATCTATCGAGGGTGACTCCTCCATCCGGGTTGGTGGATTCCAAGCTGGTTTAAGCGGATGCATTTCATTTAATATCATTATTTGAGTTGTTTGGCAAACACTCGGTTGGGGCGAACATCATGATCGATCTAGTTTGGTGTCATGGACTTATAGCAATTGTAACATTTTTATGTGGCATGATTGCCATACATGGTCTATACTTGTGTAGTCGTATAAATCATTTTCATAAACCTATGATTTCTCACCAACATTATTGTTGACCGTTTTAGCAATGTATTTTCAGGTAACTAAGACATTCGCATCATGGCACGAATAAGGAACCCTTATAGAGTCGGGCGTCGACGTCACATTGTATATTATGGCATTTTCAAAACATCGTTTGGCTTGTAATGACATATTTTCATAAAACTTTATCAACTTTGGGACCTTTCTTGTAACTCTGAATGTTTTAAATAAATATCAAGCGATGTGTTTTTAAACGACACTTTAGGTCGTTCAATATAACTGTGATTGTGATGCTATGACAGTCAATCCCGGAATTCCATTCGGACAAAAAGCAGTAATTTGGGGGTGTGACATTAATAAATTTAGGCATCCATTTAAATCCTAGTGTGTTATATATCCATTTCTGCCATCTATAACTACTATTTGCTTTTGTCATTGTGAATGCACTGGGTGGTACTACATTCTTAGGAGGGAACTGGAGCAGGGACATCAATGCTTGCCTTAGAATCTAAAGAAGGCGGTCTACCAAGCACAGACTTAGAATGATTATTGGGCCTAGAGGTATTCCGATTCTTAGGATTCTGTAAATGAGAGATTATAGCTTTAGCAACACATTTGTTATGACAATCATAATTCATACTTTTACGACAAATAACACAAGGTGCATCAGACTGAATATCAAAAGTACTTAAAGATTTAGCATTCGTTACATCACTATTTCTATTACATTTGCGGGGCCTCAATATCTATAGTGAAAGCAACGTAAGTCTTATTCATAGTCCTAGGGTGTTCTTCTACTTTAGCATTCCTTATTGATCTTTTCTTAGGTTGCAACTTCCTATTCTTCGATTGAGTGCTCCTAGGCTGTGAAGTGCGGACGTTTGGAAAAGACGCAACTATTCCTGTTTCAGTAGAAGGAAGCACGTTAGCAACTTGTGATTTGGCAGTAGTGATTCTAGGTTCACGATTACTAAGTGTGACTGGGGCTATTCTCTTAATCACGGTAGGCGGAAGTAGTTCATACTTTCCTAACATTTCTCTTAACTTGAAGATAGTGTGAATCAGATCTTGATTTTCAGACCGAATATTTCCAGCAAAATGCATAACTTCTTTAGTGTGTGCAAGATAATGATCAAGTTCATTTGATGCTTCATCACGAGTCTTTTTGAGTAAATCAAATATGACACCATATTCCTTTTTAACTTTTACAAGTTCTTGTTCATATTTTGAGATTTGACAATTAAAAGATACGTTTTGATCATCCAATTCGCAATTTTGGATCGAAGTTTTGTCACTGGGCGATTTTGTGTTGAAAAGCAAGTTGTTGATCGTGAATATCTTTTGACACCAATTAAGGGCGTATTGCATTTGAAAGTTAGTTTGACAATCGTTTATTTTCAACTTTTAAGGACTCGATCGAAGCACATTGTCGGTGTTCTCAACATTTACCACAGAATCAACAGTATCAACAGAGATATAATCAAATGCATATGACAAAGAATTCAATAGCACAAGATTATGGACATCAGCACATATGACATCTTCCAAGAGTCGATCAACATCTTTTCTCAACAGTTTCTTTTTACGTTTAGTATTAGAAATAGATGTTTTAGTTTTCTCGAAAACGACCTTCATCAATCCAAGTTCCTTATGAAAGTCCTTTTCCCAAGACAATGCACAACTTTTCAAATTTTTAACATTTGGTAAAAGATTTTTCTAAAAAATGTCTCTTTGTTCTCGCGCTAGAAGCGATTGAAAGTGTTGAACTTTGATTTCAGAATGATATTCTATCTCATGTTGTAAAGTTTTGAGGTCAGCCATGAAAAGGTCAAAATATCGAAGAATTTTGCGATTTTCAGGTTTTGATTTTACTTCACTGATGGAAGGTAAAGGACCATAAGTTTGTGCATAATCTGGTTTGGGATTAACATTAGAAGACTCAAACGTTTTTATAATAATCCTGGGTGTGTTAGAAGAATCCGTTGGTGTGACGAAAGTGACCGCTTTTGAATAGTTAAAAGGTTTGTTGTAAACAGCTTTTTCTAATTTTGATCGACTCTCGTCTTACGCATCTAATTCCTCTTGGCGATGATATTCAACAACACTCATAAAGAATTATCAATTTTATATTACGCACTTGGAAACTTCGGATTTGGTTTGAATTTCTTTGGTTGAAAGCTTAGGTTTGTAATCAGCAAGATTCGGTCCATATCCATTTGGATTGGGTTTTAAAGTAAAATTTTCAATAGCTGTGACCGACTCACCATGTTTATAAACAACAATTTTAAACTCTTTAAGTGTGTTTTGCAAGCCGGTAATTTTTTCAAGATGATCATCTATTCGTTTCGTGGAATGCTTTTTGTATGCAGAGAACTGTTTTTGACAATTTAACAACTCAGCCTTAGCTTTTTGATTTTCCAAGGTGAGAGCGTTAATTTGCTTTTTATGTTCATGTTTCAGTTGTTCTATCTCAGACAACAAAGCATTCTTCGAAGCGGCTAGATCACGCATCTGTCTCTCTAAATATTTTTCGTTTTGATGAGATTTAGTAAAGGCTGCTTCAAAACCTTTTTCACGTTTTTCTTGAGTTTTGAAAAAGTTGAGTTGCTTTTGTAAACATTCAAAATCCTTGGTTAACAGTGCATTTTTACTTTTTAAGTCCTTATTTAATGCACAACATGTTTCAATTTGGGATTGTTGGTCTTTAAGTAAGAGAGCAAGATCTGGATGAGGCAAAAATTCGGCTTGTTCAACAGAAGTCACAACATGATCATTATTTAGATCCTCAAGTATAACCACGGAGTCAATTTGATTATCAAAGGAAACCATAAGGTCATCTTGATCGTCAAATGTAACTACAGGGTCTATTTGAAAATCGTCGGAATGAGATGTAAATGACTCATTTTGAACATTCTGAGCCTTGCCGGATTCAGATGTTGGCGGAGATATTAGATCAGAGATAAAGATGGTTTGTTCGGGTACCTGAGACAAGCCATCAGTGTCATACTTGGGCTGTGTCACTCATGTGTAACTCATGCATATTAGCCATCAACATAACTGCTGCATTGGCCTACAAGTCCTCCATATCATCATCTGAGTCTGCATTTGCCATAAAACTCTTTTCTTTGTGCGTGAGAGATCCACCGGCTTCATCCTTAAGAGCTAACATAAGAGCCTCTTTGAAATAAGCACTGCCCCTAGTCCTTGGCTTTGGGCATGCATTAGCCAGTGTCCCTTCTCATTGCAGTTGTAGCATCGAAGACCATTCAACCCATTCTGAGCATTTCCTTGTTCCACCACTTGAGCTCGTTGTTGTTCCTACCCATAGCATTAAACCCTTGACCACCGCCCATCGGCGACGATAACCACGATTATGATCTTCAACTCGTCCATTGTTCACAGGCGATTTCGTGTGTTAGATGAGGAGCGAATACGATTGTTTGATTTGTTGGTATAACGGCCAAAAGCATTAGCAATCATAACAAATCCTTGTTGCAATGCTTCGAACGGATCGATGTCCTCATTAGCTTCACTTTTACATGGATTTTCCGGATGTGTAGGTGGAGCAATTTGAGCACGGAAGAATCCTTTCCCGATCAACTTCCTTTTCATGAGGCTTCAAGTAATCGTACAACAATCCATATGTAGAATGATGCATATTCTTCGCTTGACGGAGAAAAATGACATACTTCTCCCATTCAGGACCAAGACTACTCAGGAACTTAGTATTTACTGCAATTCTTGGCATGATGATGTTGTGTTTATCCAAATCATTGATGATGTCTGAAAATCGATGATGATAGGACTCTAGTGTCTCTCCAAGTTCAATCATGAAGTGTTCATAAGCCAAGTAAATTTTGGATTCCAAATCCTCCTGATTGAGTACATATCCTTCCATAAGAAGACGAATATGATCCCACATTTTCTGTGCAGTCTTTTGAGCATCAACACTACGAAGAATTGGGTTTGGTAATCCTAGGAGGATATATTCCATTGCAAGCTCGTCTGCTTCATAGTGTAGAAGTTCTTGAGGATTCAAGTGCAATAGCAATGTTCGTTTGTTCATCTCTTGGTGGAATAGCATTTGGATCTCCGGGTACAATGACAGTAGGCATCTCAAATGGACCTTCCAAGATAACCTTCTTTAAGAACTTTCCATGTGGCTTCTTCAGATCACAAAACCTAAAGAACCTTATCACCCATTGATCGTAGTTTCTTGGAGTGAGCATTGGAGGTCTATCAAGTGTTCGACCTCATGAATTGATTATTGGCTACTTAAAGCTTCACACATCTTTGCAAACCAAGTGGGTTCCTTCATAGTGTTCCTTGATGGATGTTGATTGAATTCATTTGTGTAGGGTTGAACTTGAACACTTGGTGGTGGTTGAACCATTTGAGGTTGTGGGATTGCAGCAAGTTGTGAAGTATGTTGTTGATTAAATTGTTGTTGATAAATTGCTTGTTGTTGATTCCATTGTTGATGTTGTGGAGTTAGTTGTTGTTGTCGTTGAGAATAAGTGTAAGGGAAATAGTTAGAGTATGGTGGTTGTGACATGTTGAAAACTTGTGTTGGTAAAAATGGATCTTTGTAGTCGAATGAACCTTAGTTGTTGAAGTGTCCTTAGGCGTAGAAATCACAATGATCCAAGTAGCACTTATGCGTAAAAACACCAAAGTTACACGTAACAATCACTAGTTACTGCGTAGAATTTAGCTACGGCGTAAGTATGGAAAAGACACTAAAGTTATGCGTAGACACAAAGTTAGGCGTAGAAACTTATGCGTAGGATTACCTTATGCGTAAGACTTGGCTTAGGCGTAAGATGAATCTTATGCGTAGGATTTCTACGCGTAAGCTTTATGCTTATGCGTAAGTTTAGGGTTTTATCCCAAGTGATCTTTTACACTTCACAGTGCAAAAGATATCCAAAGTCGACGTATTTTCAGGCTTATCCAAGCAAGAAAACACGGAGTAAACCACGAAACTGAAGATCAAACCACGGATAAAGTTACGCGTAAGATTAGGGTTTTTATACGCGTAATCTTACTCGTAAAAATGAAGATGCCCAAATTTGTTTCTAAACTAGATTTTTATTATGGAATAGCGTTAATAGTACCAAAATAACACAAAAGTGTGAACCTTGATGAACCAAAATAGCTAAACGGGTTACGCGTAAAACTTCACCCACGAACAAAAACAAGCTTAAAAACTTAGATCCACGTGTAAAGTTTGAAACTTTTTGCCAAAAACAAGTATTTTAACACCTTAAAAGGTTGAAAGTACAAGAATCTTGGATTAAAAAGTGTAAAAAACAAGTTTTTAAGCGAACCAAAGTATCGTGTTATTCTACGCGTAGGACCAAAACCCACTTCAAGAAATAACGATTCACCCAACTAGTTAGGCGATTGATACCCTTTGTTAGGTCACTAGATTTACAACACAAGCTTAATAGAAAGAGATAAAGGCGATTGAACAATAAACCAAACAAACACACACGATATGCTTATGACCGGTTATGCGTAAGATGTGAATGAAAGGAATAAATTGAACAACCAACCCTCAAGTGAGGGTTATTACATAGTATTTATAGGCAAGGAGCTAGGGCAACACTCCTACTCCTTCCCTTTTCCTTATTGGACATGGGCCTAAGCTTATGGGCCTTCTACATAAGCTAGACCTTAAACAAACATAAAGGCCATAATAAGCTACCTATTACATATGAGTAACTAACACTAAGATTAAGGTTTAGGAGTGATTCCAACATCCTTACTTATGCCATGTCGGGACTATATAAGCCTACTCATTTACACTTCTTCGTTTACATGGAGAGGCGTCCCAAACGATGTAAGCTAAGAAACATAAACTTATGGTTCGGCAATTCACAACTTTTTTATTTAAATGAAAAGGAGTTCCAATTCATTTGAATAAAGAAATCATAAACCATCCTACTTACACACTTTCGACACGACACTCGTACCTATCCGTTACACATTTTAGCTTTTAATCTCTTCGTTGTTTTTACACTTCACGTTATCTTTTAACTTTTTAGACTTGGATCCATACATTTATCATATTTGTCTTTTAGGGATATTTTTACATGCCAAGGATGTAGGCAACCTCTTGCCGATGAAGGCAATACTTTTATCCCAGAGGATCTTTAACATATCCCGAAGGATTATTTAACATTCATTAACTCAGTCATCTCAGAGGATACCATCTTTGTCACCATTAGCTCGGCCATCCCGAATGATGCCATCTTTAACCTTTCACATTTTAGTTATGGATCCAAGTCGTTAACATTTAACACACACACATTATCTCATTTATCTTATTTAGTTTAAACAAGCGTCATAGGGTATACAAAATCCAATTACTATATTTACACATTTTTTATGTGTCTTCGTTTTTCATTACATCTTACATTCTTAACCAGCGCTAATCCTTACCACATCTTTACATCACCCTTTAGTCTACCAACACTTTCCATATTTAACCTTAAATAGCTTATCAATTATAACATACTCACTACCATCCGTTTATCGTTCTTTTATGTTTTTAAACATTAACACATTCATTAGCATCGTTCATTCATCTTAGACATTTTAAATAGGTTCCATTATAACACACTTTCATTATAATAATAATCACCGCTAATGGCGATTATTGATGAGTTCAACCATTCATTCGGGCTTCGGATTTGATTTATGGTAATTATTCTACACTTCCCACCGTTTAGCAGTTTAGCCCCTAAACATTATTTTCAATATTTTTATACTTCACTATTTTTTCACTTTGTTTTCACCCCTTAACGTAGAGGTGGCAATTTTAGACCCATTGATTATTTATGGGTCAAGTTGGGTAATATTTATGAGGTGATGGGTTTTGTTGGTTCTCCCTCTATTTTAGATGAGTCTAAAATGGGTATCTGATATAAAATCGAGAATTGTATAAAAATTAACCAGCGGGTCTAGGACGGGTCTAAAAAAGTTTGAACACCTCTTTTCATTTGTCTCTAAAAAAAAGAAATTGGTGAAGACCCGATGGGTCAACCCGACCCGAGACCTGTTTGACCAGGACCCATATAGACCCGCAACTCAACCCCACCTACTCATTTTTCCACTCATACCTTAACGTTTTATATGTTTAAGCATAATGATAGCAGAAATGAAAAAAAAATATCAACTCATTGAACTATGACTGATCTAACTATTCATTTAAGAGACATAATTTAGTGATAAAACCATTCTCTAAAAACGTTCAACTGTGAAACTGCCAAATTATTTATCTTTTTTTAAATATGCCCAATTTAAAGTTAAATATTTCCTTATTTGTCAAATTTTAAAAAAAAAACGTATTTTATACTCAAAAGGATAATAAAGTGAGAAATACACATGTAGTTTGTAGCTATTTATTATGTTCCCAAAATATAAAATTAGCAAGAAAAAGCCGGAACTCCGCTCTTCGACCAATTCATCTCACACGCGCACAAAAAAAAAAAAAAAAAAAAAACTCAAAACAACACTTTTATCCTTCTCCCAAAACCCTGCAACCCCAACCTCAACCCTTGAAGATCTGCAATGAAAGTTTACGATTAGCGAAACCATCGACCCAAATTAATCATCTCTTGAATTAGAGGTGGCAAGTAGACGGGTTGGTTGGGTAACGGGTAAAACAGGTGACTGTACTCAAGATAAGTTGACGTGTAAGTCTTTATGTCCAATATTCTTTGTAGATAAGTAGTTTCTCAATTATGTCACAAAAGCTATATTATTATGACAACAATATGTTTTTTTTAATTAATAGTTTTTGAAATTTACTACGTGGAGCCATTGGTATAGTTATGAGATTTTAGTGTAATGACCAAGTTTTCATGACATTAACAAACTACAATAAAGATGTATTGGGGCTTTGAAGAAAAACAAAGATGAAGCTTCGTTCCTCAGCAAAGTGTTCATTTATTTTTCGCCAAGTTTCATTCTCTTTCTGGATGATGGAAAAACCAACAAGCTACAGCTTGGTATGGCTTAGACAACTTGGTCAAAATAGAAGAATGTGTAAATAATACGATGTGATCTCTGCTTAGTGGTTGGCTTACACTCTTGCGGCGAACCTATTACTTTATCAAAAAGTGTTTGCAAAAACTCGATAAATGGCCAATTTGGTGGGGGTGGTCTTTTACTACTAAGTTGGTTTGCTTTGCTTCTTACTTAATTATTATGTGCAATTATCAAAATAAATACAATTTGTAAGACTGATATATTCACTCCAATAGAACATCAATGTTGCATCACTTGGTGGTAGCCCTCATTAGTTATAGTTTATGTGAATCTTGCTATATGAACTACAAAGATAACCTCTGTCTAGATGTAATATATGTGCGAATGGTTTTGTAATTTTATTAAATAATAGAGCTGGAATGACCTTATGAATGAGTTCTTAATTGAGTTTTAGGATGCCATATTTTAACAGCTTATGGACTCATTAGATCATGAGGGTTAATCTACTAAGTTCGAGAATGATTATGAAACAAAAGGCTTTTAAATTGTGAAGATAGTAAGACTGATGTTTATGGCCATTTTTTATTTTAGAAAAGGATTGACTAATAGTGAATCTAAAAGCCTTGAAAGTTGCTCATGTCTTGATGATATGATTACATTAGATGATATGGGGCTCGATGTTTAACCCTTCTACTGATCAACAACTGACATGATTTGGCATTGATTATATTATTACTTTGATATATGACCCATTTGTCTTAATATTAGATGAAAAAATCCCAATTATTAGCAATCAACATGTTTGACCCATTTTTCTATGTAAATGATTTTATAATATTACTCATTTGAGATGAAAAAGAACCCAAATCATCATAAGTAATAGGTGATCAGTTTCTTCCTCTTTCAATTAAAAAGCAATCATTGACTTTCCTCTATAATGTAAATCTGTTGAAGACTCGCATATAACATGATTGAGTGTTGGGAAAATTCTTATTTATGAACAACAATTACCTTCCAAGCTCTATCCATGCCATCTGATACAAAAGCAGTTTGGGATTTGTAAAAGCTAATGCGTTGTAATAAGAAAATATCAAGTACCTCATAAGGTTAGTCGCAACTACTTCTAAACCATCAATCTGATCTATAGCATTTACTTTTTGTAAGTTTGTTGGGATTTAGAAAATCCGGTAGTTAAAGACTCGGTCACTTCAAGTATATGTAATCATTAGAAAGCTCGTAGTCGTAGTTGTTTAGTTATAGTTAGTAGCTAGTTAAGTAACACCGTAGAGGACAGAGGTCTTTACCCTTGTATGCCTGATCCACGCCGTAGGTGGCATATATTGTAAGACACTATAAATACCCTTTGCCTAGCAAGGCAAAGGGTTGGAGCTTCATAATACATTTTTCTTTCTCTTACTAGAAGTTCCTATTTCTCTCCACTTTCTCTCTCTAGAACTCATCTCATTTGAATCATTGTTATTGTGTATGTGTGTTTACAAAAACCAATATGTTACAAATGGTATCAAGAGCCATGGTTTGATTATCTACTTCACATGTTCTTGGATTCTTAGTTGGTTTTCATAATTTTTGGGTTTGAATGAGTTTAGAGACATTTTCACCATTTTGATCTTATTTAGTGTTAAAGTTTGGATTTTGATTGTACTTTTGTGTTTAAGATCATCATATTAGTTTAATTTTTTGGTTTGGAAGGCTAGATTCATCTTGGTTGTGGTGTTTTTTATTGGAAAAGTTTGGTTTTTGAAGTTTTCTTGGGTGCGATTTGGTCCTCGTAGTGTATTTCTTGTATGCGATTTGATCACCTTTGAGTGCGAATTGATCATATTTTTTTGTGAT